>CM068320.1:28603980-28686480 GCA_034766995.1 Acanthacorydalis orientalis
ATTTTTTTTCCAAGCAAGTTTTATGTTTATTTTTAATTTTATTTTTTTATAATAGAAATTTATTATAACTGTTGTCTGTATTAATGAATACTACGATTTTTACTAATTATTTTTATCGTCATTCTATTCTTTATTGTAGTTCTAAAGATGTATATTTTGCCATATAATCAAATTAAATAAAATATATTTTTTTAATTACATTTTATCATTTTTTTTTTAAATTATTGAAAGAATAACACTTCCAAATTATTTTCTAACGATTATTCAGAGATGACAATTATGCTAGTAATAAAAATCAGCATTAACATTAAATATTAAGTAAAATATAATAAATTAAATTATCTAGATGTTGTAAAATGTGTTAAACATTTAATACAATTATATTCAATACAGATACGCCCTTAACCCCCAATAACTAACTAACTATATTCAATACATGCAACTATCTATAAACGGAAATATCTAAAGTTCAACATTTTCTTCGCGTGCATAATAGAAAAAAAAATTTCAAATATTTTTTATACAAGCACATGGTATTTATCTTACAATAATTTAATTTATAAAATTATGGCACTTACAATGACCAATATTATTTAATAAAAATCTAATGTTTAAAAGCTGTACCTTTAATATTTAAATAGAATAATTATTATATTAAAATATGTCCCATGAATTCTGAAATATTTCAGATAAGTAGATAATGAAAATAAAATAATTAACTAGAAATATAACTATATTCATGAACGTATATTTATAATAACTATATTAGGTTGGTGCCAAAATAATTGCGGTTTTCACATGATTTTCAAATGATAAAAACCGCTATTATTTTTGCACCAATCTAATACTAGTTTTATTGAAACATTATTTTTTCTTGACCATTGAAAATCTTGAAGAGAATAAAAATTATTACTCTTTCTATAGGATTATACTTTTTTTATAATAATGACAAAACCACAATACATATAAACTATAACCATTTTATTTTCTACAATACACATACAGCACACACTCACAGACATATATATATATATATATATATTGAATAATTATGACAGACTTATTGATTAAATTAAACAACAAATACTCGAAATAACTAGTTTAAAGAGCAAGTGATTTCATATTTATATTTAATGATTTATTTTAATTATATTGTCAACTTATTATTATTATTATATATTATATTACATGCAAAATAATTTGCATTTTAGTTTAGAAGCAATTTTCTTTATTTCATATAAATAATTTGAAAGTTAACTGAACTAATTTATCAAAAAGCTTTCAGTCCTTTCACTGAAAGAATCGGCACAAAAATGATGCAACAGAAATAAAAGAGCAGTTAACAAATACAAGTACATGTTATATTTCGCACTGTAATAAAGTAATTGATAATAAATTGTATTTAATAAATATATAGTACATTTTACACAGTGAAATAAATATTTAAAAAATAATTAACATTTACACTTTTCAATTTGAAACATAGATCTTGAAAACTGTAAATTAGTACATAAAAGAGCAACGAGGCGCAATTAAATTGCGTAATATAATGTGAATGAAAGGTGAATTGCTAAACATTTGTTAATAACATTATTATCTTCGTTAACATTTACGAAAAGCTAGAGAATGCAACTGAAATAATATATACTACGAACTAACTTCAACATAAATTATAATAAAACTGACAGAAAAATAACTAGTTTTTGTAAGAAAAAAATAAAAAGAATATAAGTCAAAGAACTTAAAGAAGATATGCATTCAGGCCTACTTATTAACAAGGTGGGATCATTTATAAACATAGTAAGGAAGAATTTAAAATCAAAATGAGCAAATATATTACAAAAAAGAGCATATTTAATGGAGAACAGAGTTTGACAATTAAGAGTCCAAAAGTATATAAAAAGAACAGACTAAAATCAATGAGTAGGTGAGATAAGAAAAATAGAAGTGGATACAAGGAGGCACTGGATCATAACTGGAATAAGAAGAGATGTATTAGAAGAATTGTTTCAGTATTAAATTTATGAACCCATAAATATATATTAGATTAGATTAGTAGAAAAATAATTCCGGTTTATGACCTTCAAATTCATGTACATTTTTCTCTTTTTTGATTTTCCTAGATGTTTTGCAGTCTACCAGAACTGTTGGATTACTAACGACTAACTTTTGTGCAAGCTCTCGAATTGTTGTGCGTGGTTCTGATCCAACTAACCCCTTCAGTTGGTCGTTATGAACTGAAGAAGGACGCTCACTACCTTCTTCATCTTCAAGACACTCATCCCCAGAACGAATTTTTTGGAATCACCATTGCACCATACTGTCCTTAACAGTACCGACACCAAAAGCATCGTTTAGTTTACAAGCAGTTTCTGCTGCTTTACCACCCGTTTTAAACTCATACAAAAAATTGCTACTATTTGTGTCTTTTTCATCTCTAATTCAATAGCCCAATTGGAAGCAAAATTAATAATAAATCCAAAGTCGACGTTACCAAAATAAAGACCGAAAAATGCACTTTAAAATGATATTGATATGAACACGATGAAATGACACTTTCATTGAAATAATTAAGGTTGGAATTCAGAAAACAAAAACCGCAATTATTTTCTTACCAATCTAATATATATTATATGTATATATATATATATATATATATATATATATATATATATATATATATATATATATATATATCATCGAAACACCTGTCTATTTTTATTGAAATACAAATGTTATTTTATAATTTTATCAAATATAAAATATAATTATATCTATTCGATCCTTGTGTTCTTCAGAGGAAAAATTATTATGTTAGCATTGTTGTAATAACAAATTACTGTGATAACGTATTATAATATGACTCATACTTTTATTACTAAGAATAACATCCGTTAATAAATCTAATTACATCTCATACCAAAAACTGAATGATTTATACTGCTAAACCTTTGAATTATTGAATAGATATATTCCTAGCCCAGTGTAAACTTTCAAATCGACATTTTCCTTATTTCTTAAAATAACAAGAATGAATCTGAATTAATATCAATATATATTCCCATCTCAACGGATATACTTAATACACAAGTGACATCCATTTATCTTACATTCAAACTGAAAAAAATGACTCCGATTACCTGTTAAAAATTACTTGCAGGATATTGAAATGACACTGACTTGAAATATGGAATATATCAACATATATGTAAAAATACACAAAATAAAAATGAATGCTCCTGTTATTGCAAAAGAATCATGTATATTTCTATCAGTAAACAAATATATTACCGTAGAGATTTTTGTTTACTAATAAAATTATTTTAAATAAAAATATTTTCATTTCATCATAACACAATAATCGTTAAATTAATAATTGTGACTTCATTATAAATTATTGTAGACATTACAAATAATATTTCTAGAGCAAACAATATTAACATATACCATAATGTACAAAATAATTTTTCAGTTTAAATAATTATAATGACAAATTTTGATTTCCCTTACAATATTTATTTAATGAACAATGTGTTAATATACTTTAATGTTAAAAATTATACATATATACATATATATATATGTGTGTGTGTGTGTAAGTAAAAAAAAATCTTAAATAAATTAATTATTGATATTATTATTACAAATAAAAATGTAATAATTACAACACAATAATTAAAATAGAAAGTATAAATCAAAACATATGATCAGGCATAAAGCAACAAATATCAGAACGCATAATCAGGCCAGAATTTGAACCAGGGACACTTGAATCCTTTCACTCTAATAACTGATATAAATATTGTGTAAAAATTATGTTACAAGAATGGTAAGAAGCATATTTAAAATGTAAACATAATAATACATATTAGTGTATGTTGTAGCATCTATCTACCTATATATATATATATATATATTATTATTATTGTTTCTTTAATGACATAAGATTTTGATAAGCCGAAAGGAAAGTCAATAAAGAACAAAAACACATGTATTTGTGTCTATCAATTTATTAACTGTTAAAAAATAAATTCGTCGGCGTGTCTATAAAAGTATAAAATACACTGGAATTTATTTATTGTAACATACCGTTTTCCATACATTCATTATATTCACCACAAATATATACTAAGAGAGAAATCTGCTCAGTACATAGAAATAATATGTTTCGATAATAAAACCGGAATGTACACACTTGCGTAAATGAAATATTAACGGTATTTTATTAACAACAAATTCATTAACTAATCGTCATGTAACAAAACAAAAGACAAAATTTAATATACCTTCGATTTATTACCTTAAAAAATATCAACAATTGAAAAGTGAAATTTTAGAACGCGTCTAAACAGTTTGGATTATTCTTACAACTAACTACTACAAAAAGTGAAAGTGAATAGAGCATGTGTTTATATGACAAGGTGACAAAAAATAATTGAATCGAAAAAGGACAGCGATATGTACGGTTAATAAATTGAAAGGATTGACAACAATACGTCGTGTCGTAGTTATATTTTCATGTAGATGGTCACTGTTTAAAAAATATATATAGAAATATAAACATATCAGTGATGCATTCGTACGATAGAGAGTGCAGTCGAATTCGAATCTCGACCGTTTCATTCTAGTACTCGAATTAATTTAATAATAACAAATATAAATACTGTTTAATCTCATGTGACATCACGATGCTTTGTTTCTATTATTTGTGCTTTGTGATTCTGTTAACTAACTATTGTGCCGGACAAACACATATAAACAATGATATGTTTGTACGACGACTTCCAGTTCCGTTTCAAAAACCAGTGAAGAAAATACATGAAACACTAGTTCGGAGTCGCGAAAGAATGAAGCAACAAATGAACCTACGTAAAGAAATCTGCTATGGTAATTTTCATTTAATTTTTATGATACCTAACATCTTATTAAAGTCAATTAAATTTAATATGATTGTTAAATAATAATAACTACTTCTCTGGAATCAAAACGAAATTTCACCGCAAACTGATTGTGACATTCTACAATAATTACACTTTTTTATTACATTTGAAATAAAATAGGTGGTCACATTTTACTTCAGTTTTCATATCCATCAAAATATATTTGATTTATTTACTTTTAGCTTGGAAAATTCTGAAATTTTTGTTTATTAACGATCGATATTAATCAGAAAGACAAATCCTAATCAAGATGATATTAAAATAATAATTTTAATAATAAAATATTTCACTTTTCAAACTAGCAAGTTTTCACTTTGACATTTTCCATAATAATATTTCATATAAAACTATTATTGTCTATCAGTAGACAACTGTATACTACACTAGAGAATTCAACACTTAAGCTTTATTGATTGTATGTATTAATTGTATTGTAATTGAGCATATTGTAATTAATTGTATAATAACAGTAATAAAAATGTAATATTTTCGAAACAATGAATGTAATAAAAAAATCATAATTAAACCATGATTTAATAAAATTATATAAAAATAATTAAATAAAAAACATAAAAAAGATTACCTAAGAAAATAATTGGTTTTTCGGATACAAAATTTAAGTGCTTATATATCAATGCTGATTTAAATAATGGTATTTATTTTATATTATATCAACTTCTATTCTAAATGATTTTTTTAAAATTAATTTATCTTAATGACTATTTAATACATGTTTTCAATTTTTGTTAGCCCTCTACTGTATATTAAACCATGTATGGCAGTGATTAGACAACTCTTATTAAATACTCATATAAGGCAATCTTGATGAGATAATTATATATATATATATATATATTATTGGATATAAAACCAAATGTATATATTTTAAAAATTCATAACATAAAAAAATATTTCTCTGCTCCTTTACACATTTTCGTGTAACCTAACTGTTTTTACGAAAATATTAAAAAGCATGTAGTAGATCAGTGGTTCCCAATATCTTGTCCGCGGACCCCTAAGAGTCCGTGGGTAACAGCTGACGGGTCCGCAAGAAATTAATTTTTGCAAACAAATGTTTTACATTATGAACACCCTACAGGAAACATACCGAGCTGTACAAACAGGGAAACGCAATCCTCTCCAAAGAGGTCCGCGGCATTTTTCATTTTAATATAAGGGTCCTCTGCATTCAAAAGATTGGGAATCGCTATAGTAGAGGATCAAATAATTAAATAAACATATATATATATATATATATATATATTTATTTATATATATATATATATATAAATTTATGTATATATATATATATATATATCTTCAAACATTTTAATTTCTTAGATTTCTATCAAATAGCATGACAATTTTTCTATCAAATACTATTAAATCCCAGTCACATTTTGTATATAGAAGCCTTTAATTACATTTAATAATTTAGAGATTCTCATGTTTAAAAACAAAATAAACTGCATATGCTTTACAACGAAGAATATAATAGATGTAAAAAATAATTCGGCGGGTTAAAATTGAATCAAACATAACCCTGTTTTAAATTGAAATATTTTCTCGTCGTTTTAAGATTTATGAAGTGTCAATCTTAAAATTTTAAAACACTGTATATGTTTGCAAATCAGGTGGCATAAACTCACAAAACAGAAGTAAACACGATGGCGTCCGAAAAACAGCACATAAGGCATTGTATTCTTTTCGGATTCCAGTTGAAAAAAATGTTGCCGAAGCTCCGGGAATGATCTGTTCAGCTTTGGAAGACGGTGTTGTGATTCATAAAGCCCCCAAAAAAAGCTAAAACAGTGAAAGGGGTCCAAAAATGTATTATGACTTCATTAAGTCAAAGCCGCCATCTTTCTTTTCGACAAGCGATTCTTCAGTTACCCGATAGGTAGAGCAAAGTTATACAAAACAATGGAGGATATTTTGAGAATTGAAATGTATTCCATTTTTCCGTAACAAACACCTAATAATAAAAATTAAAATATAATTGAAAATAGTCAATTAATACACTTGTATTTGATTATGTACTTGGGATACACTTATATTTGGGATATAAGTGTCATTAGCGCTCGTCTGATATTTGAGACTTGATATTTCTTGTATGGTTTAAAACATTAACTGATCAAAAAGCGTCATTTAGTTTTAAAAAATATCGCTGAGATTTCTAACTGAATAATCGTTCTTTATGACGTCACTATTAGTAAATTTTGAAATCTTGTATTATTTTAAAACAACAAAAACAGAAGTATTCGATACAGCCTCCGTGAATTATAACATAATGCGGATCGAATCGTTTATGAAAGTAAAAATCGAAGGTGAAATATGTAAATAAAATAAGGTAACAGTTAATCAGAATTTACGTTAAAAAAGGAAGAATTATTATTACATCTCCTCTCATTCGCTGCAATAATTCTTAAAATCATCTAACTTGCTTATAAACATTGCAGAGATGTTTATAACTCATTTTTTTAATATATATATATATATATATATATATATATATATATATATATATTTAATTACTGCTATGCAAGTCATATTGTAGAGAGTATTCTTTTCAGATATGTTGCAATAAACTAACATACGAATAAATCTACTATAAAGAAGAAAGAATATACAATTTAATTAAAATGTATATATACAGTAAACAGAAATAACGGTTAATGAATTCATTAATTATTTAAAAGGAAAAGTAGTTATGTGGAGAAAAAATATTAATAGATACCGACAAGAAAAATTTAACTCGGTACTACTATCTATCTTAGTAAACAAACTTTTTCAATTTCATACTACTTCAAGTGAAATTATATTTCACTAAGTACATACATTCCTTTCTAGTGATTTTTTTAAAATCAAAACAAAACGTGTTAATCACTTATGTTTGTTTGATATATTAGTAAAAAAAAACATCCTTAAATAATTATCTATTAACATAATAATTTTATTGAATAAATTACATATAAATGTAATTAATTCGGTTGAAAAGATTTTAAAAAATGCTTAATGTTAAAATTAGTAATGTTTTAACTATCTCTGAATGAAATATAAGTGCATATAAACACACATACCTACAAACATATACATACATACATACAAACACATACATAAAAACACACACACACAAATAGTTAACCTAACTATTTTTTAGTTAACTTTAAAATTAACAGTTTTCATTTTTTGAAATTAATAAGTACATAGTAGCTGGATTTTTACCAAATAATGCACATTTTTAAGTATATATAACTGAAGTTTCTTGAATGCGGCCTTATTTGATTACAGCTAAATAAATGCGAACTTCCAACAAGAAAAGTTCCCCGACCCCTGCTTAAAAAAATGTTACACATTTTAACACTGTGTTATCAATTTTTATAAACTATTCCAATAAAAATTTTACGACTTATATTTTACGCAGATTATTTGTGCGTATAATTTATTAATTTCTGTTATTTGTTAGAGGTGAGCGAACGTCAGAGATCGGGAGATCCGATAGATAGAGAGAGAAGTATCATTTATAAAATAAACCCAAAAACAATAAAAACGCATTTTATTATTTTAATTATTTCTATATCAATGTAATACAACCTCTTAGTAGTAATTATTTTTCATTTTGTTTAAATAAAACTGAAAATCAGTACTTTGAATTTCAACACCCAATACTTTCATTTTCATATATTTCGTTAAAATATATTTACATAAATGAAAATATTTCTTAAAATTATACATCTATGCTAAAAAAACGTGAATAACATGTGTACTGACTGACTAATGCAGATGCTATGAAAATGCTGTGTAGGTTCGAAAATTAAATGCTATTATCAATAGTGTTTATTTTGAAAGTAAATTGGAAACGATTTAATTTAATAAATAAAAATTCATTTAATAAGTTCTCTTACTTAAATTTCATTCTGTTCATACGTCTTTACTGGATATATAGTAGAAAAGACTACTCATTCAATTAAAAAAATAATTTTATAATATTTTAATTACTACAACGCATTATTAAATGGCGGCGCAATAAACATTGGGCGTGCTTACTCTTTACGTAACAAGTGAAAAAACAGCTCGACACACAAATCTAATTTGCGCAGATAATTTAGAAGTCTTTCGTATTATTTTCTCGTTAATAACTAAGCTAATTACCGAAATTATAGATTGTGACACTATTGCTCTATTCAGTTTTACAAATGAATCACTCTTTTCGTGCAATATAATTTTCTTATTACTAAATTTTATCATAGCTTACGTACGTGCAATCATCTTCAGAGAGAGAGAGAGAGATCACAAAAATCTCACACAAAAAAAGAAAGAAAAATATCATTAAAATGCTTTATTTTTCATCGCAGAATTCGATTTTTATTTATAATAAAGTAAGGAAACTTGCTAAATATTGTTACAAGAAATCCGGCGAATAATTTATTAGTAGAACATGGAAAGGCCTTTTTTATGTGTATTTTAATATATACGCATATATATATATATATATAGAGAGAGAGAGAGAGAGAGAGAGAGAGAGAGAGATAGGTAGATATATATATATATATATATATATATATATATATATATATATATATATATATATATAGGTTAATTGAACTTAGGCTTCCACACAAAAGTATTAAAAAAACGCAAAAATTAAAAAAAAACATGTTATCCCGCATGTAGCATTTTAGTTTATTTTTTAGTATTTAATTGAACTAAAATACTAAATAAGAAATAACATGACTTTTCGTAACCCCTGATCCCCCTTGTTAATACGTCCATGTGAAAGCTTAAATTGAATCACTCTCCCTCTCTCTTTCTATATATATATATATATATATATATATATATATATATATATATATATGCTAGTAAATAAAAAAGTAGTAATTATATACAAAAATAAAATAATGATACGATGAATCATTTTTTATTGAATATTTTCCTTTTTGAAAATTCTAGATTAAACAAGAATTGTTTTAAACTTTATTAACTGTATATTTTATAATATTAATAAAAAATAATATTCTTTTTTTTACTATTCTTACGACAGATACAGTTGGCTGTTTTAATTTACCACGTAAACATCCTGGTTTGAAAAAGATTCCCGAAAGTCCCAATGTGCTTGATACAAAATTTTACCTCTTCACAAGGAACACGAATTTTTCTACTCCAGAAGTTTTATCGTATAGCGATAATTCGACGTCGCTCAAATCATCGAAATTCAATCCAAACAGGAAATTAAAACTAATTATTCATGGTTTCAAGACCTCGTGGAATAGGCCTGGAGCTATAGAAGCTATGAAAGCGTATTTACAGATTGTAAGTAAACCATATTAACAGTAAACCGAAATTAAATTGCCACTTACATTTATTTATAATCATAATATAATCGAGTATGCCTCCAAGCCATTTTTTTATTATTTTTTCTAATTAAATTTCTACTATCATTCATTGATGCTTTATTTAACAAATCTTAAAAAATATATCTCTTTAATAATAGGAATCTTGTAATTACTGGCAATTAATTTACTTTGTGAGATCAAATTATTTATCAGTGATTCACATATTTTATAGTTTTCTACATCAGACGTTAACTAAATATTTGTTTTTATTAGGTTGGTGCAAAAATAATTGCGGTTTTTATTTTATTCATTCTAAGTTTGGCGCCGATTTTTCTAGTTATCGTTATCTCTTGTATAGTCATATGATACATCACTGTAAACAATGAAATTAGCACTACTGATTTCAGTTTATGTTGTTTTCATTCCTTAGTATTGTTGGATATAACCTCTTAAATTAGTCATGGAAAAAAATCGCACGTATTTGTTGTGTTTAAATTGGGACGCAAAGCAACAGAAACTGCTCAAAACACCAAATTTGTTTTTGACGAAGAATCAATTAGTGAACGTACAGCTCAACATTGGTTCCAAAAATTTCGAGGAGAGTCGTGGACGTCCCTCAGCTATAGACAATAATGATTCAAGAACCATTATTGAAGCGGACCCACGTAAAACAACTCGAGAGATGGCAGTACTCAATATTAATTATTCAACTGTTGTTCAATATTTGAACCTAATTGGAAAAACAAAAAAGATGGATAAATGGATGTCGTGTGAACTCAATGAACATCAAGCGATTCGGCGCTTCTTTTGCGTAACAAAAATAATCCATTGCTTGATCGCATTGTCACACGCGATGAAAAATGGATTCTCTGCAACAATCGAAAACGTTTATCATAGTGACTAGACCGAGAAATACCAAAACAGTTTTCTAAACCGAAGGTTTATGAAAAAAAGATTATGGTCTATGTCTAGTGGTTGGCAAATAGAATCATTTACTATAACTTCTTAAATATTAAGTCCTAACAATAACAGCAGAAAAATATTGTCAGGAAATTGAAAAAATGCATGAGAAGTTGCATCGTTTACGGTCAGCGTTAATCAATCGAAGAGGACCAATTCTTCTTCATGACAATGCCCGACCACGCATCTCACAAATCACTTTAAAAAAATTAAATGAACTGAGTTATGAAACCTTACCTCACTCACCTTATTCTCTCGACCTGTCGCCGTAAGATTATCATTTTTTTAAACATTTGAGTAATTTCCTACGAGAGAAGATCAAGGATCTGCTCAAAGCGCTTTCGATGAATTCGTTAATTCCAGGACTCCAGAATTCTATCTTGTAGTAATAAACAAATCTGTTTCCCTTCGGAAGAAATTTGTAAGGCCAATGGTCTTTATTTTGATTAATAAATATAATTTTTAACTGATATATGCGTCTTTATACACGATACGTAAAAACCGCAATTATTTTTACGCCAACCTAGTATGAGCTCAAGCATAACTTATTTCAAAGATAAATTCGAAACCTACATATATATCATTTATTTCAATAATACCAATAATCGGAATATAATGATAATCATATTGTATTTAAAATATAGTCATTATATCTAATAAAAAGTATTCTTTTTTTAAATAGATGTAAATAAAAAGACTGTTTTAGGACGATTACAATGGAATTTTAGTTGATTGGCATAAAGGAGCACAAGGGCCTCAATACTCAATGGCAGCAGCGAATACAGAAGTTGTTGGTCGTCAATTGGGTCTCTTATTATTAGATATGATTGCAATGGGACTTAATCAGAAAGATATTCATCTTATTGGGTTTTCTCTCGGTGCACATATCGCTGGTTGTGCATCGGAAATGTTGAAAACCAACGGATATTTAATTGGCCGAATAACAGGTATTTATAATAAATAAATAAATAAGAGTTTGTAACTGAGTCGATACATTTTTATAGGTTTGGACGCGGCGAGTCCTTTGTTTAAACACAACCTTGTCACTGACAAATCAAAAAAATTGGACGTGAGTGATGCTCATTTCGTTGATGTTGTACATACGGATGGGAGTCCGATTTTTACAGATGGGTTTGGCATTTTAGAACCGATTGGTCACGTCGACTTCTTTCCTAACGGTGGTAGGGAACAACCGGGATGTAATGATCGTAGAGGATCAGTAGTTGTATCACACTTCGGTAAAGTATTATCAGTAGTTTTACTACTTTTATACTATATAAAAAAGTATAAAGCACATGTCTAAATTTATAAATTAATATTAAATAAAAATTATTATGATCTATGTCTTATATTAAGAATCTTTCAGCCTAGAAAATAATCTTGGAAAATTTATCGATTTCGAAAATTACCACTAACAGCAAACAATGAGTCAATAACTTAATTTTCTTGAAAATAATCATATTTTGTTAATATCAATATACGTGCTAAATACATAATTTATGAGATATTTTATCGATTCTGATAACATATTTAAAAACTCGAACGTTTCAAAATATAAAACTGAAACTGTGTTCAGATGAATCTTTTCATATCTTAATCCTAACAGATACCATTATACTCTAAAATTGTATAACTGACATAATGAACCAAAATTCAGCACATAAAAACCATTGTTTCTAATAAGTTTGTTCAATATTACTATTTAAATATGATTTTTTTGTACAGATAAGTTGAATTTGGACATAGCTTGTAGTCACATACGAGCTTGGAAATATTACTTGGAAAGTATCTTGCAGGAAGCTAATAAATCTGATTGTAAGTTCACTAGCTACCCTTGTACAAATGGACTTCTGAGCTACACGCAAGGAAATTGTTTCATTATTGACAATACAGCCAGCTATAAATATAATTATAAACAATATGGTAATCTCGGTGAAAGCGTTAAAGGATATGGACCAATGTATCTCGTTACAAGAAATTCGCCGCCCTACTGTGGTATGTGAATATTGAAGGCATTGTCTTCTTTTCATTTCTATATAGTGATCAATCGGTAGATAAATCATCAAACTAATCACTTGCAGGCATTAATCACTTATAAAAACATAAAAGTAAAGAATCTATATGTAAAAAATACTGTTTTGAAATAAAAAATTATTGCTTTTTAAAAACAAAAATTATAAATCAGTTTAAATCGAACAAAAACTCTTGTTCCCCACTGAATTTTATTTATATAATATGTTTATTTTCTGAATGATATTAATAAAATGAATTACATATAAAACTGATCTTCATTTTGAAAGCAGTCTTTAAATAATGAACTCAGTTATATTATAGGAACTCAGTTACAAGTGGCAGTTCGAGTCTCGCAAATAACGCAAAAAACTAGAGGTATTCTACAGTTGCGTCTTCATCACGGAAATTCTACTACCAATTTCCATATCAACTGCGAGTAAGTAAATATTTAGTTGCATATGCGATGGCTGTTTGAAGAATAACTTGGTTCGTGTACTCGCTAAAGGAGAAAGAGACAACTGTATGTGTTTTCATAAAGTTTTCATTTAGTAAACGCATATGAAGTTGCAAGTCTTACCGCAATTAATTCTTCGTGTAATAGTGGTTTCAACACGAGCGTTTCGTGCAAAGGAGCAAAATAGAAGATTGGAATTCGAACCGTGATTCAGTTCTATTTTTGGAACGGGTAACACCGAAGGAAATCCTTGAGAGGATACTTCCTACATTGGGTGGATCTTGTCCTTCCTACGAAACCGTTATAGTTTGGATGAATGAATGTGAACGTGACAGAACGAGCATCAAAGATGATGCATCACACTCAGGAGACCCGAGAACAGCTGTCATGTCAAAAATCATCGATAAAGTCCACTATATCGCTTCGTTCGACCGGCGAGTGAAAGTGAGCGAGATAGCAGAGGTCATAGACATCCCAACTGTGCAAACACACTTCATTTTGCATAATGAATAGCAATTAACTGCGTATGAAAAAACTTTCCACAAGATGAGTGCCGCGTTTGCTTACTGCAGAGCAAAAACGAGTCCGTACGCAAATATCAGCCGACTTCCTGGAACTTTTTAAGAAGAATCCAACGGACTCCATGCGGTGTTTCGTGGCCATGGATGAAACTTGGATTCGCTATTACACACCAGAATCGAAAACACGATCAAAACAGTGGACTGAAGACGATGAGACTGCTCCGAAAAAGGCACAGACAATCCACTGGAACGGTTCCGCTGGAAAGATGATGACGTAAATTTTCTGAGATGCGAAAGGAATTCTCTTGATCAACTATCTTTTAAAGGGAAAAACAGTTACTGGACAGTATTACAGTTGTAGCACTTTTGGAGAAGTTGAAAGCAGCGATTGCAGGAAAACGTCCCGGAATGACCAAGAAAAAAATGTTGTTTCACCATGAAAATACGCTGGTTCAGCAGAAATTGACCAAATTGAAATTCTTCCACATCCACCGTATTCGCCTGATTTGGCTTCTTCGAAATTCCATCTGTTCCTGAAACTCAAATTTTCCTGACACGAAAGCGAAAGCGATCGAAAGGAGAGGCGATAGAGGCCGCAAACGGCTACTTCATGGAGCTCGAAAAATTTACATTCGAGAGGGAATCGGAAACCTGGAGAAACGTTGGGTCAAGTGGATTGAGCTTCGCGGAGATTATGTCGAAAAATAAAATACTCTTTAAAACTAAAGCTGTTGTTTCTGATATCGAACGAAGTTACTCTTCAAACTGCCCTCGTAATGAGCGACATATATGTAAAATAAAATTATTACATCAATGTTTATATAAAATATAGTCATTAGTCATGATTATAGTAAATAATACTCATTGAGAATTTAAATAAAATAGAAATGGTATGTCCACACAATATATATATATATATATATATATATATATATATATAATTTATTAAGTTCATAATTGCACTCAAACAATGTAATAATAATAATAAAATCACTAAATCTTGTATGGTAAAAAAAAATAAATCAATTATGAACTTAAATTCCAGCACAGTACAGTATTTAATGTAGCAGAATGTTTTCCGTTCAGTATCTCATTTTAATTTCTTAAATATTTATCAATATCTAAAATTCTTTTTAATTTTTCAGTAATATACTTTAATAAACGACAAAAAAGTGTTAAACGTTTTACTTTGAATTTGTTTTAGATTATTAGACATTGTTCCAATTGGTCACTATATGTATGGTTTAGCAGCAGCAGAATTCAACACTATCAGTCCTAACAGTACAAAGAAACTACAAGCTGAGTTAAGCTATCAAAGTTTAGCTTTCCAATCCCATGTTAATGTAACAACACAACCCTCCTTATATATAGATGAAGTAAAAGTTCAAGATTTAAAGGGAAATATGTACGTTTATATATATATATATTATATATATAATAATAATATATAATATAATAAAAATATAATACAACCAAACATACTTTTATATTTATTTTTTTAGGTGGAAATTCAATGGGGTAAATACGAAAATTGATGAACAAACGATCGACCATTTTAATATATTAACTGTTGAACTACATCTTCAATAAAATTATTCAAATACATTATTGTTTTTTCCAACCGATGCATATCTTACAAGAATACATCTTAAAGAAGTAAGGCTGAAGCAAAAATGTAACACAAACAGAAAGATTTTTCGAAATTTACAATCACTTCAAACAAATATTATTATGACTCGTTTTTAAATATCAAATTCCTGAGATATATATCATAATCTGTGAAAATTAACTGCATGTTTCCTTATTATGTATCATTTAGTTCTTCACTGATTATTTACAAATAACTATACTTACTTAAAACTGAAATACACACGGATCTGAAAGAGCATGCCAGTATTATAATAATGAAAACAATAATTAATTGCTAAATTCTTACGTATTACTTTGATTAAGCAACGTCAAAAAAAAATATTGATACTATATATTTACCATCCTCATCAAGTTTCGTAATTAATAGATAACCTAAGAGAATTATGTTAATGTCATAATTTGAACATTAAAGTGATGATTAACTAAGAAATGAATTAATCTGTGTTAATATAGAAAGTGTACTTTAGTTTTAAATCATTAATTGTACAAAATAAATTAACACATTTACGTTATTATAATAATTGTTATTTTTTTATTTATCATTATTGTTATTATTAAAAAAGGATACAGTTTTGTTTAATGATATATATATATATATATATATATATATATATATATGTATACATACATATATATATATATATACATTTATATATATACATACACGTGTATTTACTAGATTATCAAACAAATAAAAAACGTGTAAGAATACCTGTTATAAGGCGTGACATGCCCGAAGCGTCACATGCCATGCCATGCATGTTGTTATTTTTCTGTCAGAGTATTAAATATACATCAATAAGGTTTATTAAATTTGAATATGTATCATTAACATTTTATTCGAGTTAAAATATGGAATTCAAAAATTCTCCTAATGAACGGTTTATATATATGTATATATATACATATTTATATATATATATATATATATATATATATATATATATATATATATATATATATATATATATATACACATATACAAGACAAAAAAGACCGATGAATAGACGGGTTAAAGAAATTAAAATTTTTATTGGAAATTCATGGAAAAGAGAAACATTCAATCGTAAAATATGGAAAATTATGAAAAAGGCCTTTAACCAGCAGTGAATTGATAGAGACTGATTATATATATATATATATATATATATATATATATATATATATCAGGGGTGGGCAACTTCTTCAATAATAAGAGTAATATATAATACTTATCATATATTTTTAAATGTTCAAGAGCCGCAGAAAATATTACTTTAAAATTGTATTTATAAATAATAAAATATACAACTATACAGTAATCCCCCTCGCCACAGCAGAATATGTTTAATCTTATTCGTTGAAAACTTGGATTGAGTATTTTTTGCAGTTAATAGTTAAAAATCTGGCTATAGTTTACTGCTATAGATTATTAATATAAAAGTTTAAAAATTTAGGATAAATGGCAATGAAACCCAATATTGTCTCGGGAGCTGCACAGAATAGCTTTGAGACCTGTCGTGTTCCCACCGTTGATATATATATATATATATATATATATATATATATATATATATATAATGTGTTTTCTCGAGAAAAAAGTATAATTTGTTTTTCTCATTTCTCAAGAATTATAGTTTTTTTCTCTCGAGAAAAAGGTAAAATTTATTTCTACCTTAAAATTTTTGTTTTCGAAGTGAGAGAAGATAAACAATGAACAAAATAAGGAGTTTCTTATTGCAATTAAAGAAAAAATAACTAAAAGAAGAAACAATAACATCATATCTCTTTATAAATTTTTACAAAATCCCGCTTGCGTAAAAAAAATACATTTTTTATACTAGTCTCGAAAAATGAAATTTACAAAATTGCTAAAGAAATGTTAAATAGATTATTTGCTAGTTGTCAACAGTTTGATACTGACGAAGGATGTGTTAATGAAATTCCAATCAATGGAAATGAAGAATTGTCTCTTCAACAACAATTAAATCTCCTATAACAGAAAATGTGAGAGAAGTGAAAGCCGGTGTTACTGACAAATATCAGATTATTAAACAAGAATTTCATATATTTCAAACAACGGGTACAAAACAACAAATTTGAAACTGCTTAGAGATGCTTTGTCCACAATAAAGTCTACGTCTACATAAATGAACGTCATTTTTCTATTGCTAGTGATTTTGTTATGAAGGAGAGAAATCGCCTGTCCAATACTACTTTGGGTGCACCATGTTTGTCGAAAAATTATTTCAGAGTTAAACAATAAACGCATTGACTTTTGTTTTGCTGCCATTTTTTTTATCTGCATATTGTATTTTGTGATAAAATAATAAATGAAAGTTATGTATTGAGTATTAAAGAGTGATATAACCTTTTAAATTGAATTTAAGCCGTCGAATGTTATTTATATATTACATGAGAATTCTCGAGATTTGTCGAGAAATAAAAGGTATTTTTTTCTTTTCTCAAGAAATGAAAATTATCGAGAATTCTTAAACACTATATATACATACATACATACATATATGTATATATATATGTATATATATATATATGTATGTAAATATATGTATATATATATAACACAAGACGCATCACGGACGCGGAAATTAAGTTTTTGCAAAGTGTAGCTGGGAAAACGAGGAGAGATTGCATAAGAAATGAGAAGATCAGGGAAAGTTTGGAGGTACAAGCCATGAAAGATATTCTGGAGGAGAGACATTTGAAGTGGTATGGGCATGCATGCAGATCAAATGAGCAAACGAAAGTGATGAAATGTTTAGAAGCAAGGCACTAAGGAAGAAGATGAAGACCTAAAACTATGCACGATGGATACATAGAACAGCTTGGAAGACGGCGAGGCAGCACCATGCAGGAAATGAAGAAATTGGCCGGTAGTAGAGATGGATGGAAGAGATAGACCCGAGACGGCTCGAATCCTGAAAGGCAGATACGGATAAACGAGAATGAATATATATATATATATATATATACACACTGTTATTCAAAAGTAAATTTGTAAATCGTTGCCTTTTATTTTGTAAACAACACGGAAACTACTGGACCAATTTTCAAATAGATTAATTTGGTCGTTACATAATGCTCCACAGATGTCTCACAATTCCCCCAGAAACATAATGCCTCTTTACAAAGGCTGATCCGAAATGCACTCGAGTAACAACTGGTTACTGCAGCTAATATATATATATATATATATATATATATATATATATATATATATATATATATATATATATATATATATATGTATGTGTGACATATATTTATTTAAATATCTTTTTTATTTCCGATAAGATAAAAAATAACAAAAGAATTAAATCTTATATACGTAATATTAAACGCATAACTTAATCACAAAATATTCAATTGACTGATCACAGCTGCACATAATCCGTCAACCTGAATGTTTATTCTTCCCAAAGACAGATAAATGACTTGAATGCACAAAACACAACGTGATAAAACTAACACACACACATATTTTAAATAACAAATAAAGTAAAATTCAAATTGACACTGAGTATATGAAGTTACAATTATCTGAAAAAAGATATATTCGAACAATGTATTCAAAACACATTAAAGTCTATAAATGTAATGTCCCAACCGAATACATCGAAACCAAAATATTGACCTTAAAGTGTACTCAGATATAGAACACGTGATGCTGTTACATTTATTCAATAGCCGGTCACGTTATGTACCTCCCTGAAAAATAACCTTGACGAGCTTGTGTGCTTATTATTTTCGTTATTAAATTTAACATGTTTGAGAGAACTGGAATCGAAATTAAAAGTTTCTAAAATATAATATCGAATGTTCAAAACGTCACGTTGCGTCTAGTCAGATACCAGCATTAAAATATTAACATTTTATCGAAACTTCTACGAACGATAAATAATTTATATAGGCTTTCATAAAGAGTAACATAAATCAATTATAGACAATAAATTTATGGTACGCGTTCATCGACGTTATCACGTTTTTGTACTTAATGAGGTTGATTGCATTGTCACATACTGTTGAACTTGTATTTCCGAAATCAGTTTTTTTTTCCTCAAACACATACTGTCGCATAGTTTTATACATAACAAAAAAAAAGACGAAAAAAAAAACGAAAGGAAAAAAACAAATTGTTTTCATACCATCCCGCGTGATACACGATCACATGGCAAGACGTCTTCCACGATTTATCATTCAAATGTGTTTGCATTGGTTTAAACATAGACGATTGATTCGTTTAGTTGAAGACCTCTTCTTTTATTTAGTGAATAAATTTGAATTAAACAAATTTATGAATTACTAAACATCTACTTACATGTTACATTGTGACAAAATTACAATTGTTATCATTTTTTGGAAATGTTTTATATATTAATACAAATTGATCTTATTTACATTTTACATACACACGGATATATAAATATATATAGAGGGGTTTACAATAAGAACGCAATTTTTTAAGATATTATATTTCACAGATGTCAAAATGACATATATATATATATATATATATATATATATATATATCATTTTTTTTAAATTAATCAATCAATTTTAATATTTACCTTTAACCAATTTAAATATTTAGCTTCAAAAAATTCTAAAAAATGTTTTACATTTTTCATAAAATATATTTAACCCATTGGAGTCGGGGATGGGGGAAGGGTACTAAAAATTTTAACAAATATTTTTCGATAAATTGGACATTCTTTTATCGTAAACAAAATAAAAAAAATCAAATTTGTCGTTCATAATAAATATGTTAATGTAAAAACAAATTAATATACAAAAATATTAAAAACATGTCAAATTAACTGAGTAATAAATACTCAGTGTTTAATAAATAAATATATTAAATATTTAACGTGGGTTTAACTGATAGGAAAAATTAAATAACTAATTAGTGAGTAGTATTTTGAAATATGTTCTTTAGATATTATTTAAGTATTTTTTTTACATACAATTTATATATATTATAGAAAAGGCATCGACTAGATGAACATTTAAATATTTTTTTACACTTTCCCAAATAAATAATATTTTCACATAAATCACATATCTTTTCTAGTTAAAATCGTTCAATAAATAATTGTTGATATTTTCTGATTGCTGCATATGCGCATTACGATGGCGATATCAATATATTTAGAACGCCAAGGTACAAAATATAATTACTTTAACCGTTTGGATCCCGGGAGGCGAAAAGGGTTCTGAAATTTTTTAACAGATATTTTTCAATTAACTGGACATTCTTTTATCGTAAACGAAATAAAAATTACATCAAATTTATCGGTTACAAGAAAAAATATGTTTATTCAGATTAGCCATTAGAAATTTCACATATATCCGATATATCGTGGAAAATCGTTGATAATATTCAGAGAAGCATAAATCTCTTAATTTGAAACATATAATTGGAAGCAGAAAAACTGTATACAATTGAAAATTTACAGAAATTACATAATGGTTGACCGTGAAAAATTTTGAAACAATCAAGTGTGCACAAAATGGGGTCACATCGGTCATATCTTGTACCTGGACGTCGAGTCTCGAATTTTTCATACACTTTCTTCCAACGAACTTTCGGAAAAAAAATATTATTCAAACCCAATTCTCAAATTCAGAATTTTTAAAGGTTTTCGAATGAAAAACCGCGATTGTACTGATATTTGAACAGCCGTAATTTTTTTCTAATGAAAGTAAGAGTTATAAATTTAGGCTCATTAGAAAAACATTATTGACTTTCAAATATATCATCTGAAAGAAAGCACTGGGGCCATAGTTTCTTCGGAAAACATCAATGGATTCCTAGATCAAGGTTTCAAAGGGTTAATTCCACTTTTTAAACGATACAAATAAAATGTTCTCCCAACGGTGACATTTTTTTTAATAAAATAAATATAAAAAAAATCCCATCAAAACTAAAATAATTTGAAAACATTTAATATTTCCATTAAGATCATATAATCTTTATTTAAATACGTTTATATATATACATATATATATATATATATATATATATATATATATATATATATATATATATATATATATATATATATATATATATATATATATATATATATGTATGTATGTATATGTATAGCGGAAAATGCTGAAATATCAGGTACGTGCCGACAATAACGTGTTCACAATATATTTACAAACGACACGTGTACGAAAATCGACATGTGTATTTAATTAACACTTGCAGTGTCATGTGATCGTGACTCAAATAGACCATTGCACAAGTATTTGCAACCACGCAAATATAGCTATCGAGCTCAATTTATATATATATATATATATATATATATATATATATATATATATATATATATATATATATATATATATACACACATATATATATATATATATATATATATATATATATATATATATATATAACTGTGCATGCCCAGTCAAAAAGATCATTGGCTTTAGAAAGAAAAATGTATGCAGTCTAATTAGATCACGTTTTACTGCTAATTATAATTGCAAGCGTACTGAAAACGTGAACAATAAAACAGATTTAACGCTAAAATTGTAAAATTTAGTAAAAATATAAATAGAACAAAACTGTATGCTTAAATATGATCAAGTAAAAACTATTTCCTTATGGACAGAATTATTTGATTATTATCTATGGAAAGAATATGAAACAAATACTATAAATGTCATTTATAAAATATTTTAATTTGTTTTGTATTATTCCATTGCTCTTGAATGTACATTTTTAAACACTTCATGTGACGAAGTCGTTCTGTTTTGTTAATAATAAATTATAATATTTTTAATGTACTTTTTGGAAACAGAATTTAGTTTTTATTAAGTTCGCAAGCAGTTGTACGCAAACAATATTGTATTTGGATAAACGTTACGGGAAATTCTCTAAGCATTTTTGACATTTTCCTGTTAATATGTTCAAAAACATGAATGTGAATTAATAAATATCTAGCAAGTATAAATTAATACTCGATAAAATAATAAAGATTAACAAAAATATTCTTTTCGCTTTACTTAGTCTAATATGTCAAGATTTTTTTACTTACAGTATAATTTAAAGTTTTCTCCCGCAATTCCAGTTCATCTGCAAAGTATCTTCTCTCTCCGCCAACAGCGCGCCAGTACAACCACAAGCAACTATGTACTTCATTCTTTTCCAAAACTATATAAAAGATATACAATATAGTTCTAGTTTGTTAACTCCTCTAATATATATATATATATATTCATAATAATAATAAACTAATGTTCGAATGTAAATCACACAAAAATTTGTTTCAAAATCGGAATTAACAAAACACTTGAAATAAATAACTTTGACATATCACTTCTTTGACAAATAAGTTTCAAAGAACGTATATTTTCTAATGTTTTAATTTATAGATAATTGTATTTGCACTTTCTTGTTCATTAATAATCCAGTAAATAACTGCCTAATAATTACACAATGATATACTAATAATGATTAGTACATTACAAGAAGCAAATGTGGTAGTAATTGAAACGCACACTGCAAATCTCTGACTTCTACTGCTTGTACTAACCTGATTCGATTATTAATTTAACCTAACAACTAGTTGTGTGTTTATATTCACTGCACTGATATTTATTTGACGTTTATGATATTTATATTCGTTACTGATTTTTTCTACGATAAGAATTTCACTCACGATCCGTTATATAATTTGCACTTCACTAATAAACGCCGTATTTGTACATGATATTTTAAATGCACTCTGTTGGAGAAATTTTGAAACTTTACAGCTGTTACATGATACTCGTTTGTCTCTTAACTCAATAAATAGATTCTTTCAATATTTTGACAAAATTTGTAATTTAATTCTTTCAGTTTCCATGTATGTGTTTATATATATATATATATATATATATATATTTGTATGTTACTTAAAAAAATAATATTTTTTAAACCTGTTAACATTTGTAATATATAATAAAAAAATAATACCGATGAAATTTTTAACTTTTTACCTAAAAAAATAATCTGACCGAATTTTCAGAAATATTATGAATATTAAAAATATCATTAAAAATATTATGATTTTTTCACTCTATAAATGTTGTGACTACAAGTTATTAACTTTTAAATTCACATCTAGAGAGCAGTTCTTAACTCTATACACCGAAACTCTATTATTCAAATATGTATTTGTTTTTGTTAGCTTTATTTTAATATATCACTCTTTAACATATTAGCATACTTTTGGTGTTGTTTCGATATATAATCGTAAAAAAGATAAAATTCTCTATGGACTAAACAGCATTTAAAATTCCAATATTTTCATTCTACCATAATAATTCACAATATGATAAAAAAGAATATTTAGTTGGGTCGAAGAATGCCTATACAACCATATCCTACAACCCATTCATCCTCTATTATTGAATTGGCCATACCTGATTTTATCAGACAAAAATATATCTATTTAAATATCTTCAAATAATATTTCTTACTATTTAGATTTTAATTTTTCCTGTTGATTATTGTTTTCTTGATTATTATTCATTACTAAATTATTATCTCTTGATTATTGTTTTCTACAAAACAATAATCAAGAGATTTAAATGTTTTTTTTTTTGGAAAAATCTTATTATATCTTTATACTATTCTAAATATTTCTATCGATTTTGCTATTTCACTTGTGATTCTTTTTTTTGAAGCTTCATGGTTTTTAAGACAAACTGTATTTATGTTTTCCCTATAGTTTTTAATCTTACGACGACATTCTTTTCTGTATGCTTATTAAAATATATTTTTTTCTACTAGAAACAGCCCCATATATCAAGTTACATACATTTTTATCTTTGCAAGCCAAGCAATGTCTTTAAATAAAAAGTAAATATAAATATGTTGCTCTCACTTTCACTGAAATGTAACTACACAAAGATATTTATTGTGATTCAATTCGGAGAATTTGAAGATTAATAGAATCAAATGATTATTTAATGAGTCTAAATAATTTTTTTTATTTAAGACTATGAATAATACAAATTCAATATGTATATATATATATAGAGAGAGAGAGAGAGAGAGAGAAACTAAAAATAGAAAACAGGCCCTTAGCTGCTCCAAATGGAAGAACAACAAGGCAAAAATTCAATCATTTCATATTTCCCAATAGTTGACTCATAAATACAATTTATAACTATTGAAATAATAAAATAAAAATGTTATTTAAACATAAAGTGCATTATCCCTCCCCTACCCATATATATATATATATATATATATATATATATATATATATATGTATATAGATAAATAGATATAGACAAATAGATATATATATATATATATATATATATATATATATATGTATGTATGTATATAGATAGTTAGAAATAGACAAATAGATAAATATAGATATATAGACTGTTATATGCAAAAAAAAAATATTTTCATCCCTTATTAAATATCGTACTATAAGCAAATAAAAAAGCAGTACAGGTTTTTTAATTTATAAATTTAAATATTCTATTTACATATTTAAAAACTGCATTATTATGAAAGTAAATAAAAAAAAGAAAAAACTCGCTACCATTGGTCATAAGTTAGTGATTATTCATTATAGGTGATTCAATTTAGGCTTCCATATAAAAGTATTAAAAGGCGGTGCAGCGATTAAAAAAAGTCATGTTATTTTTATTTAGTATTTTAGTTCAAGTCAGTACTAAAATACAAGTGAACTCAAATACTAAATAGGAGATAACATTTTTATTTCAATTTTTTAATTTTTTTAATATTTTCATGTGGAAGACTAAGTTGAATCACTTATGTTTAGAAACGAATTTCATCTAATAAATTCATGTAAAATAGTAATGACTAATAGTCTATAAAATGCTGATAATGGACAGTTTATTCACTACATTTCACAATTCGTATAAACAATAATAAGCGTTCATTTTCAAGACAATCGTACAATTGACAATATATTGTACAATGTTATATGATTGTCAGCAGATGATGTTTATGTGAATTCAATATGTCTATAGCATCATTACACGTGGATACTCACGCTTCGAAAAAGTTTTTTTTTTATATCGAGGCACGTGGAATACCATACTGTTTTTATAATGTTATCTTGATCGCCAAGCAGTATTGTAACTGTGCTACTGTATAAACACAATAAATGTACGGACGAGAAAATATTACTTCAAAATGAGGACGTCTATAAATAGTCTCCATTTTATTTATTTTTTCATTAATTGATGATAAACTGTGCAGTTGGAAATAAATTTCGTACGAATTATATTTTTATATTGATTTCATTAAAAGAAATATTTATTAACTTCAATGTGTCTAAACTATTATCTATTTCGTTATGATTTTAATAAAATGTTCATTGCTATTTTTTACGTTTTTTTTCGAACAAAGCGTAAAAAATACGGTTTTTAATTAAATTAAGGGGACCCGGTGGTCTACAATTTTCGAAAAATCGATTTTTTTTCGAAAGTATAGTATCTTAAAAATATACTGTTAAAATTTGATGACGAAATTCAGAGTATTTCAGGATCTACAGCCCATTAGAAGGTCAGGTAGGTAGAAGAATAAGTGGAGCCGGCTGAAACTTTAAACGCGTTTATCTCGAAACTACTTTTTTTCGTCTTGCGGGGGCCAGAAAAAAAAACTACTTGACCGATTTGTCTGAAATTTTAATATGTTATTTTGAATAGTTCTAGCTCTCGCTGGAAGTAAAACTAATAGTTTCCGTAAAATATTTATATTTTTTTTATTAACAAAACATTCAAAAATACTGGTCATTTTCAAACTTGTACTTTTGACTACGCGCCATTTTGTCAAATTTTTTTTTTTATTCTACTTCCTGCGATAGCTATATTTATACTAATTAAAAATTCGTCAATTGTTTTATTTCAGATCAGAGGGAGAGATAAATCATCATTCACCACGCAATTCCATTTTTTTAGAGAGGGAGACTTCAGCATCATTTTTCTAATTAAAAAAAAATTTTTTTTTGTCTTTATTTTCATTTTTGTGTAGTTTATTAGTAATAAAATAAGTGTAAAAAAATTTGAAAGCATTATTCATTACCCTCATATAGAAAAAATTTTTTTAAAATAGCTTAAATTTTAGGCCGCTAGACCACCGGGTCCCCTTAAACTACTAATATTTTATCACATTTTCAAAAAGAACACAATTAATTATACTAAATCAATAAATCACACTTCGAAGTACAAGTTTGAAAATATAATTGGACATGCCTTTAATTACTTATTTTTGTAACTATTTTAGAGATTCTACTTTAAAACTACAGAAATACTGCTATCCATATAAACTATACTTCTAATTCTCTAAACATTTTTTTTCTTTTCTAGATAAGATTTCAACAGAGATGATATACTACTCTATATTATTGTTGCATCTTATATCAATTGTGCTTGCAAATACGTTATTTTCTTCAGCAACAATTTTACATAATAGTTATAGAATAAAATAATTAAATAAATTACTGTATTTAATAAATTATCAAATTTAAGAAATAGACATAAATCCATTCCATGTTTATATCTATTTTTAAGACAATTTATCGAAATGCACTCCAACAATGTTTTTATAATCATATAATATCCGATCTAATTCATCATCATCAGCCTCTGGCAGTCTACTGCTGTATAAGGGCCTCTTCAATGATTTTCTATCTTATTACTGTGTCGAAATTGAATCTTGCTGAAGTAAAATATTTGAAAAGTTCTAATAGAAATAAACTAAATTTACTTATTCAATTAATAGTACAAATACACTCTAATACTCTACTGGTAATAACAATAATAATTTATTTTACGACATACTTGAAAACTAATTAAATCTTTATGAATTACCAAACGCTATAATAGAAAGGGTATATAAATATGTTGTTTCTTTTTCTCGACTGTACAGATAAAGCAATTATACCTATTAACATTTCCACATACAATAAATATGTCTACAAACGAGTTGCTATAATTACTACGAGGGTGGTCCCAGAAGTACCCGGCCTGACCTGGAGATGGCGGTAGTTGTTTGAAAAATATCACTGAATTAGAAAGTACACAATCTATAAAGCATATGTTTCAAGTTTGAGGACGCCACGTTGTTTAGTATTTGTTTGGCAGACATCAATAGTGAACGTTTTCAGTGAATTTGTGAAAATGGAGAAAATTGGTCATCGTTACGTGATACAATACTTTTATTTATAAGGCCTCAGCCCAACCAATATAAAAGCTGAACTGGATTCTACTCTAGGTGAGTCTGCTCCTTCGTTTACAACAGTGAAATATCGGGTAGCGGAGTTTAAACGAGGCCGTATGAGCTGCCAAGACGAGCATCGCAGTGGTCGACCAAATGAGGTGACGACTCCAGAAATGGCGAAGAAAATCCACAAAGCGGTACTGGATGATCGTCAACTAAAAGTGCGCGAGCTAGCAGACATAGTAGGCATTTCAAAAAGTGCGGTACATCGCATATTATCTGAAAATTTGGACATGAGAAAGCTGTGTGCAAGATGGGTGCCACGTTTGCTCACACTCGAGCAAAAACAGTGTCGTGAAGATGTTTCAATTGAGTGTTTAGCGAAGTTTCACAGCAACAAAGCAGAATTTTTGCGCCGTTTCATAACCATGGATGAAACATGGGTCCATCACTTCACACCCGAGACAAAAGAACAATCAAAACAATGGACTGAAAAGGGAGAACCGGCTCCAAAGAACGCGAAGACCGTTTCATCTGCAGGCAAGGTCATGGCGTCGGTTTTTTGGGATGCGCGTGGGATAATTTTCATTAAATATCTTGAAAAAGGAAAAACTATCAACGGCGAGTATTATGCGAACTTATTGCAACGTTTGAACAAAGAAATCAAGCAAAAACGGCCGCATTTGGCTAAGAAAAAAGTGTTGTTTCATCAAGACAATACACCAGCTCACAAATCCGTTATAGCAATGGCCAAAATTAATGAATTAAAGTTTGAATTGCTACCTCATGCACCCTATTCGCCAGATTTAGCCCCCTCGGATTATTTTCTGTTCCCAAACTTGAAAAAATGGCTCAGTGGTCAAAGATTTCCCAACGATGAAGAAGTGATGTCGGCAGCTAATGGGTATTTTGAGGAGCAAGACAGTTCTTATTATAAAAAGGGTATCGAACATATTGAACATCGCTGGGAAAAGTGTATAGACCTGAAAGGAGATTATGTTGAAAAATAAATATATTTTTTTCCAAAATTTTTGTTTTCTTTGTTGGGTCGGGTACTTCTGGGACAACCCTCGTAAATGTTACATGATAAAATGTCATTATCAATTTTTAAATCAAATCTATAAATTCGTCTAAATTAAATCTAAAATCTATTCGATTACACGATGACTTATCCTTATTAATATCTTATAAAATACACATAAATATATCGTATTAAAATTTGAAAACTTTAAAAAATATACAAATCGTAACTGAAATATTTGAGATTTTAAAATTGTAGTTATTTTGTTTTCCTTACCAATTTTTCACAAAGTACTACTGTTCATTGCATAAATGGAATAGTAGTGGTAGACATTTTCATTGACAAGTTAAAAGTTGAACGCTTGGATACAATTTATTAACAAGGTAAAAAATTAGTCATTTTTTAAGAAATGTAGGCGAAGTTAAATGATAAATACGGGAATAGAGTTTGTCCAAATATTGTCTATATATAAATACAGAATCGAATCTTAGGGAGTCTTCAAATTTTAGTAAATTATTATTAGATCTTAATTAGATATACCAAAATATACTTCAAATAGATTTTAATAGATTTAATTTCATCATTAGTTTATGTTAAGTAACAGCTTGATATTTTAAAAAAAAAAAAAATAAGTAAACCTACAAAAAAAATATATTTTACATTTATTTTAAATCAAGCTTGTACAACCCGTGGGCCGCGGGCCGCATGCGACCCAGGACGGCCATGAATGCGGCCCAACACAAAATCGTAAACTTACTTAAAACATTATGCGATTTTTTGTGATTTTTTTATAAAATTAATAGAAGATGCGGTTGCCGCCCGAAACTCGCTTTGATAAAGTATCATTGCATAGTACAACAAGAAAATGTATGCGCAAAAGCCTTAAAAATGGATAACGTTAGGCAAATGGTCATCAAGGCTGTGAATTTCATAAGGATCAAGGGACTGACTCATCACTAATTCCAGGAATTGCTTTGAAGTATGGATGCTAACTATGGCGATATCATTTACTTTTCGGAAGTAAGATGGCTGAGTCGAGGCAAAATGTTGAAAAGATTTTATGATTTGTGACATGAAGTCAAGCAATTTTTGATATCAAAAACAAAATTTGTGCTAGAACTTGACTATGAAAACTGATATAAATATGTTACCTACCAATTTTCAAATAGAATGCATAGAGCTGCAATATGGAATTCAACTTAACACTAAACCTACCAGAGCGGTCAAATGACCGCTTTTTTGATTTTAATCAAAATTGTTAAATTAAAAGTTTTCGTTTTTCCTGAATTTACTGCACGACTTTTTCTATAATATATAGCTACTTATTTTTTCAATATCTATCTCTCTTCTTCTTTCGTTTTTCCTAATAATCTTATGTACTCTACCGTTATCTACCATGCGGCGGTCTTTTGACCGCTGAAAAAATGTATGCAATTTTATGTGCACGTGGTGCATATGAAACAAGAAATTTGAACGTGTTATATTTATGGAATAAAAAATGGGGTCCTGCATTCCTTTTACGAACAATGAGCAGAAATTGCTTCACAGAAATTCTACGATTTGTTCGTTTTAATAAAAAAAAGCGAGCGGAGCCGACATTTACAGACGGATAAATTTGCTCTCATCTCAAAGGTATGGTATATACTTATAGAAAATAGCCAAGACTGTTACAAACCAGGTGCAAATATTACTATTGATGAACAGCTGTATCCAATTAAAGCAAGATGCAGATTTACTCAATACATGGCCCAACAAACCCGATAAGTTTGGTATCATATTCTGGTTGGCGTCGGACGTTGAGAGTAAATATATTATAAATGGATTCCCATATTTAGGAAAAGATAAGACGAGACCATCGGCAATACCACTTAGTGAATTTGTTGTTCTCAAACTCACTGAACCCTTTACAAGGTGCGGAAGAAATATAACGACTGATAACTTTTTTACGAGCACATCTTTAGCAACAAAACTTCTATCAAAAAGAACTACCTCAGTGAGAACTATTCGCGCGAACAAGAGGGAATTACCAAACCTGCGAAACAAAAGAGAGATAGTACGGCACGTTTTTCAACGCAGCTTTACAAATCAAATAATTGTACTTTGACAATTTATAAAAGCAAACCGACCAAAAAAGTTATCTTGCTAAGTTCGAAGCACAAGTTTGTAAAAAACTGGAAAAAAAAACAGATAAATGTATGCCTGAAACTATTGCTTTTTATAATTGCACTGAATTCGGCGTGGATATGACGGATCAAATGACCAGAGAATATAGCATAAAATCTAAATCTCGTAGATGGTCTCTCCGAGTATTTTTCAACATTCTTGATTTAGCTAAATGCATGATTGATGCGATAAATGCATGGATTTTATATAAGCAAACGACCGGACAAAAGATATCGCGACAAGAATTTTTTTATTGGCAGAAGAACTTGCCACCGAATATCGAGATTTACAGGGACATGAAACAAAAAGTACGGAGAGAACATCAACAGATTCCACTGCAATTTCTAAAAAGCGAAAAACATGTCAAATCAGATATTGCAAAAAAAATAAAGCCACAAATATCTGTTGTACGTGTAAGAAATATGTTTGTGGAAAAGGTTCACTAGAGACACCCTCCATTTGCGAAAAGTGCGTCGTCGAATAAATTTTATGTTAATTTGAAAAACGATATCTAGATTACTGAAGTAAAATATAATTTTTCGATTTCTAGTCTTCTTTCTAAAAATGGATATGTCTAAAATGCAAAAAAAATAAATGTTTTCTAATTATTACACGACAATTATTTTAAGTTTTATTGTCCATGCTAAATTCTGTATTATTTATAATCAACTGGAAAAGAATGTGACGTTTATTTAAAAAGCGGTCATTTAAGCACCACAGGTAGAAATAGGTATATACAAAATGTCGGTAGGTTTAGTGTTAAAGAAAATGTTCATCATATATCTTTACTGGACTTTTATAAGACCTATTTTCCCAGAGACAAATATACTTCGCTCCACAAATACGGTTTATTCATGTCATCGCTTTTTGTAGGCACCTACATTTGTGAGGAACTATTTTCAAGGATGAAGCACACGACGGGTAAAAGTAGAACCAAAATATCTGATGAGCACTCACTGAGAGTTGCAACTACTTCCATCGAACCAGATATTAATGCATTATTTTCTCAAAAACAATGTCAAATATTTGACTAGTTTTATGTTTCCCTCTTTTCTTTTACTTTTATAATAAAAAAAAAAATTAAAAAAAGAATGAAGTTTTATGTACATTTTCAATGTTAGTAATCATAAACTTGTGACCTGCTCGACGATTTTAAAAGACCCTCCGAACGGGACGGCACAATAGGATTATTATATAAGGATTTTTTGCTTATCTGTGCTGGTGGATATCAAGAAAAGTATGGACGGACCTTTTTTTTGCTCATCAGCTATCGTTAGTGTTAGTGTATTTTATGTGTTGCCCAAGACAATTCTCCTTCTTTCAATGTGACCCAGGGAATCCGAAAGGTTGGACACCCCTGTTTTAAAGATATTTGAGTTCAGTACAATGCCGCTCAATAAATAGCATTCGACCTTTCTGATACATGAAACTATTTGTTGTCCAGTATAATTATTTTATTTATCAACCTGTACAGATATACCGCATGACGTACATTTAAACACTTCTAATAGTATTTTTAGCAATTGTACATTCTCCCACACGCGATTTCCTCGTGTGTAGATAAGCAGCAAACGTTTTTCGACGCATCTTTTTTCGAACACATACGAGTGGAGCTAGTGCATTCACGGTAGACAGGCGAACGGACAAACGGCTGACCCCCTTCCAACGTCGTTCTAGTCACCGAACCGACCGGCTCAATGGAAATGTTAGGTGGTTCACGTGCGAGGACACGTTGTACTGAACGTGACCAGAGCACACTTGGATCATGTGCGCTGTGACGTCGACAAGTGGACGGTACAAAATCAGACACGCGAGCGATTTTCGAAAATCGCAAAACGGGTATTGGTCCGAATGACGTACGTCGTTGAGTAATGCAATGCATTCGCAGAACACATTCTTCGTTCGGTCCTATCTAAGCCGGACGCTCGTGTGTGTCGGCAAGCATTGAACGGAAAAAACAGTATGGAAAGGTGGTCGTAGAACATCACCACATGAACTCACGTGTTTGTTAGCGTGCTCCACAGCTTCAATCAGTTGTATGGATGTGCCAAACGGCTTTAGACGTAGTTCTCGTACATTTACACATATTTTCGGTTATTTTCACAATAATGCAAATGTTGCCGATGATATAATGTGCCGAAATTGACAAAAAACGGAAATATAGTGATTGATCATTACAGTGTTTCGTAAGTTTCTGTATACATCTTGAAGACGCTACGAAAATAGTTTGTGTTCCTTATGTTCCGCTCGTGATTAAAATCAGTTACGTACTCTAATGTTTTTGTCGTACGAATTGTAACATTCGTCGAAATAAAAATAAATCAAAATACAACTGCGCAGCTACGTTTTCACCCTGTGCATATTATCATCAATATACTCGTGGCGACGTGCATACGAACACTTTCTAATAATTGATTTTAGACCTTTCTTGATCCTTCGTTATTAACATTGACGCAGACATTTAAATATTTGCTATTTCGATGTAATAATCGTCGCAAATAAATTTTAAAACATTATTTTACTATGTAAGAATATATATATATATATATATATAGACACATTACACATAAACACATACTTCATCTGTAAAATTTAAAATTGATATAAATTGAAATTCCCTTATGAATAATAAATATATGTTTAATAGGTTTTTATGATAAATTTACGTGAAGGTATACACGTGTGTGTGTATGTGTGTGCACATATATATATATATATATATGAATCAAATGATTTTTTTATATTTTAAGAAAATAATTGCATTGTAAATTTACCACTATGAAAGAGTAATATTCAACATTGTTCATACACATTTAAATACAAAATGAAACACTAATTTCAATATCAATCTGTCTCTGTTCACTGCTTGTAAAAGTTCTTACTCGTGCACGTGTGAAGTCATGTGTACATTTATGTTAATATATTTATTTTATTAAACATAGGCGCCCACAAGATAAGTAAGGTTCTGTCAACAAACATTTTATTATTTACTATGGGTCTACTGTAACCACTGGCACTTCCATCAGATTAGATTGTTTATAAATATGGGCACTATGATAGTTTATGGAAAAATAGTAAAAAGAAATTGTACAAAAAACATTTATTTCAATATTTTATATATATATATATATATATATATATATATATATATATATATATATATATATACACATCCATGCATACATACTATTACATTGATTATGACAACTTTGAAAATATAAAGAAAATCAAACAGCACAACAAACATATGGAATCGTAGGACATTATCATAGAATCATCTTGAGACAAACAAATTTTCCGAAAAATCGGTCTATACAGCATACTAAACACCACTTTATGTATATATCGGAAAATGTATTTTCAAAATAATCATAGATTATCTGAAATAGCTAAAAAAAAACTGGCTCGAAGTTTTATAACTTTGTGATAATAACGTGTGGTTTCTCTACCAAATTTATCCGAATCGGATAGTGATCAAAATCATTCGGGTCAAATACACGGAATTATTATTTTGTATAGATTTAAAATAGTATACAATGTGAAAATGAGCAATCGTACGAAATTGGAAATGATCTTTGAATAACGCCAATCTTGACTAATCGTTCGTTTGCAAATATTATAACACTTTCATTGTCCATAAAGATAGTGTCCTGTTTCATTTTATTGTTTTTTATATTTTCGAAGCTCACGTAATTGTACAGACTTTCGTGGAGACCAAGACAAGTTTAAAGTTTTGTAGGTTCGTAAGTGAATCAGATAAAATTTAGTATTGATTTTTTTCTCAAAATAAATCCACTGAACACCTATTTACTTGTTTATAATAATTATAAAATCACATGTATGTAAATATATATATATATATATATATATATATACATATATATATATATATATATATATATATATATATATATATATATATATATATATATATATTTATATATTATTTTTCTATCAAGAAGTGTATCAAGTCCAATTCATATTTCATATTGATCGACTATATTTCTGATAATTGAAAATTAATAAAAGTACCACTATTTTGAATATTAGCATCATTAATGTACAACTGATTCAATCAAATTAAAACAATTTCTCAGGTTCCAACTTTGAATTATAATTTCTGTCTTGATACAAATTAATAAAAATGCATTTTCTTATCCATTCCTTATTACCACTATTAACCTTCACGGATATATCAGATATACTGATTACAATTGAATTAATTTATACATACATAAAAACCGTACGTTCACTCTTGCATTTATTGTACTGTAATTTATCCTTTACGTTACAAGTTCCTAAATGAATAAACACACATTCGACTGTAAATGTCTCTATGTCTTTTAAAAATACAACAGTGCTCACGAAATAAAAAAACATTTGGCAGTAATAAACCATGTTAAAAGTCTGAAATCTCTTGAGAGATATAAAAAGTGTTGCTATTCAATGGAATAATATTTATCAAACATTCGAATTAATCGTAATTTACTACTAAATGACATTGTTACTTAACTAGGACATTCACGTTAAAAAAATATTTGCATTATCATCATAATATAACTAAAATTATATTACAAACTATTGTACCATTTACTATTTTATATTACAAACTAAATACCCCCACTGAATCACTTTTATTTGTTAACTCTCCTTTTTCAATTTAGTGTATATATATATACACACATATATATATATATATATATATATATAGAGAGAGAGAGAGAGAGACTACAAATATGTCAAATATTAGCAATTCGTATGAAAATGTCTGCTGTGTACACACGTGTATGTGATAATATCTAAAATTTAAATGGATGCTGCTGCAGTTATATATAAACGTTTCACTTTAGTCACGCGCTAGGAACAAATTTCTATTTTCAAAAAGGAAAATGTTATAAAATTAAGACGGAACAATACATATACCGAAATATACGTTTGCAATAAAAAACTAGTTGAAAATAAATCACTAAAAAGAATAAACAGACACGTGTATGTACACAACTGTGTGTGTTTCGGTTTGTATGTATGTATGTGTATATATGTGTATATATATATATATATATATATATATATATATATATATATATATAAATAAATATATGTATATATATATAAACATCCATTGACATATATACATACATATACATATATTTATGTATATATATATATTTATATATGGTATATACATACACACACATACACTGTGTCTGTGTGTGAGTATAAACGTTTATTGAAACTTAAGATCGTGTTTATACACGTGACTATGATTATGTACAAAAAATACCAATATAACAATTATATCAAAAATGTAATACTGTTTCGATTAAAACATTCGTAAAATCGTTGCTATTTCTTGAAAAAAATATTTGTATATTGACCTATATATATATATATATATATATATATATATATATATATATATATATATATATATATATTTATATATATATATATATATATATATATATATATATATATATATATATATATATATATATATATATATATATATATATATATATACATACACACACACATATATACATATATATATATATATATATATATATATATATATATATATATATATATATATATATATATATATATATATATACAATTCATTAAACTATAAATTCCATTTGATTATAATCTTTGATTGTTTTATTTCATTTAAAAATTTACGTTTGTACGTTAGATTATGTATGCTCCATTCTCTAATCACTTTATAAACAATAATAACGTTTACCCTTTTTGCAAACTACATTGAATGTTTAACTTTTTATAAATTGCATTTTAATATTTGTGTAAATTATATTCTAGTTGCTGCAAAACATTTCAAAAATAAGTTTGTAATATAAATTATATCGAGATGTTACAGATCATCTTAATGTAATGTATATTATGTGACTGTGATAGCACCTATACATCAGTTATTAATAAAAGTGAATTCGAAGTGATTCTTTTTACATAAAATGGACATTACTCAAACGTTCTGGGAAGAAAATTCAAATATGCAGCCTGTAAAATATGAAAGGTGAGTGTGTATATATACATATGTATATATATATATATGTATGTGTGTATGTATGTATTATATAATTTAACTAATCCGATTTACTAAATAAAAACATGTTTTCAAAAAAATACACAAAATTAAAAAAACATGTGCTAGAAATTTTAAACATAAAGCCACATAATTTTTATATTGATCTGATTTAACTTTTCGTTCAAATTAGATTTATTTCATATCCATATCAATCTATTTCGATTGGGCCATTTCTTTTGTATGTAATAAAAGCCCACATTTCATAGTCACTTTGTCCGCTGGACAAAGTGAAGAGAAGTATATATATATATATATATATATATATATACATACATACATATATATATATATATATATATATATATATATATATATATATATATATATATATATATATATTGCAGTTAGTATCTATGGTAACGAGAATTGTTTTCTTTGCCAGCTCATAGTTTCCAAGTTTAATTGATTAAGTTTTTTGTTAGGTATTTTTTATGTTTAAATATATTGTATTGTAAAAATTAAAAAACAGTTTTTTCTTTCCATTTTCCCGTCAATTTGACATGCTATATATTAGTTATTTAATATTAGTCATTGTCTATTAAAAAATGTTTATATAAAATATTTCTTCTAGTCTGTGCTCCACAAATTTCTAGTTTTGAAAGTGTAACGATTTGTATCGAAAACGAATCGTACTGTGCAAGATTTTAACAGCATAGAATAAACGTTTTTTAACTACATTAAATTATTTAATTTCATAAATTAATTATCTGTATAGTACTTATCTTATAAATGATCTTGAAATACGCACGTACATATTTAATATTAATCGCTCCCAAATTTAAAATACTTGTAATATTAATTATCAAAACATTATCACTACATTTTGATATAAAGTATAAAAATGTAGATCACAAAAGATCTAAAGTACATCAAAAATAAAGTGAAAATAATAATCAAGTAATTTGCTTTTATTTTCATCCTGAATGATATTAAATTTTTTTATACCCATTTTATTAATATTAAAATCATAATATTTTGATATTAAATGTATAGAAGTGTAACTCGCATATTTTTAATTTCTTACCAATCTGTCATTAACACAAAAAAGTACGTACATTTACTTCATTATATCTATTCAAGAACGATACATATTAAAAGATGGAAATTATCAATATCCTAGAATCAATGTGGTTTATAATTCCGATTTAAATTGACGAATTATTGAACTGTCGTATTAGCAACTTATCAACTAACACCTCCTGCTAATGATTAATTATTGAAATTATTTTATAAAGTCACATTTTACTAAACAAAATATATTAAGCAAGTATTTTATTAAAAAAAATAATCTGTAAGTCTAGAACTTCATATCTTCAATGCAGTTATATGATAAATTTAATATTTTTAAATGTTTTCTTTATGACATAATTATTATATATAGTTAAGATAATATTTCCACCGAAAATCAATAATCAACATCCATTTACACGCTGATATGTACCCACATACGGAATATATTGAATAATATAATCGCAATTTGCTCTACATAATAATAAAGTAGTGAATAATGAAGTACAATCGGCACATAAATTCACATTTTAAATATTGTGAGGGCATTACACTTGCTTGTTTCATGTGATTTAAGATCACATGTGATCAAAATAACACGTGACACTTTAAATTTGTTTATCGTCTATTTATGCGATTAGAAAAAGTAACATTTCTAAACATACAGGCGTGGGTACTAACATGTATGTATGTAATATGTATATATATATATATATATATATATATATATATATATATATATATATATAATATACACATGTATGTATATAAATTATATCTGCATTTATATATTTATTAATCAAAATAAAGACCATTGGCCTGCATACATTTCTGCCAACGGGAAACAAGTTTCGTTTATACCTAAAAGATAGTATTCTGGAGTCCTAGAATTAACAAATTCATTGAAAACGCTTTGAGCAGATGCTCTTGATCTTTGTAAACCTCCTCTCGTAGGAAATTACTCCAATGTTTAAAAAAAATGATAATCTGTCGGAGACAGGTCCGAAGAATAAGGTGGGTGAAGTAAGGTTTCATAACCCAGTTCGATTAATTTTTTTAAAGTCATTTGTGAGAAGTGTGGTTTGGCGTTGTCATGAAGGAAGAATTGGTCCTCTTCGATTGACTAATGTTGGCCTTAAACGATGCAAATTCACATGCCTTTTTTCATTTTCCTGACAATATTTTTCTACTGTTATTGTTTCACGAGAATTTAAGAAGTTATAGTGAATGATACCACTTGCCGACCATCAAACATTGAACATAATCTTTTTTCACGAAGCTTCGGTTTAGGAAACTCTTTTGGTACTTCTCAGTCTAGCTACTGTGATGAACGTTTCCAATTGTTGTCAAGAATCCACTTTTCATCACATGTGACAATGCGATCAAGAAAGGGATCATTTTTGTTACACAAAAGAAGCGCAGAGCAGACTTCGTATCGCCGAATCGCTTGATGTTCGTTTAGTTCACACGGCACCCATTTATCCAGCTTTTTTGTTTTTCCAATTAGGCTCAAATGTCGAACAACTGTTGAATGATCAGCATTGAGCTCTTCTGCCACCTCTCGAGTTATTTTACGGGGTTCCACTTCAATAATGGTTCTTAAATCATTATTGTCTATAAATGAAGGACGTCCATGACCCTCTTCAACATTTTTGGAACAAGTGTCGATCTGTACTTTCACTAATTGACTCTTTGCCAAAAACAGATTTGATATTCTCTTGTTTTACTACCCAATTTAAACTCATACAACAAAATTGTGCGATTTTGCTGTTTTTCGTTTTAGTTCACACGGCATTCATTTATCCATCTTTTTTGTTTTTTTCAATTAGGCTCAAATGTCAAACAACTGTTGAATGATCAACATTGAATTTATCTACCACCTCTCAAGTTGTTTTATGTGGGTCCGTTTCAATAGTGATTCTTAAATATTTATTGTCTATAGACGAAGAACCTCCACGACCTTCCTCACTTTCAAGGCTTTCGTTCCCACCCGATTTTTTTGGGACCAGTGTTGAGCTGTACGTTCACTAATTGACTCATCATCGCCAGTAACAAATTTGATATTTCTGGCAGTTTCTGTTGCTTTACGTCCCAATTTGAACTCATACAACAAAATCGCACGAATTTGCTGTTTTTCCATGGCTAGTTTCAAAGGTTACATCCAACAATAGTTAATATTAAGAAATTATATCCAACAATACTAAAGAATGAAAACAATAGATATAAGCCGAAGTCACCAATGCTGATTTCATTGTTTAAAGTAAAATTCATTTATGAAAAATGATTATAGTATCAGAACTTTATTGTGAAATGAACTATGTTTTTCGTGTTTAATATGAACTTTGATTTCAGTATCTGAATGTTGAGTTTATATACTTATTCTAAATTTGTACTGTATATATATATATATATCATTTTTAATATGCTGCATATTTAAGATGTCCGATGCAGGTATATTTAAAACAATTGTAAAATAAATTAAGAAGAAAATCTTCAAGTAATCAAAATGGATTCAGTACTATAATCAGCTAGTAATAATTAATAACATTTCTTATTAAAAAAGACAGAGATCAGTAAAATTCATCTTTGAATCGTCGTCCGTGCTTTAAAACATATTTATTATTTAGTAAAAAAAAAAATACATCATTTAAACATAATGTTCGTTGTAATCGGCATGCAATAGTTTTTATTACTTTTACAAGTATTTGCATGCAACGAGCGCACGTAGAAGCAATATCTGTGTTCTGTTTAGATATCAATTCTAAGTAAACGGTTATATTCACGGCGAGAATAAGATAGTGATACAACGCGTGTAAGGATGTTTTTTTTCCTCGAATGTGAGAGCAATGTACATGATCACGTACATCGTGCCGATACGGCGGTGTAAGGTTTTGCTGCCGGAACAAGACGCAAATAAAACGCGACCGTCACTTGCGCGTTAATGTTTGCTAAGATCGGTTGAATGATCTAATCGCGTTGACATGTACAAACACACAACCAGATCGCAAACGGTCATCGTCGGCACGTGCGGAACAGCACGAGGCAACGTTTCCGTGTTGGCTCACTGCCGCGTCAATTACACCGAAAGGTGTTTGTTGCACGCCATTTTATTTATATAAAAGCCGACAGCAGCGCTCGCCAAGGAATCATGGTTTGAATCGCCCCAGACGGGGTGTGCGATCACTGCGTATGTTATCTGACCTAAATCGAAATGCCGATTCCGGCTGACGACCAATTTATTATCTTAATAAAGAATTCGCGAACTGAAAAAGAGAATTTGGGCCGAGTTCCCACAAACCTACATATGCAGACATATACATGCATACGTACATACATACATACACACATATATATATATATATATATTATATTTTATATATATATATATATATATATATATATATATATATATATATATATATAATTTATTATTGTACGAAGATAAATAACAAAAATATTAATAATTATATTAAATGCTGTTATTTATTAAGAATTTAACAATTGTTTAATTTGTTTACCGATGTTTCTTGAAGAGGCGTTAATTTAAAAAAAAACTGTTGAGATAACATTTACAAAAATAAGCGTCACTCCTTTAAGATTCGTTTACATATAAATCGATTAAAAAAATAATTACAAAAAACTTATAGCACCAGAACGTTCGTCTCCAAAGTCAAACCTGACGTCAGATTGTCGGTGTGAACGTGGACTCGAAACCGGTAAACGCCTTTTATGAGATCACGTGCATTTATTGTATTCGCTGTCTAGTCTTCGGCCATACAAAGTAGGTAATTAAATTTTATTCGATTCTTTTTAATAAGTGGCATCTATAGCGAAGTATTCAAATCGCTAAAGAAAATAGGACTTTACTTTATATTTTAACCGTTGCAGACATTTTTTTAAAAGAGAAGTTGCTTCCATTCTCTTCCCATATATATATATATATATATATATATATATATATATATATATATGTATATATATACACACACAAGCATACCTAGATTAACGAACAGGATGCGTTCGACGAAATTACTTTGTTAATCGAAACTTCCTTCTCAAAGGTAAAAAAACTATGGTAAAAAGGTACAAAGGTAAAAAATACATAATAGAGATACGTTAGTACGTAAAGATAATCAAACATTTTTTTTTTGGAAAAAAGAAAAGCTTTATTAAATAAATGGTCAATATTACTCACCTAACAAAGATAAAAATCATGACATTTTAAAATACGAATCTGAAGTTGGTTGTCTATGCTTTTTTTTCTCTTTCATTTGACAATTGCCTATACGAGTTTGTTGCATTTAACACTGATAGCTTAACAATAACACTTCTTTCTAAACCAGGAACATTTTCACTGAAAAAAAATCGTTTTTTTTCCTAAAAAAAACGTTTTTAGTGTCATTCAAGCACATTTTGAAATCTTTGACTGCTAACACTTTTTCGGTAAGAACTCCGTTAATTTCTGCTTCATTTTGTTTGGCTTCGTTGCTAACAAATTTTTCTAAATCTTCTTCTGAAAAAAACATGATTTTGTGCATTTAATAAATTTCGTACGTCCTCTTCGTCGAAACCTATTGATTGAACCATCTGGATAATTTCATTTTTAATCATTTGAATGTTTTCTTCCACTAGTTCTGACCATAATTTGCGCCAAACTCGATTTAAGAATTTCTGAGTGATTTCTTTCCAAAAGTTATTAATGTTTTCAATTGCGTCTTTAATGGTAGGTTTTCCAAAAAATGTTAATTGACATTTACTCTTTATCTTCTACTCAATTAAATTGCTTAATGTACCACACAGATAATAAGCTATAAATGTCGCTAATACTCCCTGATCCATCGGTTGAATCAGGGAAGTTGTGTTTTCTGAAAGAAAGACGACTGTGACAGGAATCCATGTGTCTAACGTATTAAGATCAGTAGATGTCCTGGAGTGTTGGCCAACAACAAAAGAGCTTTCTCTTCAAAATTATTTCTTTAGCAGTACCGTTTCACTTCTGGACAAAAATTGTTAACAAACCAATCAGTAAATAACCCCTTGATATTCCACGCTTTTCTGTTAACTTCCCATATTACAGGTAGATTCGTTTTTTGTTACCTTTTAACGCCCTCGGATTTTCCGAATGATAAACTAATAACAATTTTGATTTAAAATCTCGAGAAGAATTTGATCCAAAGAGTAACGTTAAACGGTTGACCTTAAAATGTTGATATTTTTACGTAAAATAGGGCTTGAAATTGCGGACTTCGTTATATAGAACCTTCGTGACCAGAGGTAACGTTAACCGAAGGTATTCCTGTGTGTGTGTGTATATATATATATATATATATATATATATATATATATACCCACACACACGCACATGTATATATATATATATATATACATGCATACATACATACATACATACATACATACATACATACATGAAAAAATCAATCAAAAAGTAAAATAAATAATATTATAATATAATTATAATTTCAATGACTAATATCAAAATATATAACTAAATACATATTTTAAGATAACATTTAAGTCATGTATATGCACATTTAGCCATTTAAGTAAATAGCCAAGTACAAAAAACATTTTTGAATGCTTTATATTTATTAAAATAACATATTTATTTTATTCTAACTCATCATTGAGGTTTCATTCAATACTGAAACTTGCTTAGGGACACTAATAATAATAATTAATATATATATATATATATATATATATATATATATATATATATATATATACTAAATTACAATCCATTATTTTCAATTTTCAAAAAATTACACTAGGTAGATACAACTGTACGACCCAACTACAATATGCATATCAGTAAACACGTACAACATATATCTACTGCAATAAAGCCTTCAGAAAACAACAATATATATATATATATATATATATATATATATATATATATATATATATATATATATATATATATATATATATATATATTCGTACATACATACACGTAGCCATGCATATAGAACAGACAGAATCCATGGAATATCTTAAAAATGTAAATTATTTCTATAGAAACATCCAGTAATTAATCAGTATTGTAAAATTTAGTTTTTGTTGTGAATCTTTAAAATTATGGATAAATGTATAAAAATATAAAATTGTCGTAAAAAAGAATGCCATTTGTTCAGAGCAAAGGACAGAGACTTGTTTACAAATTGCATACAAGTCATTGTACTCTATATGAAAGGCCTTGAGCGGTCGTGTCTGAGGCTATCCTGTTATCATTACAGGTGTAGAACTGGCGAGCACTGCCGTCACGTGCTCCATGATGGCTTGTTTGGCAAAATGCGGTCGAACGCCATCTTTATACACAATTCTAAATATAGTTATACGTCTTTTCATGGCACTCATTGATGTTTTCCAACACGTAGGGTCGCTTATTCAATGTAGTGTCATATTTTTCCAGTACTTTGACAAATATCGAAAGAAATATTTCACATGCGTGTATACGCGCATTCACAAATATATTTGTTTATATATATATATATGTACAAATAAATAAATAAATTCATGACGTCGACTTATTTATTTAGGACGAGGTTACTATGATACCCAAATATGTTTATTGTTTCATTAGGTTACATGTCATGCTTATAATTGACAAGTGGGCGAGCGTAACGTCCTCGGGGGTTGGTGAGCACAGTGAGTAGGAGGCAAAGCCCCCTAGCATATATATATATATATATATATATTTATATATATATATATATATATATATATATATATATATATATATACATACAATATCCATATTATAATATAACACAAGAATATGCATACAATATTACAAATTAAGACCACTTAAGCGCCCTTATCAACTACAAATACATAAAAGCACATTTTTTTTATAAACGTACGTTTGTCAAACAGTTACTGGTATTATTCATTGCTATTTTATGCGAATATATAAAAACTTTCCTATTCGAAAGGTGTGACTCTTAAAAAAAATATAACAATTAATTATTTAAAGCTGGAAATATTATTCAGTTTTATTAGATCTGTTAAGATAGCTCCTATTATAAGTAGATGTTATATAGATAGCTCTTATTATCTGCTTACAAATATATTATGTTGGTTACTGTGTAAACGTAAATTTGCGAACATTTAAGACCTGTTTTCTAGGAAAAATAAAGTTTACATCAAAATTACCAACTATTTATAATTTATCTATTATCTCGTACGTGATTCCTGAATAGTTCAAGTAATAAAGATATAAATTAGGTTTTAAATCTATCTCAATCTAATTGAGTTTAAGAAATGAAAAAATAATCTAGGGAAAAAAAATCATTTTTATAATGTAATGCATAAATAGCATGTTACCTCTTAGAAAAATAATAAATTTGGAAAAGAACGCCACCATTTTTTAAAACAATTTAGTTATGAAATTATATATATATATATATATATATATATATATATATATATATATATATAAAATGTATTGTTTTAAAACTTTTGAAACACTCTCGTATATATGTGCAGAAAAAGGAAAGAATTCTTGTCGTTTGTTTACATGACCTCATTGACCAGCAGTCATTCGTATCTAAAAAAGACATATACATACTTGTATAAATAAGTCAAGAAGAACGTAGACTTAAAATCAATACTATATTCATCCAGGAAAAAATAATAACTAAAATATCAAATGAAATATCAGTCTGCAGTTAGGATTGAATTGATTAGATCAATAATAAAATCAACAATGGAGTAAATAACAGCATTAACTATAATTAGATTTTTATTCCAATTATCTACATTTGAAGAATAAATACATTTCATATATATATATATATATATATATATATATATATATATATATATATATATATATATATATATATATGTATGTATACGTATATTTTATTATTAATTCATTTTCAGATAAGTAATATAAACGACGTTCTTTCATTAATATATTATCTTGTAAAATAATTCAGTGCTATTATTTAATATAGATAATTACAGTTATAATAATAATTAAACCTATTAATCATAATACTATTAGCAAGAAAATAAAGACGATTTGAAAAGAATTAAGTAACTGAAACTCCGTTCATTTGTTTTTTCATATATGTAATTTGAATATTTTATAGTATATACTTTTTACTTAATGAACTAAAAATAAAACAAGAAACTTGTAAATGATTAAAAAATAAAACAAGTTACTTGTATGGAAACACACAATGGATAACGCTTCATGACAAATAACACTGTGAGAAATGATGTGTCGCGTTATCCTATAGGCAAAAAGGGTAATTGCCTGAGGTCCCCGCCAACGTAGGGCCCAAACCAGTCTTTTATAAACCCATTACTGTATTACAACACTGTACATGGGGTCTCCTAATTCAAATTTATCTGAGCACCATGAAGCTATAACGCTCCACTGGAGAAATGCTATTTCTTCATAAATGAAAGTCAATAATAAATAAACCAATTCAATCAATGTGTAAACAAATATGCTAATAATTATTTTTGATTTTAAACTCGTATTTTTATATTTTTTGTAAATATGATAAAGAAAATAATATTTAAAATTATACAGAATATAAATATTAGATGCTATAAAATATAACTTAAAAATATAGATATAAACAACATGTCTAATTCTATATAACGTTTTATTAGGTTTGGTAGGAAAATAATTGCGTTTTTGTTTTCTGAATTCTAACATTAATTTTTTCAAAGAAAGTGTCGTTTCATCTTGTTCATGCTAACATCATTTTAATGTGGATTTTTCGGTCTGTATTTTGATAACACCGACTTTGGTTTTATTATTAATTTTGCTTCAAATTGGGCTATTGAATTAAAGATGGAAAAGAAGAAAATAAGAGAAGTTTTTTTTGTACGAATTCAAAACGGGTGGTAAAGCAAGCAGCAGTAACTGCTCGTAAACTAAACGATGTTTTCGGAATGGGTACTGTTAAGGAACGTACGGTGCAATGGAGATTCCAAAGATTTCGTGTTGAGGACGAGAGTCTTGAAAATGAAGAAGGTCCTTCTTCAGTTCATAACAACAACTGAAGCGGTTAGTTGAATCAGAACAACCCACAACAATTCGAGAGCTTACACAAAAGTTAAGCGTTATTCATCCAACAGTTCTGTGCTATTTAAAACCACCTAAATTAAAAAATGTATATGAATTCGAAGGTCATGAACCGCAATTATTTTTCTACCAACCTAATAGAACTAGGTGCAGTACCAAAATTCAGGTCGATTTTAAATACTATCTTTTGTAAATAACATGAGTTCGTTTTATAAATTTGTAAGAAAAAATCTCTTAAGAAAAACTTTGTGTTTTATTTAAATTCTATTTTTTGAAGAATTAAAAAAATCTCCATTTCAAGAATTCAATAATTTTAACAAGCACTCTACATAACAAATCATTACTTTTTAGGTACTCCGAATCCATCGGAATTAATTCAATGATTTCCTGGCTACCTGTATAACAAATAACAGGTTTTCTGAAACTTGACAATATTTTCCACATTTTTTTCGATTGAAAAGTTGACCTTATTGATTGTTAATCTTAGAAACGCTTCGAAAAATCGTAAGTTGATGCGTTTAGAGAACTTTATCTCTGGAACATTACGGAAAGTCTAACATTTTTTTTAGCCTATATCCATGTGGTTATAATAACAAAGTGTACAATGAAAACAGCATGCAATTTATACAATTAATTCATGAGTTTCTGCTTTCTTACGAACTAAAAGCATTAGGGACTAACAAACTCAGTTATTGATTATATATGGGATAGATAATACATATATCACTGTTTAATATAACAAAAATAATTCGATTATTACTATTCAACGATTGATCACAATACGGACTAGTTTACCTCGGGTTTTATGTCACATTACATCATAAATATACAATGAAAATATTACTGATAACACTAGAATGGATCAATGTATTATTCTCAGGTTTAATGATAGAAACGTGTACATAAACATAGCGCAGTAATACAAGAAAATGAATGCTTTTTTTTTTCATTTAATCTCACTAATTAAAAAGGTCACTATTTTTGTTATAAAATTGTACATATTACTATATACGAATGTACAATACTTATAAAAAATATCTTTAATTGTTTTATTTATGTTAAATATATAATAAGCAACGAATCAAAACCGTACTTTTCATTATTAAATTCTTTTTCCAGGTCAAAACCCACAAAAACATTTTCTTATCGAAAATGTTCAATAAATCATTATTGATCATTTTTGATTGTTACTTTGCGTATTTCGATACTGATATTAAGTTATTGGACATATTAGATTACAATTTTTTTTTTTACTTTGTGAACTGAAAAAAGAATTAATTTGTGAAAGTGAATTGCCATAGTATCAGAAATGTATTACTATAAAAATATACTTTTATATATATATATATATATATAGGTATATATATATATATATATATATATATATATATCAGGTAATATGCATATAAGTCCACGTTTGCGTTTAATTATCTCATTTGAAATTAATAGTGAATAAATAAAAATCCAAAAAAAAAAACACTTGTAATATTTTTTTCAAATACTAGCATATAGTATCAAATGTTTAATTAACATTCACATATTATAAGTTATTTCTTATTTATTTAATTTTCAATTCGAACGATAAAAAAACTATATATATGCAAAGAATATTTTTAATTTTATTCTAAATATCATCCATAAATATCCTTTCATGTTCCTTATAAAATTAATATCATACAATCAAGTGCGAAAAGGACGTTGCACTTAGATATGTGAGATAAACCGCATGTGGTCTTGTCTCGTTGGCGCGATGTTGAAGTGCTGTTTATTGCGGAACGTGCGTCAAGGTCTCGCGAAGGTCGGCGATTGTGACGCTCACGTCGCAACGCATTCAGACAAGAGGCGCACTGTTCTTTAACCCTTTGAGCGCAGATGGTCACAAATGTGCACGTCGCATAAATTATGATTTTTTAAAGAAATTTTGCATTTATTTTATAACTGTGATCCGATGTACACTTTCATTAACATATTCTTCAGGTATCAGTAGTGTATTAAACGTTGTAAGTGAAATCAAAGTATCATCTCTTTACACATTTTGTGATAAAAATCTAATACTATTAAGCCCTTTTGAGGTAAAAACTTTGCGAAAATATTTTTTTAATGACTAAAAATCAGATCCGAAAGAATTAAGATTATATTTTAGACAATAAGGTTATTATCCAACTATTTTCTCTTGACCTTGACAATTACTTCTTTTTTTAACTAATCTCGCTCAGAAATATATTAGGCTGGTGCAAAAACAAATACGGTTTTTACGTATCGAGTATAAAGTTGTATATACCAGTTAAAAATTATATTTATTGATTCAAATAAAGACCACTGGCCTGCATACATTTCTCTTCAAACCGGAAACAAGTTTATTTATTCCTACAAGATAGTATTCTGGAGTCCTGGAATTAACGAATTCATTGAAAGCGCTTTGAGCAGATGCTTGATCTTTGTAAACCTCCTCTCGCAGGAAATGACTCCAATGTTTAAAAAAAATGATAATCTGTCGGAGACAGGTCCGGAGAATAAGGTGGGTGAAGTAAGGTTTCATAACCCAGTTCCTTTAATTTTTTTGAAGTCATTTGTGAGACGTGTGGTCTGGCGTTGTCATGAAGGAAGAATTGGTCCTCTTCGATTGACTAATGCTGCCATTAAACGATGCAAATTCTCCTACCTTTTTTCAATTGCAATGACAATATTTTTCTACTGTTATTGTTTCACGAGAATTTAAGAAGTTGTAGTGAATGATACCACTTGCCGACCATCAAACATTGTCCATAACCTTTTTTTTTCACGAAGCTTCGGTTTAGGAAACTCTTTTGGTACTTCTCGGTCTAGCTACTGTGATGAACGTTTCCAATTGTTGTCGAGAATCCATTTTTCATCACATGTGACAATGCGATCAAGAAAGGGATCATTTTTGTTACACAAAAGAAGCGCAGAGCAGACTTCGTATCGCCGAATCGCTTGATGTTCGTTTAGTTCATACGCCACCCATTTATCTAGTTTTTTTGTTTTTCCAATTAGGCTCAAATGTCGAACAACTGTTGAATGATCAGCATTGAGTTCTTCTGCCATCTGTCGAGTTATTATACGGGGTTCCACTTCAATAATGGTTCTTAAATCATTATTGTCAATAAATGAAGGACGTCCATGACCCTCTTCGAAATTTTTGGAACCAGTGTCGATCTTTACTTTCACTGATTGACTCCTTACCAAAAACAAATTTGATATTCTCTTGTTTTACTACCCAATTTAAACTCATACAACAAAATCGCGCGAATTTACTGTTTTTCCTTGGCTAGTTTCAGAGGTTATATCCAACAATACTAAAGAATAAAAACAACAGACATAATCTGAAATCAGTAATGCCAATTTAATTGTTTACAATGATATATGACAATACTATAACAAAAGATAACGGTAACTAGAAAAATCGACGCCAAACTTAAAATAATAAAAACCGCAATTTTTTTTACACCAACCTAATATAATATTATATATATATATATATATATATATATATATATATATATATATATACATATAATATAAAAGTCTTAAACATCGTACTCAAAACCATAATTATACTTCAAAAGTGTTGAAAATATAAGTTATATTTTAAAACATGTCCCCTTTTCCACTCTTACATGTACATTTTATTGTGAAGTTTATATCTTTAACATTATATTCGTTACAATTATGTTTTCACACTGTGGCTATGTTAATTGTCGTTAAAAAAATGAAACCCCACATTTATTAATATTGTGTTCATAGAGTTAAGAAAGACAAGATTGCTGATCCATATAAAACAATATGAAACGAATAAAATGAACGGCAGAAAACAATTATCGTTTCATATAAAAACGATATATCCTCGCACATGTTTTCATTATAAATATGTGGTTTAATTAAAATTTCTTCGAATCAATCTTTTGCACGTGACGTCAAGCAGTCAGGTGATTGTACGATCGGTTCGGGTGATGAATTCCACATTGTTGAGGTCAACGGCCACCAGAATCTACAGTCTGGTTTCCGAATCTATTTAATGGCACGTTTTGCGGAAGTGTAGATCGTGTTTTTGGCTCATTACCGTCTGCGTTCAAATTGCGCGGACACTTGAAAATAAATAAGTTATATATTCGGCGATTAAAACGGATTGTTTTATTCGTTATTTTCAACGTGCCATTTACTACATATACATTTCGCATCAGACATTTTATATACAAATATGTCACCGTCATATCTAATGCAGGTTTGGATCTCATATAATATTTTTGTATCATTTTCATTGGCAATGGTTGTAACGGTAGTATATAAAACAATGTGCGTATCTGTTAATTTTTATAGATACTCTGTATTTCATAGACAATCCAAAATGCAATAATAAAAACAGTATATGTGATGTTTTAACAACAGGTATATTTTTTGACACTTTCAAATAATATCTAAATCAACTTTAAAAAAGTGTATATATATATATATATATATATATATATATATATATAAGTGATTTAATTTAGGCTTTCACATGAAAATATTAAAAAAAATGCAAAAATTAAAAAGACATGTTATTGTTTATTTAATATTTTAGTTCAATTCTAAAATACACTTGAATTAAAATATTCAATAAAAAATAACATGATTTCTTTAATTTCTTCAATTTTTTTTAGTATTTTCATGTGGTAGCCTAAATTTAATCACCTATATGTATATATATATATATATATATATATATATATATATATATATATATATATATATACATACATACAGCGTTTTAATATTTCATTTTAAAAATTTTATACTAAACAGCGCACTTGTCTACAAGACAATCTGTTTTCACAATAAAGAATATTTCTACTAGGGTTGCTTTTTGTCTGTTCGAGATTTTTTTAAGAAAAACAAACCGATTCTTCTTTTTTATTGGGCCTTTGTTATATAGAAAATAAGCAACAGTGTGTGCTTTTAATAGATTATATTGATTTTATGTCTTGCGTTGTAAATAAAAGTATATCTTTTTTAGAAAAGACAATTTGTTAGAAGATTAAATTTAAAAGATGAAAAAATACACCATACCAATTTGATTCATATTTTTATTTAACATAGTACTATCAATAAATCTATTCTATTAATGCTTTCTTTGTACAATCGTTTATATTCAGTTAATATATCAGTACTGACAAAAATGTGTGATTACAATCAGAGCCACGTCTCTTATATAAAACATGCAAACGTTGAGGGACTCGACTTATTTCATTATTGCACCTGTTGGATTAATTCCATAAAATAGGAAAGTTTAAAAACAATTATTTTTAATCAAACAGAAAATAAATAACTAATGGAAAGATTTCATAATCATATATATATATATATATATATATATATATATATATATATATATATATATATATATTACTCACTTATATTCATGTAATACAGATTTTTTTAAAAAAAAATTCTTAATAATAAAAACCCATATTTCTCTTCACTTTGTTCTTCGAACAAAATGATGATGATGGGAAATGTTTGCTTTGTCAGCTCATAAGTTTCAATTTTGACGGGCTATATACTATAGTATACAATAAAAAACGAATAACAAATTATTCGGTTATAATTTTCAGTCAATTTTTAAAAGAATTCAAAAAAGTATATAAAAATTACTGTCATACACCGATTGTTACTGCTTTCCTTTGAAAGTTGTTATAGGCAAAAAAATAAAGTAATACGAATATGTAACCCCTATAAATCACAATTAACTATAAGTAAAATCGATCATGTCATACATATAATAAATTATAAATTCGAACGTATCAAAAAAAAAATATTGAAATAAACAAAACAAAAACATGCACACGTGCTAAGAATTTGATTTATTTATTATTATTAACACAAAAACAGTGTTGTTTGCATGTCATTAAACATCGCATTTTTCAGTAACAAAAATTACATGCGTACAAAAATATATAAATGCTATTTAAAAAAATATTGGTGTACTGAACTTTTTCACAAATGTACGCGGAATTTAAACATCGTAACAAATATTTAAATCATTCATTATTAAAAATAATACAGTGCCAGACTGTATACATAAATACATCCAATATTGAAGTTGCATTACAGAAACATGCCATGACAGGTGATATAGCAATACATAATTGCTATTCAGAGATTCATCACGTTGTGATACATAAATGTCACCACCTGATGTACAAGGGGCTTGAGAGCTAACGTATGGCTATTGACCTTTTTACGATTAAAAGTGTAAAATAAAATCAATTGAACCAACAAAATGCAATTATTTATGTGAATATATATATATATATATATAATTGTGTGTATGCACACATATATACAGTGTGTTCGGTTTTTATATCATTTAACGAATAACGAAATAGAGAATATGTGAGTAGGACAATTGTATTTCACTATAGACTTCTTAATTAATCAGCACGTTAAGGTATATACTAATATACTATAAATTCAAACTCAACAACAAAAAAATTACAGTTCTGACACTGGTAAATTCAATTTTACAAATGAATTCCTTTTTTAATCCACAAGGTATAATTTTTTTCTGATCAAAAATTTTCAATAAATCATTATTGCTCATTTTGATTGCTGCTTAGGCACATTTAGATGGTAATGAGATCATCCTCAGAGCCTAAAGGTGCACATCTGGTTTTATAATTTCCGGGATAAAAAGGAATTAGTTTTGAAAAGCACAGTACTTCTAAAAAAGTAACATTTCATACAATCAGTTTCAATATTAGCAGTTAAAATTAGTGTGTATATATATATATATATATATATATATATATATATATATATACACATACATATGAGTGAAATTTGGGGTCTTAGATATTTAGATAACATTGAAAGGTACCATACTAATTATTTAAATCACTTTTCGGATGGCCACGCTCAACACCAGAATACATAATCAGATTGTAAACTGGGAGATCTAAACCAGTAGTTTTCGTCCTTAAACAGGCAATCTCATGGTGGATTAAATTACTCCATATGGATGATACTAGATATGCTAAAATGTGTTTTAACAGACTTAAAAAAATAGACAGCTCTCCTGATAATGTAATAAAATATAACTGGCCATTGCAACTAAAAAACGTATTAAATAGTTTAAATTATGAAAATATCTGGGGGACTCGAGATTCTGCAATCGTTAAGAAAGAAATAAAAAATATTATAATGAAATACGAAAAAAACATATTTTAGCATCGAAATATATGTTACCCCAGATACCAAGACATAAAATGTAATAATGGAATAGAACCATATTTAAACCTAAGAATTCAGTTTGATAAAATCAAGGTATTCAGTCAGTTAAAACTTATGAGCACTAAATATTTTAAAATAATATCAAGAGGTATTAAGTATATCTGGGATCCTACTTTAATATGTAAAAACTGTAACTCAGGGGAAGTAGATTTTCATCATGTAATACTTGTCTGCCCCTTATATGTCTTTTCAAACCGAGTTAATTTTAAAATACCTAGATGAAAAATGTAACAACATCAGTTTCCATATGTACATCCTTTCTAACATTTACAAACAGAAAATTATAAGAATATAAGAATAAAGTATAAGGATTAAAAGTATAAGAATGAACGAAGAATATTTTATTCTACTTACTCGCAATATATGTCTTTAATATATGTCTTTTATTTTTTTATTCTAGTTGCAATTCAAATGACGAAAATCCAAGAATGAAAGACGAACCTAATCTTTATCGTTACTGTGATGGGTAAGTTTTAATACTAATTTAAGTTTTATGTGTTGTTTAAAACAAACTACATTCTGTATATTTATATATTTTTATTCTTATTCGAAATTAAAATAAGAATATTATAAAAAAAAACTCTATAAATGTATGGTATTTAGTTATATTAAAACCTAATGATTTTTTGAACTAATAATAATTGAAGCATACAGATGAGTTGTCATCATCAATGAAAAAATCATATTTTTTTCATCATTGACATCCACAAACGTCAATTGGTATCACATTTTAAAAATATTTTTATTGGGTTCGTTAAATTTGAGTGCCGATTTCTATTTAAATTCTAAATATCTCCATAATTCTGTTATCTTTAATATTCTCTTTAAATTTAATAAAAGATTTCAAAGTAATGTAATAAAATTATTGAAAAAACATTTTAAAGTACAATTCTTTAGTTTTTTGTAAAGTTTATTTTTATTCATATGTAAATATTATTTTTAATCTTTTGCTTCCAAAATAATCCAGTCCTTTAAAATATCTCTTCTTAATGACAATTCATATTTAATCTTTATTTTAATATATATATATATATATATATATATATATATATATATATATATATATATATATCACAAATTACCTTCAAGTGATTAAATTATCTATGTGAATTATGATAGGATAAAACAAAGATACTAATCATAAATAAATATTGAGATTTTAATTTAATTAAGATAGTGTTATCTATAAAATATTTATCTGTTTTAATTCTAATATAATTTACATATTCTGAATACTACAATTCAAGTTCAATACTACAGTTCAATATAAAAATAAAATATATTTTACAAAAAAATTAAACTTTGTTTAAAAAAACCTTTTTCTCTCTCTCTCTCTATCTATCTATATATATATATATATATATATATATATATATATATATACAATATGTTATTTGTAAACATATTTTGTGTTTTTTTTTCAGTAACTTAAACTTTGCAACCGTGGCTTGCAGTGAGGATGATTCAGAATATGGATCGTATCATAAAAAAGTAAAAGTTTCTCGAGTAAGTACCAATTAGATTATACATAATAAATTAATTCTTTGTAATAATTTATAGATTATTTATTGTCGTATACTTATCTCTATTAACTATACTTATTTAACACATAGAACACATAAGCACATAGAACATATTAATTGAACGCATCAGTATTGTTTTAATTAATGTCAATTATATTATTAAAACTTTTATTGAAAACTCGAACTTTTGTTGAAAAAAATATATATTATTATCCTAGTTTTGTTCGTAGTACTACAAATTGTATATTAAAAAATATATAATAATTTATATATATATATGTATGTATGTGTTAAAAATAATAAAAAAATAGGTAAAGTAAATTTTTTTAGGTACTTTTTTTAAAAATCGATCAATATTTCAAATAACTGATATAACTATTTTCTCTAATGAGAATATAAAGATATAATTTAATTTTACAATTTATTTGTTTACTACTTATATCATCATTATTAGTTAAGACGATTTTATTTTAAAAGACATAACTAAATGCAATTAATAAAACAATTACATTAAAGTAGTTATTTGATCAGGTATAAAAATCTTGAAATTGTTGACTTTCTGGAAATGTATTTCATTATAATTATATCCTGTTTTTATTCCTAATCTAATTATTTTTTTTATTTCATTTCGAAAATATATCTGTTCATCAAATATTTTTTCATTCGTGTCGTTGGATCAAAATATTTTTTGTCATTCTTAGAGTAATCAACACTGAGAATTCTTCTATCTTTTCTAATATTCTATTCTTTTATTACATAATAATCAAAATCTGTATTTGTAAAATCTAAATACTCATATGATCAATAACATTGATGTCCAATTTCTTTAAAAGTAATTGCAGGATCACATAATAGTTGAAGCGATAAAGAGTAATAAAAATTAAGATAAAAACTAGAAGAATAGATCAAATACTTTCAATAGTTCATCCTTCTAATATTAAGCGGTTTGTAAATTCAATTGTAAATCCTTTCTGGTTATTTTTCATTTTTGAAAATTTTATGTGCATACATTTTCATTGTCACTTTAACTTTTAGAATTTTTACACAAATATCAATTTTTCATTTTGAAAAATGTTTTTATTCACGCTGTTATTTAATTTAAAAAACATTTTTGTATTTATCAACAAATATTTAAGATAATGCTGAAAATTAGTGAACGTAAAGTATTTCGAATGCTGCTATATATATATAAATATATATATAATGTGTGTGTATGTATGTATGTATGTGTTGTTTCTTATACACATCTGCACCATTAAATTGTTTGAGATCAAATTTTGCAAAGTTACTCTGTATAATCATGGAGGCAACATTGGATATCCGAAAACTTCGTCAACCAGCCCAATTTAGAACTATGGTGATTTTTCCACGAATATTTTAATTCTTGGCTTCCAAGAATACGAGATCACAAGTTTTTCAATATTTTTTTTCATTTACCCCCTGATCAGTAAGACTAAAAAGTAGTAGTGATACCAAAGAGCATTGGAATAATAAACAAAAATTAATCTATCAAAATTCCATACTTAATTTTATATTTTCAATTTCTATAAATGATTAAGAGACGATGATGAGATATATAGCTTGTGTATAATAAAATATATAAAATAAAAATGGACAGTTTTAATGTATATATATATATATATACTAAAATTGTGTGTGTATGTGTATGTATACAATAAAATATGTTTTAAATATTCTAATTTGTAATGAATTGTTTCTATTATGCAGAATTTCAATTTAATAATAAATTGCATTGTCTTATTTATATCAGACTGCAAAGCCAGACAAAAGCATCTGCAATGTATATAACATATACATTATTCATAGTATTTTTATTTTTTCGTCAATTTTATATACGCCATATTATTTTTCAAATCTATATAAATGTATAGTAATGTATACAAATAATATACGATCAAAAATATTTTATTGATTTGTTTGTTATAAAGAAGGTTATACTTTTTATTCGTGTACAATGAAACTAATACATATAACATTATGAACATTTTTACAATTTTATGCTCATGCGAATTTGGATACTATTTCTATTCATTTATATTTCAATCGATGTTACTTTAATTGTCGTAACTCATTGAAGATAAAGGTGTGTCTTAAATGCCAAAATAATTCAGGAACTTGAAATAATACAGATAAGCATACAAGATTTATGTTTACAATTACCTAAAAAATAGAATGGAAATGAGTACGAACAAAAAATAAGCACATAATAAAAACAGTAATAAGTTTATTTTTTTCATTTCACACAATCCATAAAAATTTCTCATCAAAGGTTTTTCAATCAATGTTATTCATTTTTGATTCAGACCCGTAGTCAGGGCAGATGGGAGCATTGTCCTCTCTGTTTGTTCCGTTTCCCCCTTCCCCTAACAAAATCTGCAATTTTGTGAGATTTGAAAATCATGGAGAATCATTGCGGAATCTTCCTAATAGGTTTACTTTGATAATTAAAAACGTTTGTACGCACTAAAAAAAAATCGTTTCTATGAGTGCGTTTCATCGTAATCCCCAACAATTTTGACAAAAAATTTTTTCCCGCACAAAAATTGTGTTTGCTCCCTCTAATATGACGATCTGGCTACGGGCCTGTTTTAATTGTTGTTTATACGTTTTTCAACGACAATGCCATCATCTTCAGAACGTCAGGGTATAGGGAGTAAAAATACTAAAATAGAAGTTAGTGTAACATGTTACAAAAAAATAACAGTTAAATTTCAAAAATTATTAACTGAAAATTTAAAAAAATAAAGAATAGAAAAAGCATAAAGCCAATTAGATAAAAATATCATAAAATGCACTAAAAATGTGTACAAAAAGTAATATTACTATATCGTTCAAATTAAAAAATGTTAGAAAAGAAAATTGTTGTGTATTTATCCTGTACTGAATAATCAAAGGCTGAAGATAATGATGATGATGGTATACACACACACACACACACACACACATATATATATATATATATATATATATATATATATATATATATATATATATATATACACAGGCAATGCGCCCTAATTTATCGTTATGGATTTTTTTTAAAAAAAAGGTTTTTATTATAGGAAACATTGTCTATATCAACATTAACTAAAAATCAAGTAAAAATAATTTCTTACATTTTTATAAAGTACGACCAATTTATACTAATACAATATTTCAGTAAGCTAAAACGATCCTATTATTTTTTCATGTATATTTATGCGACCACGTGTAAAATATACAAGTATAGTGTAAAATATAAAATGTAAAAGAAAAAATTAAAACATTAAATCGTAATATAATATCTGCGATTATTTTTTGCCGACAATATATAATTATTATTTTTTGCAGACGTTCTGTTTTTATAACCATTCTCGTTTATTTTTATTTACTGTAATCAACGTGAGGCAACACACGTGAAATATACATTCAGGATATAAAAATGTAAATATACTTTTGAACAAATAGTATATACAATAGATTTACAATAACTTCTTTAGATACCAACTAAACGAAAAATAATTAATTAACATATACCGTTTTCAGTTAAATATGGTAGAAAAGAAACACATACTTATAAGAAAATGTAAATACAGTTATATATAGCCATAACTTTTCACTTTTTTTAACAAGAACATCAAACAACTCTATTTTTTAGTAATCTGCTTCAAATATAATCATACTTTTATATAGTAAATATTTTGTTTTATTATTATTATTATATATATATATATATATATATATTTTATGTAAAATCGTTCATAATAATGGCCATACATCTATTTGAAACTAATTACGTTTAATATTTAAACCGAAAAATAGTGAAAGAAAAGAATATTTTAATGTATTTATAACACAAAACATATTTAACACGGAATAAAAAAAAATAAATTTAAAACGCATTTCTACCACGTATGAATAACAAATATTAGTCATTAATAAAAGTTTATCTAGACAAAACAAAAATACACTGCATGTTCAGAAACTTTCAAAAATTCACATTACATGAATTATGTTTAGGAGCACAAATTGAAATTTGCTCTTATGACGCACGTTTCAAGAAATGTTTTACTTGTACTTACCACTTACAGAAACAACATATTTCGTCAATATAGATAAAATAAATGGAAGATTAGAAACAATATCTTTACAAAAACAAATTTAAAATAATATACGATGCTTACGAAGGAAATGTGTTGATGATTAACGAAATCTGTTTGGTATTTGATAAAAACTTGATAGTACAATATGCTAATATAATAATCACAATCAACGGTTTAGTTTATATGATATTATTGTTATTGCAGTCTTTAAATTTCTGACATTGTGGTTAAATTCACTTTCATAAATAATTTCTTTTTTCACCCATATCATCAATCAAAAAAATATGAACATATTTAATAACGAACACAACAAATAATTAAACAAAACTAGATTCTGAAGTTTTATTTAGCAAGGCTCGATACGACAGGCTTAATAAATTTACATAACATATCTTTAATTAGTGACAGTAATATATTTTGTTTTTTTTTAAATTACAATTGAGTGGAAAAACACATGAATTACTATTTATGTTCATTGCAAACTTAAAAAAAAAAAACATCAATAGTATTACTAATAACATCAAATAAAACATCGTTTGCATTCTTTCAGCCACACATCAAAAAGTATTGTGTATTGTTTTACAGGATCGTTAACGATAAAATATAAATAAACAATCAAGTATTTTTTCAAGATGATATTTTATTAACCTATTAAAATCGTATAAATGGAAAAGATATGAACAACAACAGAGCATATGAAATTATACGATTTCAATCTATTCTGCAGACATTTCAGGTTAATAGACGGTTCATTGTTGATAAATAGTGAAGGGGAAACGGGGCTACTGCACGACGCACGTTGTTCAGACACGCGACCGATCGCTGCATGTGCCACGCATGTGTCTCGTTTGTTTCGCATGTGTCCCGGCATTGCCCATATAAAAACATTGTTATGATGTACAGGCTTGTATTAAGAAACATTACAAATCTGTAAGGTTAAACTTTTCCTATTATTTTAAAAATAACTATTTTATTTCTATATCGCTGCTTTTATATATAAATATATATATATATATATATATATATATATATATATATATATATATATAATCTTCAGCCTTTGACAATTCATTGCTAGATAAATATCTCTCCTCTCAATTTTTTTTTATTTAAACAACCTAATGTCTCTTCCATAAACTATTAGTTAATTTTCTGGCATTATTATCTCACTTATTCAACAATCTCTCTCCGAATCTTTTTATATTTCTTGATTCATAGTCAATAAATCATTTTATTCGTTAGATATGTATTATTTTTTTGCAATATATCCCATCTATTTCTATTTCAATTTTTTTTTTATTTTCTTTTCATATAACGGTAACTCATATTTATCCTCTTAATATATATATATATATATATATATATATATATATATATATATATATATAAACACGTATAAAATAATTATTTTATATTAGAGATCTATTAAAATAAACGAATTATCTTTTTAATATTAATTTCAATTAACTGTTTTTAACTCTGTTAAATATATATATATATATATAGAATTATTTTAAAATAATTTATTTCATAATTATTATTGAATTATTATTATAAATAATTCGAAAGTTGTTATTTGCTGTGTGGCGGTTTTTATTAGCAGTATATACTGACCTTTTTGTCACCCTTCTTTGTTTATTAGTAAGTGTAGATTATTTATTGTACCATGTCACTTTTATGGTATACGCACCATAATAACATTATCTCAAATCGAAAGATTAATATTATTCTATGAACCGATTATTCTAATTTAGATATTTCATACTTAATGGATTATTCACTGAAAGTTACTTTTAAAAATAAGTTACGAAAGTGACATTCGTTATTTTGTATTAAAACTTAAGTATTTGAAAACAATTACATAAATTAATATTATTTGATTCGAAATCTATTCTATGACAATAATGATAAAATCATTAATCATTTATAATTTTTATTAATAATGCAACTATCTGTTATTGTGTGTGTTTGTATATATATATATATATATATATATATATATATATATATATGTTTATATGAATAAATACAAAAAATAAAATTCATTAATACGTTCCTGAATTAATTCATTATACATGCGCACAACCGATGGCGCACAAAGTAGTCACTAAACGCGGGAACCGTGACAACCAAACGTGACCTACCTAGCTCCACAAACAATTGAAGCTCATCGAGAGAACAGAGAAAGGAAGATCCGTGTAACAAGTTATTTTCATCTACTATTTCTTTCGTGAAAGAAACGCGAGTGCTTGATAATTTTAATTTCAAACGTTATAAATACAACGTTGTAAGAATGGATGAGTACTAGTGTGACATTCGGAAGAGTTGTGTTTAGTCTATCAATTTTCTGCTGCATTGTTGTGCTTTTATATATTGATATATATATAATATATAAATTTAATAATAGGTCAGTGGGTAACGTGCTTGTGATTGTTAAATTTATGGTGTGCTGTGATGAATAATTTGTTAAAATTTTATATTCATTAAAAACCATTTATTAAATAATAATTGATCAAAAACATGGTAAATTTATCTCTCAATATGCAAGATATAAACAGAACTCGGCTAATACAAAATAAAGAGGTGAGTTGCTATCTGTCTAAGTATACAGACGTTTTATGTGTTTTTCTGATTTACTATAAATATTAATAAATATAAAAAAAGTACACTTCTAATTAAAAAAAATAATTTAATATTTTTTTACAATAATAATAATTATATATATATATATATATATATATATATAATTTAGAAAAATGTAGTTATATGTTCATAATTAGGATATTGATGGCAAATTTAACTGAAGTTGTTTATAATTTGTAACTTTAAAACGTATCTATAAATTCATACCTTTAAAAATGTCAGTCAGTATTTAACAATAGTATTCTAATATAACATTCACACTTTTCAATTAATAACTGTTATTATTTTAAATATTGATATATTATTGAAACTAACTACAAAAGTGAGCTTTCCAGCTCTTTCTAAGAAACATCAATTCTATATAAAAATACAATGCTTAATTCAATGTTTCTGTTACTTAAAAGAAATGTATAAACCAATTGAAAAATATTTTAAATTTCTAAAAGGTATCCAACATTTATTTTCGTGTTCTGTAACGAATTTTCAAAAATTATTCTTTTTATTGAGTCAAATCATTCTACAATTAAAAACAGTTTAAATCAAGCAGACAAAATAAAAGGAAAACACATTTAAAAGTTTCATTTATAATACAAAATTTTCAATTTTCGTAAATAATAACACAGAATCTATTACTCTTATTGAATTTTTGTTCATGTTATAATACTAAACTTTATCTTCATTCAAACGTGTGTCTCAACATAAACAAAACTTTTCGAATAAAATGTGATTTCACATGTGTAATCGAATACATACCTCTGCGGCCTCCGGAAATTAATAATAAATAAGCAGTTTCAATATCACTTGTGATAGAGAAGAAAAACTTATTACATGTTGTAACAAAAAATTTCATTGACTTTGTTATTTTTTAGAGAAACGAGCAGAAACACATGATACACAAAAATTTTAAAAAAAGTGCTTTTTGAAATTTTGAATGACTTGATTTTTTTACACAAATCCGATATATATATATATATACATTCATTCACACACACACACACATACACACATTGCATGTATTAACCTTATAATTACAATTCTGTAAATCACTGGTTCTCGACCTTTTCGAAATCGCAGTACACTTTTTATTATAAACATTTTTGCTGAAAAATTTTAAGTAAAAAGATATTTATAAAAGCATACTGACAAAAAGGGCATTAAAAGTATTTCGTAACTATCCCCTGACATTGTATTAGTTCTGCATATAAAATAGTCTTTCTAAAATTTAAATTACTGGCATAATCAGGGATAAAATTGACCGATGAAGAAATGTATTTTTATCTGAAATTTAGAACTAAACATAAGCAAATAATTGACAAATTCTAATTTTTTAGTTTTGAACTACAATAGAAATTAAATGCTTTTATTATTTTAATCAGTTTCATCCCATATAATCAATTAATTCTCGATCGCGTTACGCCTGTTTACAGTAACAACTGTTTTCAAAACTAGAAACTACGTTATCTTTACAATGAAAATATTATGCCAGACAGTTTCTGTCAGCAAAAACATCAAATTTCAAGTACAAAACATTACCAATTAATTTTCGATAATGATGTATCACATATCCTCCTTCCAGTTTCTTTTGCAATTTCTTTCACGGTCTTCGATGCGTCTTTCGTCAACACTTTATATTAATTCTAAAATCAAATTTTGTACTTGTCCCTATTTGATAAATTTTAATGATTTGAAAACATGATTTTTTTCTTCACGAAAATTTTTCAGCTCCTGTTTTTCCCGATAAGTACTGCTGCTATTTATCCAGAGCACTCTATGCTGATACAAAACAACTGCATCGTGCAGAACAATTTTAGAAATAATTTCTGCATAAGACATTTTTGTTATTATAAGTAAATATAAAAATAATTACAATTAATTACATCTTAAATCATTTTAAAGTATTTAATATGTTTTCTATAATAAAAATAAAGGCAGTAATTTAAAAATTTTTCGATTGTAACGTAAAAAATCATATTACTATTACTTTAAACGCTTAATATTGTGCATGGCATATTAGCAATTGAGTTAAAATCTACACTGCCGTGCTTTGCGCAAATTTTGATCTTGCAGCTATGACCCTCGACAAAATTTCTCGGGTTAATATTAAAATATTTCTTTATTTACATAGTAATTTCATTCACTCTCGACAATAAATGCGACGTTCCACACCCTTATTAGGAAAATGTAATAAAAATTATCGCTATTCTATTATTGAATATATATATATATATATATAAAATTTGTAAAAATATATGCAATACTTTAAATACTAAATGTTAAATAATCATTAAAATTGTTCAATTCCAGTAGTCAGATATAAGTTCATTTTTTCAATGACTGATTTCAACTTCTGTCATCTTGATTAATAATTAACTCATATGTGGCCTCCGAGCTTCGAACAGAACAATCATAAAAAACAGCTACACAGAATGACAATACAATAATGATACCATTAGTAATAATTTATATCGTAATTGTTACAATTAATGAATTTTTTTTATTAAATTGTTTGAAAAAGAAATAGAAATACTCATCAATACATAATTACCCATTTTTAATTAACTTAAATAACATTTGTTTTTCTTTTTGCTTTCAGCAAGATCCAATGTCCCATCGAATTATAGAAAAGCGTCGACGGGACAGAATGAACAATTGTTTAGCTGATTTGTCACGTCTTATACCAGCTGATTATTTGAAGAAAGGAAGAGGACGAATCGAAAAAACAGAAATCATAGAAATGGCTATAAAACACATGAAATATCTACAACAAACTCGTATAACAGAACGCTCTCCTTTAAACACTGAGCATTATAGGTAATTATAAAGTTATTTTAAAAGCATAAAATAAATTAGTCTTTCATAATTCACTGTATATATATATATATATAAATATATGTATATATATATATGTGTGTGTGTGTGTGTATATATATATATATATATATATATATATATATATATATATATATATATATATATATGTATGTGTTTATATATATATATATATATATATATATATATATATGTATGTGTGTGTATATATATATATGTGTGTATGTATATATATATATATATATATGTATGTATGTATATATATATATATGTGTGTGTGTGTGTGTATATATATATATATATATGTGTGTGTGTGTGTGTTTCTTTTTATATTAATTTATAATGTTTTCTTCAGGCTTGGTTTTCAAGAATGTATGTCTGAAACGATGAGATTTTTAGTTGAAGTTGAAGGATTTTTTGCGCATGAAACTCTGTGTGTAAAGTTGATAAATCATTTACAAAGTCATTGCGAAGCAGTTTTAACAAGTGATCGTTTACATACTGGAAATTCTTCAATGCCATCAAATCAAAGCACAGGAAATTGCCATCATCCTATTGCTAGTCCGGTTATTTCTCCCAACAGCCAAACACACACAGATCCCACATATGATACAAATTCACAACTTCGAGATATGCTCAGTTCCACTTCAATTAAAGATTCAAGCAGCACAAATCCAATAACTAATCATCGTACAATATCAAGTCACAACAGAGATTCTAATAATGTAAATGGAATGATGGTAAATAACACAAGAGTTTTAAGCCCTACAATTAACGAAAAAAATCAAATATCTTCAGGAGAGATGTATTCAAATACCAGAAATCCAAGAAATAAAGACATGTACGAGTATCAAAGACAAGAATCAGATGATGTATCACATTTATCAGAAGTTAATAACTTATATATAACTGATTCGAAAATAATGAACTATGATTGTGTTAGACAAACGTCAGAAAATGAAGGAAGTCTGTACGACAAAAGTAGAGAATGTACAAATGGAGCATCATTATATAAATTCAAGAATAATATAATGCAACGAATCAATCAAGAATCAATTTCAGAATCGATTTCTAACCATAGTTTAAATAAATCTTTTAAACGGAAAAAAATGGCAGATAATACAGATCATAAAATTTCTTTGACGGAAAATAATTTTACTTATTCCGAAAATCATAGTAATTCACCGACAGATGGCAGTCAAACATCTCCTCACAGCAGTGATGCGTACACAAGAATATCTTCTGAAAGTGACAACCCAAACAGAATATCTCCCACTGGAAGTTCTGTATCAGATAACAAACAAATAGAACGACAGTCACCTAAAAGATTCTCAAATTTCCCAAAACATCTAAATCAAATATCTCAAAATTCTCATGAAACCATTAAAAATATCAACCCATCTCACTTTGAAAGATTCTCACCGAATAATATTAAAAATAATGCAAAAAGTTCGATTAATCAACACTTTCAAGCTAAAAATTCTGAAAAACCTAACTTTGGTGTACCAATATTTGTTCTTCATGCAAAAGGATCTTTTTACATACCATTAACTATTGACTACCATGCATTAATACCATACTTGCAAAATTATAATATTTTAGATATAACACATAGTATACATAATATAATTCTACATCCCGTTACAATTAATGTCAACTTTCAACCTAATAATTTAGAAAATATATGTCCAACAGTTAATAAGCAAATAAAGTATAAAACAGAAGTACAAAATGGATGGCATTGAAGATTTTTTCATTAAAAATCATGCGGATCAATATTTAATATTAATAACAATGACAGATATATATTTTTTATTAAACAACGAATATAAGAACACAATTACAGCCTATTAATAAATCTCAGATTTTTGTTTGGCATAATAATTTTCTTACTACATACAATCATTATTATGCTTAACATATAACTATGTGTATGTATGTGATTGTGTGTGTATGTACGTAAAGAATAATTTTATGTATATATATATATATATATATATATATATAAATATAAATAAAAATAAATAATTACTTAAATGTATAAGTACTTATTTAAATTTTTACAAATTATATAATCATACTAGAATTTTATTTTTTGTATCATTTCTCAAAAATGTCATTCATTTCAATTTTCTATGGTACTAAGTTGGATGTTTGAAATATCTTCAGAGCAATTTACATTTCAACTAAACAAATTATTTTGAATGCTTATAAGCTGTATAGGTTATCAAATAAATGTCTGTATTAAAACTATAATTAAGTTGTTCAAAGTTAATAGCGTCACTCGAGTGTTACTCAAAAAATATTTTTAAAGTCATCGATAGAATGATTTCAGTTTTAACATAAATATTTTTATATCTGAATTTCATAGTAGTTTTAGAATATTCATAATCAATGAAAGTAAATGTAGATACATGTCAGATATACAATACTCCAAATTTATTATAAATCTACCATCAATAACAATGTGTGTGAATATGTGTTTATATATATGTATGTATGTATGTATATGTATGAAATATAAAACGGAGCATTATATCTCGATAGTTACTATATTTATATATTTCATTGTAATCTAAATGTCTGGTTGAAACACCTGACAAAGTTAAGAGGTTTTAAATATAATTACAATTTTTTATAAAAAATCCTATGTGTTAGTACATTTCATATATTTGATTCTGCATTTATTTTTTATATCTGATCAGAAGTTTTACAAATAACATATTAACTATTAGAATATAGTTCGTCATTTGTGTTAATTTCCATGAAAATTTTCATAACTATGTTTATTATTAAGCTTTTGAATTAACAAAAACAAAATATTAACATTTATGCACATGAAATTGGAATTATTTCATTTATTTGAAATAAGTATGTAGACCAAATATACATTCATATCAAATATAAAATGTTAATTTCGACTTGATAAATAAATATGGAACTTTAAAAAAAATCTGAAAGAAATGTACTAAAATATAAATTTATAAAACATAATAAAGCATTAGATAATTTTTGAAGAATGATACATTTGTTATTATTCAGTTATAATAACATAAAAATTGCATAATAAGGTACATAAAAATAACACTAAATATTTTTTTATTGTTACAAATGTTTGTAAATTTTAATTCATTGAAAATTTATGAAGTGAGAACATCCATTCACTTTAGAAACTACCCAAATATTATAAATATATTATGTGTGATATGTATAAAGGCAATTTTCAAAATATCAATCTGTATTTAAAAAAATATTTGATTCTTTAAAAATTAAAATTATTTATTTCAGTCTGAAATGACAAGCATCCAATTGTTTGCTTGTAAAATTGTTATAATAAGTAATATATTGCTTAATAATGCTACATGACAATTTATTCTAACATACACTTTAAAAAAGTTAAAAAAAATGTTTAACTAAACATTAACATAGTAATGTTAACAAAAATACTAGTTGTTCCTTACCAGTTTGTGAATACCTACCATTTTTAAAATCTATATTTTCAATAAAATGTTAAACTGCATTTATTTAAATCATTTTCACATGCACATAATATATTACATTCATAAGTATAACTTGAAATATTATTTAAATGAATTTATTATTTATGCTAAATTATATAAAAAACCTATAGAATAAAAAAACTGATTTCAAATGAATAATTTTTGATCCGCTTAATGTCGAATCTTATAATAAGGCTGTGATTGAATATTAAATAAGTCAGAAATATAAATGAACAATGATTTTTTTGTATCTAACTAATATATGTTAATATAACATCAAAAATTAGTTCAGTAAATTGTCAATATTCAAATACCATTTAATTATTAGTTTTAATTTACATGATCGTAGAAACATTTTTATAATGAATATTTATTATATTTTAGTTTATTGAACTAATTTAAAAAAAATTATACCATTTGATATTATGTAAGGACTGATACAAAAGTATCTTTATATGTTCATAATCAAACTAAATGTTCTTTTTTAATAAAAAAAATGTTTAATGTATGTAATCTATATAATGCCCAATTATATACACAAGGTATAAAGGTATTTATATATTTTTTTAAATATATTTATAAAAAGTGTTTAAAATAATTAAGAGAAAATTATTGTTCATTTATGTTAGTATTTCTAGAAATTAAAGAAAGATTGAAAAGTGTTTATTTTCAAAAGATTTTGTCTGAAAGACTGAATGAAAATTATTAATTGTTAAGATAGTTAAACAGAAGGTATATCAACTAAGTTCTATTTTTATTAAGAAATGTTTATATTTGTTAAAAATGTATAATTAAAATAATATCTAATGTAGTTTTTAAATTGTTTATTACAAAGTCAAGTAGATGTTGATGTTCATTATAACAATTTATATATTTTACATTAAAGTTTATATTCAAATTGAACCTGTACATATTTTTACTATTTAAAGAAAATCCCATACAAAAATTTGAAACAATATTTACAAGTTTTCTTATAAATGTATTTATATCTTTTAGATATATATTTTATTAATGTTATTTACATTTGTTTTAAACATTTAATATAGTTTCAAATTTATAATTTTTGCTAAAGTATCCATCTGGAATTTAATACTTTTTTAAGTAATCTGTGTCAAAAAATATTGAATTTACAGGAAATGAAAAATTATATTTAAAACATAAACCTCTGTATTTTTCATTGCATAAGACCGATCATTATATACTCTAAGAAATAAGGTACCTAACTCTGAATATACAAACAGTATAATTTTTATTAAGTTAAATTACTATTGAAGCATCTCTAACACTAAAAAAACTACAGAACTAAAATAAAAATGTCTTAAAACCTAATTTGAAACCATTTCTAATCATAAGTACAGAATTACAGAATAATACAACATAAGTGTTGTTAGTAAAAATCAAAAAAATTGCATTTGATGGCTATATCTACATACAATTATTTTTCGTCTGCAAACATCTTTATAATAGTTTTTTTTAATAAATTTGGTTCCATTTGAAATTAATGAACTGTTTCATACTTGAAATAAATAAATCGACTAACTGTTAACATTTCATACGAAACGACAATGTAAATAATTTTTAGATTTGTGATTATTTTATGAATGTGTCTTTTTATTTCAAAATATAAAGTTAATTACACATTAGCAGCCAAGACGGCTGTAGCCGTTTTATGTTTCAAGTGCTTGAAGGAAAAAACGGTTGCAGCCGCTCTGGTTATACGTATTATACTGCTGATCATGATATTATGTCCCACAATAAGTCACTATTTTCTTTTCAATGACCCAGGAAATAGATAATAAATTTCAGTTATCACAAAGATGTCGTTGAAATTTGATATAGGTATTGTAATCAGTGTTCGATTATTTTAATAAAAATATGTAAACACTTAAAAATACTATTATGAAATATTCAAATGAATCAATCATTATACACATTCATGGATGCTTTGTAGAAAAAACCGTTGGACGGCTGCAACCGCCTTGTCATAGCTTAGAGATATCAATGCTCGATTGAGACATGACGGATATGAACTTACAATATTTTTTTATAGAAAAAAATATATAGTAATGCTAATTGATAAAAAAAATATCTGTAGGTTTTAAAATATCTAGTTTCGTGAAGCACTTGTGAGTTTCTACACACGACTTCAATCTAATAAAGTGTTCACGAACGTGTTAATAATGTGAACCGATTGCAATCAACATTTTTTTAATTATTGTTTAAGAAAGTATAAATACCGTCTGTAAACGCAACGATTAATAATTCACCTATTATAACAATCAATTATTATGTACTATTCAAAAATAAATTTACAAGGCATTTGGGTTATAAATTAATTAAAAAATCTTTCCAAGTTTTCATGATTTATATTTATAAATTTTCTTTAAATAATAGTACACTATTAACCCCGACAACAGAAAGTCGCATTAAGAAGCACATGGAGCACTGTTGTATTTCATAGTTTTTCAATTAATCGACTATAAAGCAATTTAAAACGATAATTCGGATTTTATATTTAATGTAAGAAAAAAATTATTATCATTGAGGTATGACTCATTTGACGTAGACTGATTTGCATTTTAAATTAATATACTATTGACATAATTAAAATTAATAACATTTATTTCAACAATACTTACAATCATTTTATTTACAGCCTATGCGTACAATGTCTTTATGTACACGGTGACCATTTTAAATATTTGAAAGGCATCTTTGTAGTAGTGAAAATTTCCTCAGTTTCCACTTTCTTCACTACTAAGTTCTCGATAACAATCATTCGATTAAATCATTCATCTTCTAATATATAAAACATTATCCATATGATCTAAAAGCAAAAAAATCTAAATTAAATTAGGAAAAAAAATACCACCCAAATAGCATTTGTACATTCAAACTAATAATAAAATCTTTAATTTGTGATCAAAATGAAAGTTTAAATATTACATAAAAGAAAAAACATACTACTTACCTATAGCCATTCAAACACTAAAAAAAAAAACACAAACACAATAATACTCCAATGATATATATATATATATATATATATATATATATATATATATATATATATATATATATATATATATATATACATACATAATGTACAAAACTGAGTGTCACGGACTAATTACAAATTCTTTAAAAAAAAATAAGTCAATTAACTTCCTCTATTATATTTTTAATAATATAAAAAATAATGTTAGAAATCGTAAAATCCACCTCGCTTTAGAGGCATATAAGAGATGATCTACACTAATCTGTTTCAGGTGATTCAGTATCTGAATTAACTAAAGCGTCTATATATGAATTGAACCAAAAATTAATAAACGCTTTTAGTTTAAATTTTAAATAGTTCTTTTTTATTTTGAAATTTACATTCATATTTAATAGATCTAAAGTGAATTCAATGTACGTAATTTCATTTTATGCAGGATTTCTCAAACAAATTAATCTTATAATGGGATAAATACCTACATATATATATATATATATATATGTATATTTGCGTGCATATATATATATATATATATATATATATATAATCATAACATAAAATCATACACAGTAATTATATACATAAAATTATGTCTATTATATCTCTACAAAAATATTAGCAAATATATTTACCTTAAATATTTAGAAAATATACTTACCAAAAATGTATTTTACATTTACTATTAGTTCATATAACATAAAAATGCAATGTTTTTTACTATACAAATTCTCATGAAATTTTACAAATATAAAGATTACACAAATTTATATTGTAATTCAAATAATTTTAGTTCATATTTTCTGCATACTTAATATTAATGAATTTTATATTTAAATATTGATTGTTAAATATTAGAAATATGATAAATTGCAATCATACATAAACATAACTTATAAATTATTTAACAAGCAGTACCTAAATAATTTATTTTTCTTCTAAACAAATGTATAAATTGTATTAGAAATGAAATTAAAATTTATTTTTAATTGTGATTTGGTACAAAATACAATATTATCACCCACTATTATATTTGAATTAGTACTTTATGAAAATGGAATTATGAGAGAAGAATGTTAAATTAAAAATATAAAATAAAATTTTGTACTTATGATAATTTAATTCAATGTAGATTCTTAAAATAATTACAATTGCTAAAATAATGACTTCAAATACAATAAAGAATTGATATCTTCTTTATATTTGAAATCAGCTAGCAACGTTCTTCTGCTGCTCTTTCTTCAGCTCTTGCTTTCATCCTCGTTATGATGGCAGCAACTTTACGTTTCCGAAAGTTTTCATATGGATCATTCACGTTCACACCTACTCCTTTATACATATCTTGACGATCTCTAATTTCTCCGCCTCCTATAGGAGCTTCAATACCTTGGCCTTTTGCACCAAGACCTGAACCCCCCCAACCCATCTTTTTAAGTAACTGATGTCCTTTATTAGTTTCATCAATTTCTTTTTCCGCTTGACTTGTCATAGACCTTCAAAACAGTTTTAAATGTGGAAAGTTATTTCAGTTTATAAATAGTATAGTTTTGTTAGTGGTTGTTTCAAAGAAAGAAATCAATATATTTTCTAACTGTTTAATTAGTATTATAAAACTTGGAAAAATAAAACATGTACATTAAATATTTCCTAATCAAACTAACTTCAGTATTTTTAATAACTGTACATACTATTCATACATACAAAATTATTTAATTTAGTAAAAATGTTTTTGAATAAATATTATACATTAATTCTTTACAAATGCAACATGTGATTTAGACTTATTTTTCAACTATCTTTTGCAAATCATGAATAAATATAAATTCAATATATACCACAGTAAATTACAACTAAATAGCCTAAAATGTACAACTTACATTTTAAAAATATTATAATTCTTAAACAGTACTAATAGGCACCTTAAGCTACTATGATTATAGGCAATATTTAATCAAAAATTATAAAATATCATCACTGCTTTGATTATAATTATATTTAATTATAATTTGATAAAAAGATTTGATTATAATTCAAATAAAATATTTAAACAGCTATGTACATGTGAGTGTGTATATATATATATATATATATCTGTGTGTGTGTACATGTGTACGCGTGCACGCACGCACGTATATATATATATATATTACTTTATAATACAAAAATTATTGGAAGAAAGATATTTCATACTTTTAACTTACAAAAATAATGATGAAGGAGGTGATAATGACCTATCTCTTTTGGCTGGTGGAGGAGATCTCGTTCTCGATCTTGATCTTGATCTTTTACGTCTTTGTCGATCTCTACGACTTCCAGTTCTCCTTCGAACAGGACTACGTGGGGACGGTGACTTGGAGCTATATCTTCTCTTTTTACTATCTTGATCTTTGTCAGACTTTTTGATAACAATTGGACTTGGACTTTTTGATTTCTGTCGCAAGCCTGCTGCGATTTGTTCATCTTTTTGTTTCTTAGCCAAATTTTTTGCTCTGTAATATTCATAAAGACCCAATTTTTCCCATCCATCACTAAAATAAAATATACTTTACTACAAACATTGTACATATATCTTAACATTACAATATATTAAAAAAGAATACCTATCTCTGGGTCTTTCATGAGATGGAGGTCCATAAAATGCTTCTACAGCTGCTAATAATTGTTCGCTAGGAGGTGCTGGTGGTGGTAACCTGATACTACTAGCATCTAATGGTTTATATGATCTATCTTCCAGCTAAATCAATCCAATTTTATATAGTTGAATTGATTAAAACATAAATATGCATATGAAAAACTATTCAAGTATACCTTTATTAATGGAACAATTAGTCCAGCTGGCAAGTCATAATACGGCACAGAAGGAAATATTTCTTCAACAGGCGGTGGTAATTGCGGTGGTACAGGAAAGCCTGGAGGAGGCTTAGAAAAATCAGGAAATATTCCAGGTGGAGGTAGAAATCCAGGAGGCGGTTGATTAAAATTCAGTGCAAGTTCTGGACCATTGTTACTGATATTTATATTAGGAGGTGGTAGACTAGGATCGATAGGTAATATTCCTGATAAGCTGGCAGGATTAATTGGATTTGCTCCTGGAATATTTTGTGGAATTGTATTTGGAGGAATAGTTTGATTAACAGACGGAAATATTTGATTTACGTTTTCCAAGTTCCCGTTTGTAGAAGTTTGATTAGATAAAGGGTTAAAATTATTTGAATCGGACTGATTCTGTGATGATTCTGATGGCATACTATTTTGTGATACATTACTTTGGTTTGAATTACCAGTATCTTCAGGAATAAAATTTGTTTGTCCTGGGAGCGGTGAAGGTTGGGGTATTTGATGCGGAGGAAAGCTACTTGATAGATTGTTCTGTTGAAAGTTTGAAGGTGGAAGAAATGCATTTTGTTTTTCCAAATTTTGTTTCTGTTGTTCTAAAACCTGTATCTGCTGAGATGCATGTGTTACAAATGCATTATGCTGAGCTTGATAACTGTAAATCATATTATATATTACAAAATTATATATTGCAAATTTATAATTCAGTGTTACCCCTCAAATGTTGTTTTCATGTTTTGTGTAAGAGTTGAAATTGCAGAAGAATGTTTTGTAATGAGAGATGCTTGATATTCTTGATAGCTATCTGAAGGATTATGGAGCTTTTGTACAGTATCTGCAGTAAAATAATTTGCTTTTGATTCCCATAAACTCAAAAGTTTATCTAATTTGGCTTTTTGATCATCTGTAACTCCAATGGTAGTACTACAAAACATTGGTACTACAACTTCTTCCAAAGCTTTTTTCAAATCATCAGCATGCTTTCGGGCACTGAAAACAATTATAATTAAATTTTGTTAAGGTCCAAATACATATGATACAATAAAAAAATATTTAATTGGAAAAAGTACATAACTTTTATAAAGAAGTTTATATTTTTACAAAAAGTTGGATTATATCTGAATTTTCAGTTCAAGTTTAAAAGAAACATTGAAAAATATGAGCATGTTGATAAAAAATACAAAAACTTAATGAAAATAATAAAATACTTCTATTTAAACATGTAAATTGTTATTTTTTATACTTACCAATGGTGTAAAACATCATTTACAAGATAAATTATATGTAGTTTTTGTAAAAATGTAGTCGTCCCATGTATAATTCTATAAAAAAACAATTTTATGTATGAATGCATAAAATATATGTACACACAATGTGTGTATATACGTAAATATATATATATATATATATATATATATGTGTGTGTGTGTGTATAAATGAATGTATGTGTGCGTGTGTGTATAGTGTGTGCATATATATATATATATGTGTGTGTATATAATGAATGTATGTATAATGTATATGTATGTACATGTGTGTGTGTGTGTAATGTGTGCATATATATATATATATATATATATATATATATATATATACATAAAATGTTTGATATCAATATTTTGTTTGAGAAAAATATAAACAGTGACCACCTCTATTATTATTAGCAACAAAATGTATATATACATATATAACTATAATCAATATTATACAATCAAGTCATACTTTTTCATTAAGTGTTTTGAAATTGCTTCACATTTATCTTGATTTGTTGCATTTTGTAAAATCCATCCTTTACCATTACTGATACTGTCTTTTGTGCATGAATCCATTATAGGTTGAAGAAGCTGATCTAAACCATCTAGATCGACTTCAGAATCAGTCGCTAACCTCTGTAAAGCATCTTCTTCAGCTCGCCGTACAGTATCATCTATTTGAGTTTGTTGTTGTTGAGTAAGAACCTAAGAAGTAACAATGTTTTAAAAAAAAAATTCACATTTTTTAATTTAAGTCTTACTTACTGCATACTGTGCATTTAAGTTTTGTTCACTTTGTCTGATTTGTTCTTGGAGAATATTTTGTTGCTGACCCAACTGCTCTACTGTTAAGATACCACTAGGTGCAGGAATATTACCCCAAGAGGATACATTATTTGAAATAGAATTCTGAGCAACATTATTATTCTGTTTTGTTTTATGACCTTGTTTTAGAACTAAAATTAAAAAAAAATTAAACTAAATTAAGTAAATATATATATATATATATATATATATATATATATATATATATATATATATATATACACACATACATATATATATATATATATATTATAATCAATAATAGTGCATTTTTTAATCATTTTTATCTTACTTGCTTGTTCTGTAGTAACTTTATACTGATAATAATTGAAATGTTCTCCTCCATATAAAAATTGAAATTTTGGATTATTTTTCTGTTTTGTTTTTGTCATATGTTCAAATTCTGGGCCATTTCTAGCCACAAATTGTGCTAATTTGTCAATAATATTACGTAGTTCTGTATCTGTAACAAAAATTGGTTATACTCTGTTTACAAACTGATAGCTTTAAACAATTTTTTTTTTTTGGATACTACTATAAGCAATTACAACTTCAATATAAAAACGATATGCCGAAATAACAATTATTTCAAATTTCTGTTAGTAATATTTCTGAATGTTGGAAATTGAATGTAATAACCTAACAAACACCATAACCATATCTAACGTAAAACTTTATACTGTAATCCAAAATCTTTAATAATAATACTCATACGTATTCAAACCTTTTGGAGGTTTGGGTAAATCCATGGTTTATTCAAGAATCATATATAAAATATTATAGACTATGAAAAAAAACACATTTAACGCCATTTGACAAAACTACAGTACCTGACTTTATCGACCAACAAAGTTTACAATTTGTCTATGGTTTACAAATTGACATCGGCCATTTTTCTGCTGCTTGCATGTAAAACGTGGTACAATTACTTTAATATATCTTTATAAGAAATTGAAGAATTCTTACTAGGGGAGGTACGGTATTTAATTATAATTATAATATGCAATTTATTTCTTTAAAATTAGTTTTATTTTTTTCCTTCACTTCGTGCCTATATAGAAATTATTTTTTAATGTATTATATCTTGTATGTCATTAAGAAATATATAACATATTTTTTTTAAAAAAAGCATTTAAAAATTCTTTATTCACTTTTAAATAATTTGACGATCTAAAATTAAATTATTTTGAAAGGTTTTATAATATATTGCATATTTGTGCAATATTTTTTTATGTATACTATTTAAAAGTAATATTAACCCCTTTTAAGCTATTTTTTTCTGCTCAGTTTTATACATATTTTTGCCGTTTATATATATATATATATATATTTTAGTAAAATCAATGTTTGTCATTAATTATTTAAAAAAATTGAAAATAAATTTTACCCAATAAATGAGAAATTGTACATTTATTGAAAATAAATTTAATTTTAAAAATATAGATGCCTGTAACAGAAGAAGTAAAATCAAGTTGGGCAGATGAAGTTGAATTAGAAGGAGGAACTTTACCACCATCTACTGAAACGTATGAAAATGGATATAAAATAGTAACAGAATATAAATTCAACGATGAAGAAAAGAAAGTTAAGATTGTACGTACTTATAAACAAGAGAAACGTATTGTTTCCAAGTCGATAGCACTTCGAAAAACTTGGGCCAAATTTGGAGAATCATCAAATGATAAACCAGGTCCTAACCCTGCTACTACTGTAGTTGGAGAAGATGTCTATATGCAATTTATAACCAATAAAGAAGAAGACAATAAACAAGAGGATGAAAGTGCCATTGATAAGTTAAAAGGTAATGTATTTAATTTTGTTTATAGATGAACAGTATTAAAAATTAATGAATATATAATTATATTTAAACTTAAAATTATTAATAATAGTCACATAATGAATTATTTTCCTATATTTTTGTTTTAATACATTTTTTATATGTAAATATGAAATTAATTTTTAGGCTTAGGTGACAAAGGAGTCGTTAAGTGTCGTATATGTGGTGGTGACCACTGGACAACAAAATGTCCTTGGAAAGATTCTGGGTTAGCAGGAGGAAAATTGCCTGATGATAAAAAAGGACCCACTCCAGGTAAAATATATAAACAGTTAAAATAGATTGAAAATGTCTTGAACATTCCATCAAGTCCCATGGTGGCTGGTAATGTGATAAACACTAGCATCCAGTATTATATCTGTTTTAAAACAAATTACAATTATATAATTAAAACAACTTGTCCATGTGCATATGTTTAAATATACACCCACACATCTACATAAATGTACTGTTACCATGTATACCTGTATAAAAAATGCCTAATTAAAAACTTTATTATTTAGCTGCAAACGCTGCTCAAGACCAATCTAAGCCTGGCGGTAACAAATACATAGCACCATCGCTGAGGGATGGTGCAGCAAAACGTGGTGATAATCCCAATATGCCTAGACGTGATGATACAACTGCTATTCGCATATCTAATCTAAGTGAGTCTACAACTGAAGGAGATTTAGAAGATCTGGTCAAACAGTTTGGACCTGTTCATAAACTTTATTTAGCTAAAGATAAAATTACAAATCAGTGCAAAGGATTTGCTTACATTCATTTTAAATTCAGAGTAAATGCTGCTAATGCAATTCAAGCATTAAATGGTCATGGTTATGATCACTTAATTTTAAATGTTGATTGGTCTAAACCTCCAGCTTACAATAATCAGTAAAATAACTATTTTTGATAATGCATATAATGAATTATAAAGTTTACTTCTGTCCAAGGATATGTGAAATTCATTTTTTTCAATGTTAATTGATGTAAAATCTGTTAACAAGTTGTAATGTTCATTTAGGAAAAAAGAATGTCTTGTAGATACGTATTGTATACCGTTGCAGACATTAAATTTTTTAAAAATTAAACCAATCGGTTGTTAAAAAATGTAAATATTTGCTCTTTAATATTTTTTTCTCTTACATGTAACACAAATATCTTAGAAGAAATAAGTATATATATATTCATACACATTGCAGTGTGTATAATATAAATACAAACATAAAATATATTGACTACATATATGATTACACTATATAATCATGTAATATTTTTATTTTACAATAAAAAAATATTTAAGAAAGATACAAAAGACTACTGTATTAAATTACACTGTTCGAGAATTTTAAAATGATATGTTCAATGTGCATGTGTGTGTGTTTATACATGTAATATGCACTTGAAACTATATTAAGATGTTAAATTTTGTTATACTGGTATGTAACAGTAGTATTTACTTTTTCAGTACTAATTTGTTGTCTGTGTATTAATGCTAATGTCCTTCAAAAACAATAAAAAATGTTGATGAAAAAATAATTATGAACAAATATAATACAAATACAACTTTTTATTGTTCATAATGATTCACTTGAAGTAAAAACTGAGCAAAATAATTTCTTTAATAGTTTTATAAACTAAAATATTCACTGTTTACATAAACAAATATTTATCCACAATAATTATTATTCACAGCACTGAAAAATTAATTCTATTATACATTCCATAAATTGATTTAGTTTAATCACGTACACGTATATTCCATATTGATGTTCTTCGTATACCAACAGTTGGTCTTGCAACAGAACTAAACATAAACTTATTGACAGTAAACTGTTCACCAAATGATTCTTTAAGGAGTTTTAAAGCTTGTTCACTCATATGACCGTGTATATCCAAGTATGTTAATGAAGGCATTAATTTCAATTTTCTATAAAATTCAAATATATTGTCAGATAAGGCTATACTTATAAGTTTTATTTCACTTTTTATCATATATTACTTACTTAAATGCAGAAGGTGGTATAGAATAACATCGGGAGAGAGCTAAAAAATTTAAATTTTCTAGTCTTAAAATAATTTCAATTGATTCCATTGTAAGTGTTGTACAGTCAGATAAATCAAGTTCTCTTAAAAGAGGGCAACAAATTACTAATCTGTTAACATCTGTAACAAATGTATATGCATTATATATAAAGTAAAACAATCAGTACAGAGCTGTATTAATTTACTTTTATCTAGAAGTGTTTTTCTACAACCAGCCAAATTTAGTCTATTCAGAGAATTTGGTAAATTGAAGCATACATAGCTAAGAGTCTCACTATCAAGATGTGTCCAGCCTAAATTCAATTCTTTTAATCTAAAAACAAATATAATTCCAGTTTTATATACACAACCACAAAAACATTTAATATGCACTTACTTCCTTAAATATCTTAGAATATACTGCATACATGTTAATGTTAAACCTTTAACCATACACATATTTAATACTTCTAAATCTTCATTTTGACTTAAATATTGGCAAACTGTTTCTGTTACAGGAACATTTTCTAAACTAACTTTTTTCAGTAAATTACACCTAAATGAAAACATATTTTTATAAATTATAAGTGACTGGCATTATTGTTAACATATCAATTATATCTTTGATAATTTACAAGAAAATATCAGAAATTGAATACTCATCATATATCTGTAACATACACAAATGTGTGTATATACTTAATATGTGAAAATATAGACTTGTAACAAAAATGAAGTTAGAATACTAACATTTGATATTTTTATAAATTTAAATAAATAAAATCTAATATATAACCTTTTAAAAATCATTGCTAAAGTATCTTGTGAGACAGACACCATACTTAAATCTAAGTATTGTAATTTACTTTCAAAATTTTCACTAAATGCTTTGGATAATGGTAATATTGAAGGTTCTTCTATCTGCAAATAAAATAATGTGTCTGTATGTGTATATATGTATATGTGTGTGTGTGTGTGTATATATATATATATATATATATATATATATATCGTTAAAAATACATACTTCGGTTTGAGAAAGTCTTAACGCTACAACTTGACGACTGAGTACTTGGCCAAGAGCTCCTTTATAAAGTGATCGACAACTTAAATCTAATCTTGTCCATAGAGATTCATCTCTACACAAGCGACAAAATCGTTTTGATACTAAAGAACACCTCATTAATGATGCTTTTGGAAGCCATTTTAATATCTGTAATATTACTTCATCTGCTAATTTACTTATCACATCTAAAATAAATATAGTTATAAAAATATTTTTACGGACTAAATATAAACCTCATACCAAGTCTATTTCCATCAAAAAATGGTTGTTTTTTACAAAGATAAAAATCATTTATTTCTTTACAGTCTCTCATTAATGTTCTAGTACTA
>CM068320.1:28693980-28831480 GCA_034766995.1 Acanthacorydalis orientalis
AAAATTTCTCCAGTAAGTTTGTACAACTCTAAATGAAAACATTATGTTTAATAATGAGGGAATTCGTTACCAAATTTATGAAATAAAGTACCCTGAAAGCACGATGAGACAAGTGATGAACCAGTACGCCTTTTTTTACGACGCTTTCGACGAGCCTCTTCTTTACGACGGGCTAATTCACGAGCACGACTCTCTGCATCCATACACTCGCCACTATCGGATGCACTACCTGGCTCACTGCCCCCACCAGCACCCCCACTACTGCCAATTCCTGCCACAATATGGCCATCACCTGCTCCACCAATATTATCTAAAAAAAATACATTTAAAAAATCGTTGAAAAAGAACATTCCATAAAAAATTAAAAATTATTTAATACTGTTATAGATCATAATGTTTGAAAACATACTATAATGATATGACTAATATGTAATTTATTAAAAATTACAATAATAAATAATTCTGTAATAATTCGAAATTATTCACACTTCATTTACTAATAAAATAATAAATTTCTATAAAAACCACCTGCAACCACCATTTATATATATATATATATATAAATGGTGGTTGGTGTATATATATATATATATATATATATATATATATATATATATATATATATATATATATATATATATATATATATATATATATATATATATATATATATATATATATATATAGTTCATATATAATTTATTTTTCTCAATGAGGATACATTTTTTTGGCTGTTTTCACATTAAATACGGCTTACAAAGTAATAGAATAGGTAATACATATAAAACAGTGAAAAATGAGAAACTAATACCAGAAAGTGGAACATAAATTCAAGATAGCTCAAGGTTTACAATAAACACAACAGCAATTACCTACAACTATTTTTAATTCGCGCCTACTATATAAAACATTGCTTTTTGAATACTTTCACTAATGCCAATTAATATAAAAATATGTAACCTACATTTATACTTTTCTAAGAAAACATACATTATAATAAACTGAATTTTGAATAAATTCTTCGACCTATTAAATTTCATATTTTTAAAATAACTGCATCATATCCCATCCACATATAAGATTATTTGAGTATGGCGAGTGCATATATATATATATATATATATATATATATATATATATATATATATATATATATATATATATAAACTTAAAATTATTAATACATTTTAGAAACTATTCTATTTCCTTTTCATTTGAGAAAATCTCATATATGTATTTAAATTATGATATTTACACTTTTTTTTATATTACAATATGCAAATTGCATATTTAATTGAAATGAATGGTAAATGTTTATTTCTAAGTTTTTATTTAAACAAAGTTTAAGGATCATATCCTAATTACGTCATATTAATGTTTATATTCTATACCGACTTGTAACACCTTTCGATTACACCAGCCTCCAGAAAACGGAAACAATTGTTCATATAAGTAACTTTTCATAAATTTTTCTATAGTTAATTGTAAAATTGATATTATTGCTTGTTTGCAATACGTAATAAAATTAAGGAATAAAAACCTGTTTTAATTCGTGCGGTAGATAATATAAGAAATATCCAATACGAATTGTATGCCACATGAAAACAAAAAATAATTCTAAAATAGTGGTGCTTTTGGTATGATATTATATACATATATATATATATATATATATATATATATATATATATATATAATAATAATAATAATAATAATAAATGCAATATAAATTCCTAGCTCTGATTAAAAGCAAAGACGATTAAATTATCCCAAATACAAAAATTAATCTTTAATAATGATTTAAATTATCTGTATTTGAAATTTTCGATCATACATAATGAATTTTTCACTCTCTACACAAACCACAAAAACAATTTCTAATCCAAAGTTATCAATAATCAATTATTGAACATTTTTGATCAGAAAATATTATATGTGGTTTGTTGAATAACTGAAAAATTAATTTGTGAAAGTGAATTTAGCTACAGTTCCAGAAATATATTATGATATACCTATTAGCTTAATTCAACAACTGTGTTAATTATTTACGGTTACATTTATGGATCTGATTTTCTTAAACCACCAAGTTCGATTGTTAATTACAAATAATTATCGGAAAAAAAATATAATTGACTTCTACAACTGCACTTTTAAAATGAACCTTTTCTCATCTCATGGAAGCGTACGAAAAATATGATTTAATTCAAAATATTTCGCGGATTTAAATTGCTGGTAATATTTGAAATATTAAACATTTACATTCGTAGCCAAAAAACTTTTTTTGCATTCTTAATCCACATTTAATTTACTTAGACTGTCTTCCCTAAAAGGAATCATAACATCCTATCATAAGAGTTAATAATGAACGGAATAATAATCAAAACACAAATGAATGATTCAAATTTAGTTATTTTATAGTTCGAGATGAATCTAAAATATTTTTCTTCTTATATGATCTATCCAAGTAATAATATAAAATGAAGACACGGACGTACTTGTACCTAACAATAGCATAACACTTATTTCGGCAGTCTGACATTTCCGCCTCCATCACAGTGCCTTATACAAAGAGTAACCGACAGATGAGGATACACAATCACATTGCACGGTACACATTAGTCGATTTATTTGTATTTTTCAAATTGAAGTATCATGCCATCGACCTTTAACTGTCCGATTGTGAAAATATTAAGATTCTTGTTGATCAACAACGCTTGCCAAAATTTTATATACTTATTCCAAGTCCATTCGTTCATTCATTCATTTTTCACTCGATATTTTCTGTATTCAATATCTTAAAAATACAATTATTTTTTCAGCCTTTCACAATCGAATAAAAAAAAAGACGCGCCGTGTTATGCACACTGGTATGAGGAAATTTGTTCTTAGGTGTTCACGTTATTTCCGACAACTTAAGACTAATATCCTAAATTATCAGGTCGGTAGAAAAAAAATTGGGGTTTATGACCTTCAAATTCATATAAATTCTTTTCTGCAGTTGTTTTAAGTAACTGCTGGATGACAAACGCCTACTTATTATCTAAGCTTTCGAATTATTGTGCGTGGTTCTGATTCAACCAACACCTTCAGTTGGTCTGGCTATGAACTGAAGAAAGGCACCCACGACCTTCTTTATCTTCAGGGCTCTCGTTCTCAGCACGAAATTTTTGGAACCACCATTGCACCGCACGTTCCTTAACAGTACCCACACCAAAAGTATCGTTTAGTTTGCGAGCAGTTTCTGCTGCTTTATCATTCGTTTTGAACTCATACAAAAAATGCTCTTATTTGCTTATTTTCCATCTTTAATTCAAAAGCCCAATTTTAATCAAAATTAATAATAAAACAAAAATCGATGTTACCAAAATACCGAGCGAAAAATGCACTTTAAAATAATATTAACATGAACACGATGAAATGACACTTTATTGAAAAAAAATAAGGTTAGAATTCAGAAAACAAACTCGCAATTATTTTTCTACGATCCTAATATATTAACCCTTTGCACTCTAACGGCCAGTCTCACTTACCATTCCATTCTTTACATCAACTCGAACTGTGCTTCAGATAAAAAAGTTATCTTGAATTTATATGATTTATTTTTTCTTTTAAATATTGAGGAGTTGCTGGTTACTCATAAGAAAAAAACTTGGAATGCAATTGGTTTATTTTCTGATTATTTATTTTATAAATATGACCACCTTCCATGTATTTCAGGAGGGTATTTATATACTGGATAAGGTGATTTGATGCATACACAAAAGTAAGGAAATACCTACCTACGTATAAAAACAACGTTGCTTGCTCAAGGACAATATGTACATCATTCTATGCTTGTGCACATTTGCAAATGTCACTTTTACACTGGAGACACCAACCACCAAACATTGAATATCATTTATAATACTGACTCGATATTATTAAAACAATTACTAACAAACATGATATATTTTGATTTTTGTAAGTATACAAATTTGCATTAAAGAGAAAAGATCGCGGAGCATTTTGGAATCAGTAGCAACTAACAGACAAAATATAAAAATATAATTCAATCCAATTACACTTTCTAAGAAATAAACACCGGAAATACTTATAAGCTACTTAGTCATTCATATCGCCATTAACCCGTTATTTAATTATGAAACAAATGTTAGTATTTTTTTTAATTTCTTATCTATCTATATATATATATATATATATATATATAAGAATAATTTTTAAAAATAAAAGAACACTAATGACCTCAGTTGCCGACTCACCGCTAAACCACATATCTTATTCTTAAATAAAAATATAAAAAATTAATTGAAACAATATTAAAGATATAAATTACTTAAGAGACAGAAAGCGATCAATGACATCAAATTTAGATCTCATCCTTCAGTATAAATATTACTTTTGTTTGAAAATCATTGTAATTTCTCTAATATATTAAAAGAAATATACTTAATCTTTATTTTTCTTACATGTAACTACAAAAATTTACAACAAACTCCTGATAAAGATAATCAATAATTCAAAAACTTCGTATTAACATCATTGTTTTGCTTGTTTGCACTCAAAAGTAAATAATAAACTTATTGGAAAAATATTTACATTTCTCTTAACCTTCCGATCATTAATTTTTAAATGAAATTATCAGAATAATATTTGTGACGTCTATGGATTTGACTACACCAATAACTTGACTGCGTATGGATTTTCTATACGTATCAATCTTACAAAACAATAATACACTATAAAATAAATCTTAGTTTAAAATATTTTAGAAATCAATATAAAATAAGTCACAGGAATATTTTTCAAAAATTGGACAAATTTAAAATCTATTAGAAAACTGACTTATTTAACCATAAATATAATCACATGCATGTATGCGGTACAAATATATACGTACACACCCATATATAATATGTGTATTCATATACACACACATGTATTCATACCGCCATACATACATCAGCAAACATAGATGACTGTCATTTGAAAATAAACAAATCTACAATATGGCAACAGTGACTAGGATGACGCGTTAGTTTACAAGTAGCTAGAGAAGATTCGCGAGTCATGTCAAGGACACGCACTAACAAGCACGTGCACCGCAAAATACGCAATATAAATATTTGCACTACTAAATGATAAAAAATAACTTAAAAAATAATAATACGCATTTAATAAATTTTGTCCTATCAAAAGTTCATACATTTTATTACAAAACTAGTTATCAAAAATATAGAAATTTTTTTAAACAATTGTTTTCTGTACTTAAATAAAAGCGTTCATTTATCTACGATTATTATTTATTTATATATTTTTTTCTGAACCGATGCTCAATTCAAATGTTATCAAAAAAAAGAAAAAGACCACTGTTTACAATTGGACATACAACACTTTTATAATCTTTGTATTCGGATCGCACTATATAGAATCGTAATTAACAAGGAAACAAACATTTTCAGTAGTAATGAATGATGTAATGACGTAACACCACACACACACACACAGGCGTACACATAAAATACTATATTATTGCCAATAGTTAGATATGTACTTATGACTTTAATACTATCTAAGTCTATCTATACTATCTATCTCTAGTAAACTTCTATCTAAACATATTCACAAAATAAATGTTATTTAACAAAATAATACTGTAATTTTAATTTAAATAAACCTACATATATACATTATATATTAGGAGGCTTCGCCCACTCTCTGCGCTCGTTCACATGTTAATTTTAAGCATGTACATGAAACCAAATGAAACAAACAATAAACATATATGTACATATACACACACACACTATATATATATATATATATATATATATATATATATATATATATATATATGTAGTATGTCTATATAATCATATTATCGTAGACATCGATTGTATGTTATTTTATATGAAAAATATATTTGAGTACCATACGAACCTCGACGTCATAAATAAATAAGTCGACGTTATCGAGTTTTTTGTGAATAAATATTATTTTATATATATATATATATATATATATATATATATATATATATATATATATATGTATATCTCTAGTGCGCTTTGACTCTTGATCGCTGTAGTACACCAAACCTCGGGCTCGCTACGCTTGCCCGCTTGACAATTATAAGCATGTACATAAAACCGAATTAAACAATCAACAATTTTTTAATATATATATATATATATATATATAAATATTAAAGTATGTCTATATAATCATTATCCCAGATAAATTGCAACATGTTTTATATATAAGACAAACATATTTTTGGATACCATACAAACCTTGACGTCATAAATAAATAAATCTACTATCATCGAGTTTTTTGTGGTTAATTATTATTTATATATATATATATATATATATATATATATATATATATATATATATATATATATACTAGATATATATATATATATATATATATATATACTAGTGCGCTTTGACTCTTCATCGCTGTAGCTAACCAAACCTCGGGCTCGCTACGCTTGCCCGCTTGACAATTATAAGCATGTACATAAAACCGAATTAAACAATAAACAATTTTTTAATATATATATATATATATATATATATATATATATATATATATATATAAATATTAAAGTATGTCTATATAATCATTATCCCTGATAAATTGCAACATGTTATATATATAAGACAAACATATTTTTGGATACCATACAAATCTTGACGTCATTAATACGTAAATCTACTATCATCGAGTTGTGTTGTGGATAATTATTATATATATATATATATATATATATATATATATATATATATATATATATATATGTATATATATATAATGTATATCATCTTATCAAAAAAGATAATCTTGATGAAGATGGTCTTATAATTGGAGAGTCAAGACTAGGCTATAAATCCCGTCCATTGTTTTTTAAGAAACAATGTAAAAACGTACAACAATATTAATATAAACACTATACCAAACGTTGAAAATGTATATATCTCTGATTTTGCTTGTTCTTTAAAGATTATAAACTGACTACAAACAATAAAACAAAAAGAAAAGTACATTGACTTCTTTTCAAATGCAGTTGCTATTTGGCAGTAATTCAACTGCGAGTAAATAGTTATCAATATAAAACGCAGTAAACATGATAAGTAAAAACATCTTAAATTTATTAATAAACTTTTTTAATTCAAAATATTTTTACTTGTCAAAACAATTACTTAAAAAAACAATCATTTACTTCTAAATATCAAACATAACCTTCACGAACAATACAACAATACTTCATAATACACACCAATGCTTTCAATAAAATATTTTTAGTCGGTCTAATAATAAGCGTCTGGCTAACACTGAAGGTTGGTAGTATCACACTTTCCTTACTTTTAATAAATATAAATGAACTCTACACTTTTGACTATTTGTCATATATATTATGTTGAATGTTGGTCAACAACAAGAATGTTCGTAACTCAAATTGAAAATAGTGCATATAACCATTGAAAAATAAATAAACCATTTTACAAACGAGGTCAACAAAGTGGTAGACAGATAATTAAGAACTAGGTAGAGTTGTGCTCACATTATTCCAAAGGTCAAAAAATACTGAATCATCAGTAAATGAAAACTAAATAGTATTTCAAAAAGAGACAAAATAACTACATCAATTTATAAAATGGACATATTGTTTACATGAGAAAATAAATAATCAAATAAAACAACTGTCACAAAAGGATACTACTCCTCTCACAGGAAATATTCTTTATATTATCATTAATAATAACTGTTATTATTTTTGCTTAGGTAATATTTTTGCTTTACAAAAATTGATATAGCACTGCACATAGAACTGTTGTTATTGTAGGTATGAAGATAACAGAGTCGGAGGAAATTAAGGATAATCCCTTTAAAAGTACCCTAGTAAAAACAAAACAATTCAGCGATTTGTTAGAACTACTAACTATTCAAAAACAATTGGTAGTGTTTGAGTAACCGCACAGTGGCTGCCTTAGTGTTTACATGTATGTATGTATGTATGTATATATATACTACATGTATGTATGTATATATATACACATGATATGTGGGAAACATTAACATGGATTTTTTAAGCCTAAATAACAACCATAGTTGTAGTGGTCGTGTGATTTTGTATCTTATTGTATACCACCCAATTACGTCATTGTACCCCCAGACGTGTTTCTTTCATGCTCTCTGCCCGTAACCAAGCGATTAAAATTACGTCATTGTTCCAGCAGAACAAGTTATTTTTAAAGTTTATGATGCATTTTTTCATTTAAAAGTTTTTGCACTTATGTCATTGTCCTTCCGGGGGTGCTGTGTATGTATGTGTATATATATATATATATATATATATATATATATATATATATATATATATATATTGATAAGTAAAAGAATAGGAACGTACACACATGCATGTACACCTTTCAAAAACACTATTCGTCTATATGCAAAAAGTACTTTAATTTATGATACTACTGTCTGTACTAACAATTTTGTAAAAGCGGCGACTAAAAACGATTTCTACTTTTACAATAATTTAAAAAAATAATAATTCTAAATGTACTAAAAACAACTATACAATTCTTTTAATTACAATCCACATTAACATTTTTTTCTAAAAAATATTTTTTCAACCCCTTTCCTTTTCACTATCTTATCTCACATGAACTTATTTGCTGTTATTCAAAATGTGTACGTTTGGAAGTGCGCTTTATGGTAATTGATATAAAAAATATTTGCGTCATAATGATGTTATGTCTGTCACAATGAATATTTAAATCAACCGAAGGTCAATAGCAGGGCAGAAAACAAGAAAAAATATGTGTACGTAACATATACGCACAAAACAATACCTACATTATTATTATTATTATACAATAAATAAACAAATAAATATATATATATATATATATACACACACATATATATATATATATATATATATATATATATATAATGTGTGTGAAACTAATGTGTCGTAAAAAATTATAAACACACGAAACTATTCATTTGAATGCTATTAAAATCATGTTTATTAGGAATCAGGAATACATTCTACGCAGTAAAATGATTTTCCTTAAATACAAAAAGAAAAAGATGTTTAAAAAAAGTTACGAGACGATCGTGTGCAAAACCGTTAACATTTATTTTTGTTTCATCGACCAACTGCGGAGTAAAATTCGTAACGTCATGACAGATGAACATAGGCAAACGCACTTCGAAGAGTAAGAAGAACATTGACATTATTTTTAATTACATGGCAAATTTTATTGGACGCGATTTTACCTAAACTGAAATTATCAACGTAGATAGATAAAAAAAATACGTGCTTGAACATGTTAAAAAAGACAAAAAATTATTTAGAGTATTTTTCATAATTTTGTATAGCATAAAAACAATGTGAAAAATAAGTATTTTCTATTTTCATTACATTTTGATTTATGATCTTGGCTCATGAAAAGTACTTTTATGAAACGGAGAATTTAAACAATTTATAAATTACTTGCATTACCGACCACTAACCATTTAATTTGAGTTTAAACCTTTTTCGACGACGTATCTTTAATGGTGAATAATAACTATACAATAGTAATATCTATCTAAAAACTATACTTCTGAAGTATTTGTTAAAAAGTTAGTAAACAAATATTTAATAAATAGTATATTGAAATTAGTTTTTTAAAAAAAATACATCCTACGAAACTACTAGATCAAGAAACAAAATCTTTTCTTCTACATTAAATAATTATTAGCAAGTAATATTATGATAAGTTGAACGTTATAAAATGAAAAGGCCATTTTATAAATCAAATTAGATATTTGAGTCTATGGCTAAATCCCCTTTCACAAACGCACTTTTCATCCGCCCAAATATATATGTGTTTGTGTGTATATATATATATATATATATATATATATATATATACATACATATATAAACATATATTATATATATATATACACTAGGGGGCTTCGCCCCCTACTCGCTTCACTTGATCACTTGTTCATTATAAGTATGTACAAGTAACCGAGAATGAAACAAACATATTTGGATATCATACAAGCCACGTTTCAAATAAGAACGTCATGGATTTACATTTTCATACAAATAATATACATGCGTATGCCTATATAAACATTCTTACAATTTATTTATGACGTCACTATTTCTATGGTACCCAATATGTTTATCTCAGATATAAAACATATTGCAATTTATCTGGGATAATAAATATATAAACATACTAACGTACAAACACAAACATTATATGTATATATATATACACACACACACATACATACACACCTCAGAGCACAAGGTATAGAAAATATTTAATAACGAAAAAAAAATTTTTTTATACCTACTTTGTGGATGATTGCATCTCTATCAAAACTCACATAAACAAAATGATCATTAATCATTAAGAATTTTTGATAAGAAATCATTTTTTGTTGTTAGTGGTGTGAAAAAAGAATTAATCATCCAAGTTGAATCTATTCGATGTCAAAGCTGCAGTATAAGAGAAATAAATGTTTAATGAACATTTTTTATTGAAAACAATAAAAAAAAAATAACACTGAATTAAAGCATACAATTTTGTTCTTTTATGAATGCTAATAAAACCAATGTGATTCAGACCACCATTGTGTCTTCCACCCTCATAGATTTGAATTAAGAAATCATTCCATACATTCCTTTGACAAATCTTTATAAACAATATGTATAACATTTTAAAAACCAAAAAAGGATTTCAATTCCGTCCGTGCGATCGTACCCGGTGCTAGCCTTTATAGGCATGTAACCAATCAAATACTGGATGACTCTACATTAAAATAAGGCTATGACAATACACATTAATGTGTGGCAAATTCTTGATCGTTTTTATATACAATATTTACTTATTTGTATGCAAATGGTTAAGCGTAACAAGAAAAAAAAGGTATACTACACATATGAATGCATATTGAATACGGAACAAAGACTTGTAACTACAGCAGCTGACAACATTGGTCGTACACAAAGAGAGGGAGAGTGCCACACCGGCCAGTCACAGGAAGGTCAAAGGAACGCATGCGCTTTGTTGTTGAAATTTGATGACATAATATTTTATTTCCTAAAATTCTATCAGAATAATGCAACACAACATTAAATTATCCACTTATCATTTGTATATGCAACATTCTCCAAAAAGTTGGTTAAATAAAAAAAATGTCTTAGTTCTAATATAAATTACATACAGATTAATATTTGGGGCTAACATTTAATAACAATCCATAAAACATAATAATAAATGTTGTATCTCGTTACTTGGAAATTCTATACATTCAATGGTAATATAATGTATGTTGAACGCAGTGCAATCATGAATTACGATAAATTCAAAATAAACAAAATGACTATGCACGACTGAAATATTGTGACAGTTAAAAATTCATTCATTTCCGTCGATTGACTACATATACACGTTGCGCAATTTAAAATATGTAGAAAATAATTACAAGACCGATAAACACGATCAATATAATGGTACATTAAGAAACCGGTTTCATTTTAACGTCATTTAGGTGTGTGTCATGCTATTTGTATCTCCTTTAGAAAGGTACTGCGCAAAAGTCTACGAAGGTATCGGCGTGGTGGTGGAACCAACCAAGCTTCTGCTGTTTGTGAATATTCTAGAAAACCAGTATCACACTATCGAGTGATTTCATATATTAACAGAACGTTCTCACAACAATAACATATGTTCAGTGTGGTTGATAATGTAATAAATGAAATAATCCTATAAATTAAATAATCTTTTATTCATTCCAATCTAGTAATATGTACATAACACATTTATCATTTATTAAATTACTAACAAAATACGGATAGAATGATTATCAGCCAGTTCTTTAATTTTTTCTGAAATAGTGACACATGTCAACCTCTCAGGAGTCTATCTATGCTCTCAGGTTTATTTTGTATCAATATTTTTACTAAAGATTACAAACGTCTATAAAAAAAAAACATGTTTAGATCCTATCTGAATAACACTACAAGATAAAATATTATACTCTCTTACCATTCATCATAATTTCTAGGTAAAATATTGTTCATGTGTGTTTTGAACATATTTCACAAATAATTTCACATCTTATGTCAACATTTCTTGTGGGTACTATTAAATTATTCTTTTTAAAATAATATACAGTCCTGAAAACAGTCCGTATATCCATTGTATTATTTAATATTGATTCTTTTATAGACATTCACTGTCTTCAATGAGAAAAAATTATTCACTAAAACATGTATTTTTGTATTGATGTCGGCGTTATTATTAATTAAAGCTGACATAAACTAACACATTCATTTGAATGCCCCTTTAAATGTTTTTTTAAGTTTCGTTTTTGGAAACTATTTACAATTGTTTACACCGACTAGGAAGAGTTATCACGGCATAGTTTATTTTATAATTTTATATTGGAATGAATACAAATACTTTTAATTTTATGTATAACATTCATTTGAGCAGCAAAGGAAAATGTTAAAGATATGCTTTTCAATATATGAGCATTATTCATTGAAAACAAATACATGATCTCTTTATTATGTACTATAAATATTTAAAAAAAATGCGATTCTAATTAAAAAGCATGCAAACATTTACCAGTAATTGAATCCTAAATTGTTACCAACTAAAATAAATCCACGTGTTAATATTATAAATAATGACAATTTACTCCAAATTATTGATATATGATATTCATTTTCTAATGATACCCTAACATATAATATGAAATGATGTAATTTTCCTCAGAGTGAAGTAATCATTTCTCGAAATGGGATCGATTAAAAATGTTAAGGGATACTTTAAAGTTTCAATAAATACATGAATATCTTATGGACTTTTTTCATCATTCATACATTTTTTACATCATCAAGCAAGCCAAAAAATTGATCACATAAAATTAAAAAGTTATTCTAACAATTTATTTATATATATATATATATATATATATATATATATATATATATATATATTAATTTTATATAATCAGTTTTTCATTGACCAAGAAGAGTATAAGGGCATCTTTTCTTTATATATCATCCGTGTATTTAATAATTTTTCTTCATACGTTTAACTTCACCGGTTACAGCATTTTAATAAATATATTACACATTGCATAAGATTCCGTTAACATTAATCAATCTCATATGTATTATTATAAAAAAGAACTCATTTGTAAACAGTATACTTAATATATAAATAAGAATCACTTTTGAATGCATATCAAACATTCAATACAATTAACAATAATAGGGAAAATACATTACTCGTCAGAAAAGGTGAAAAAATGCAAAAAATGTTCAATTTAATCCATGTAAGTGAACGACTGGTGCTATAAATTGCATACTCAGTCATATGAAGAAGTGAATACGTTGCATCTGTGTAAATCAAAAAAAATCAAAACAAAAACAGATCAAACATTTACAAAATGTAAACATTGGCAATTAGCGTTTATTGTGCTTTTTAATTGGCGGAAACATGACAGTCAAAACAGAAAATGTTTTTTTATTTTAATATTTATCTATGTGTCATGTGAATTTGTCTACATACATTAATTACTATGTCTGAAAAATACTTTTATATAATTGCACTCAATTTATTAAGAAAAAAATAATAGAGGATTATAATGATGCTTCCTTAAATAATTATTAACATTTATTTAACAGGAATACATTTAAATAACGATCACTTGTTATTGTATATGATTACATTTAATTACTGGTAAAAAAAATACACCACTCCCTTATAACTTACTAGTTTATTCAAATCGGCATTTATTGGGCAAATGAATCCTCCCAAAATTTAATTGATATTAGAATTAAAGTTTCCTTATCGAGATTAATTTATTTTGAATGGGGCACGTGCGTGAACACGTGCAAAAAATATGAAATATAAAAATTAATGCACATGTTATACTGACTCTTATTTATTATAAAATCAAAAGACTTGTTCCTGTCAACGGATACAAAAACGCATTTTTAAATTTGCGAATTATTTAATACTGCAATATTTAATAAAAAAACAACATTAATATTCAATTACTGACCAGTTAACATAATGTACTTATTTTTTGTGTCAATATTGCATTACATTCAATTTATAAAAAATTACAAAGTTGTTCATATTAAATTTTATACACAATTACATAAATACAGGTGAAATCAACCGGCGATTTTCGGTGTTTTCCTGATACATTATTATTCGAAATGTCATGTTCTGTATTTCAGAGATTCAATAATAAATAAAAATAAAATTTTTTTTAGTAATTACATTAGTTCACTATTGTACAGGGAAATAAAAAAAAATAACAAAAAGCTGTAGTACACTTTTATTTACATCGATTAATTAAATTAATAAATAATATTGTTCGAAAAGACATAAAACAGAATATAACACAATCTCTGAGCAAATGTCGACCGGTTTCTGTCTACAGGTATTTTCTAAATACGTCAAAACACCCAACGAGATAACGATAAGAAAATTAACAACGAATTTGACTACGACTAAAAGTCACCGGAAAAATCTACGTATACTGAGAAGTATATTTTCGTCATATGAAAATTACAGTCACATATCAAAGTACGGTGACTATAGAAACGCTTTAAGCGTAATATTTATTCGGTGGCCATTTGGGCGATTCATGCAATATTTTTCCAAAATGATTCGACTATAATTACTTAATAAATTAAATTCATTCTTACATGCTGCCACCACTACAATGGACTCAAAACAAGCTTATATATAATTAGTTTCTGTTGGATGTTTTGTGCGGATCACTTAAATGATTTTTGGCTTCGTTATACTACCCTACTTCGTAACAAAACGAACACAGAATCATGTCATACGAAATTTAATTTTCATAAAATCCTTCATTTTACAATATACAACAAACTACCTGTTTTCGTTCAGTCATATTAACGATGACAGCACTTTTATTATTTGTGAAATTTTTTTGTCTGCACGAGAGGTTGGGCAGGTCAATATCAAATAAAAACGCATATGCAATAATATATTTAAGCGTTCGAAATAAAATTACAAAATAATGAATCCATACTATCATATTCTGCGATCCAATACATGCAGCGACAAATGTAAATATTGTTCTATTTTGCAATAAGAGATTTCGTTATGCAGCAACTTCACAGTCGAAAACAGAATATTTCCTACATACAGAAGTATTTCAGATATTTTTCAAATCTCTTATCGGTAAAACTAGTACAAAGTCTGAAGCGTTTTATTACTTACCTAACTCAACACAATTTTCAGATTCCTCTACAATACGTTCCACCATTGTGTTAGCTGTTTGTTTTGGTAAGAACAGATAATTCAGCAAGCACAAAAATTAATTAAGAATACAAATAACTACCGCGGCAAATAATTATTTTTATTAATAATCCGGCTCGCTTGAACAGCTCCTCTCCGTCGGCCTTGAAGATGTTAAAATAACCAATCAAAAAGTGAACACTGTGCAAATGCTATCGCTCCATTTCTAAACTTCTTGCCTGCACGATGGTAAAATTCCGACTGAATTGTAAGGCACGTACGCCGAACATGTTGGTCTACTGTGCTCATGCGCGTTTACTAAAATGCTACGTGGCCTGATGCGCTATATTTTGTATACAATAAACAAATCTGATTCAAAAGACAGTGTCTGTAGTTTAATCTCAAATAGAAGAGTTCAGTATATCTTTTTACTGAGAAATGTATTGCACGTGAAAATCATAAATAAATAACGTATAAAAATATTTTGCTAGCACATATGCATATACCCACACATATGTGTGCATGTGTGCGTCAACTCAAAAGAACAAACATTTTTACTCAAAAAAATATAATTTTAATAAATAAATGAAAATAAAAAAGCAATTAGTCATGTAAAAAACACTCTAAACAGTATTTTAGTCTTTATGAGTAAATTTTAGAACTAATGGAATCGAATTCATAACTCACTTAATTCATTCTATAAATGTAGATTTGAGTACAAAATGTAGATTTTTATGTACCTCTTCGCTTTGAAGACTATAACATCATCATTGAAATGCGCATAAGCAAAAATCAACAACGATTGATAACTTATTGAACATTTTTGACCAAATTTTTTTGTAAGTCGTGAGGTGAAAAAGATTACATTTGTGTAATACACTTGAAAAACATTTGGATTGCAATTTGTTTAAAATAATTTAAAAGAAGTCTAAATCCACATATTTTTATTTCCAATTGAAATAAAAACTCTGCATTTAATAACTAAATATATAATTTCATTCATTAATGACTATGATCATCCTCCATCAAGTTTCTGTAAACATTATCGCCAGTGGTTTAAGGTTACCTTGGATGAATTTTTGTAGAAATTGCCTAATAATATTTTTCGTATATTTTCATGGATATCATTTTAATCTACTAAATATTCTTCAACGAGAAACATTTAACAATTTCTATTCTTTAGTATTTTTAACTAAAGAATTTGAAGGTATTCACCTCCGTTAGTAAATTATCAAAACAATAAAAAAATGCATACCAAAATGCAGTCATGAAATTGACTCATGTCCGCTGATAGGTTTGAAAGATAAAATAAAAACTGAAAGATGGTTGACATATTTTAGAGATATCTAATAAATGAAACATCAACAGTCACAATATAAAGAAATAAGAGAAATGCATTCCAATCATTAGTTATTCTTATATACCTTTTGATTGCATCTTCTTAAGTCATTAAACTTGGATACAATCATTCATCCTTATTTTTACATTACCATTTTAAAATAGCTCGAAACATTTTATTTTTGGAACACAAGTGCGTATAAAATATAAATCTGTTGCTAACTATATAAAACCATTTTCTCATAGGTCCTTTCGAATTAGTATTACTATTTGAATAGTTTCTATAAGAACGAATATTTATAATAAAACCACAAGAAAAAATAGTTTACTTTATACTATAGCAAAATAAATAAAATATGTATATATGAGAACAAAGTAACATTGTAACCTTGTCTATTTTGGTAATACTGTTATAATTTCAATGAAATATATTTTATTTATAATAATAGAACTTTATTTTATCGTATTATGGTAATTTTACGAGAGACAGGTTTATTTATCAATTCCACTCTGTCGGGCACTAAGTACAATTGATATTCATAATATATTTGTGTTACAAAGAATTTATTCCATTTTGATATATATATATATATATATATATATATATATATATATATAATCATCATCATCAGGCTCTGTCAATCCACTCCTGGATAAAGGCCTCTTCTATGATTTTCCATTTGTATATATATATATATATATATATATATATTAAAAATGTGAAATAAAATAATATAAAAAGGACAAGAGACAGTAATTGATAAACAGATAATAATTAATAAACAATTACACAATAAACTTACGCATTTCAAGTAAATATTTACATTTAATGCGAAAAGTTGCATCATATAGTCTATGACAATGGAGGGCCCTTTTTAAATAGTTCAATATTTTCCTAGGATAATTTCAAATATATGAGAATACATACATATATATATATATATATATATATATATATATATATATTATTTATGATAATAGAAGTTTATTTTATCACATTATTGTAACTTGACATGAGATGGGTTTATTCATCAATTCGGTTCTGTTATCGACCGCTGCGTACAATTTCCATTCTTAACATACTATTTAAATAGACAAAGAATATACATCAAAAATAAGTAATCAAACGATATAAAAAAGAGAACAGATAACAGTTGATAAATATATTTAACACGAAAAATAATTACACAATAAACTTACGAATTACAAATATTTTCATCGACACACTGTAAGACATTATGAAACGTTGCATCAGCCAATATATGAATGTCTGAGCCAATATATAAATGAGTTCTTTTAAATCGTTCAATCTTTTCTTAGGATAATTACAAATATGAGAATGTATATGTACGTGTGTGTGTGTATGTGTGTGCTTGATTGCGGTGTGTGCATTAATAATGAACCTGACATTAACAAACAATAAATAGTAGAATTGGTTTGAATCCTGCAAAATACCAAAAATAATTTATTTTTTAAAAAGTTTTACAATGTTGATAAAAAATTATAAAGTTGAAAAACGAAAGTAGATTTACTTCAGTTAGAACATTTGTAGAGCAATAATTTCAAAATAAATTTTACATTGTAGTATATATATATATATATACACACACCCATATATGTACTTATCTTTCAACAGGTATGTACTTATGCATGTAAAAATATAAATCCTGCAAATAAGTTAAGTATGTGATTATACCAAAAAGAGATACTTCATATTCTTAGGGAATTGATTTATGACTTGCTACCCAAACGAATAAAGTATTTTAAATAAAATATTTTAAAATAATCAAATAAATATTTTTAAAAAAATATCTGTATGTTTGTAACGAAGGATATAAAATAAATGCCTATTTCATTATTATAATTATTAGATTTTTTTGCTTAAATGTGATATTTACTAGTGTTTGACATATGTTGACGACAATAATTACAGAAAAACAAACAAAACTATTGAAAAATATACGGGTCTTAAAAAAAATTAATTCAGGAACGACGGAAAAAACAAACTCCGTACAAAAATAATTTTTCAATAACAAAAATGTTAATTAAATAATTTTATTTTCAATTTCATTAATTCTAATATTTAGTTCTATTTATTAATAGTAAATATTCGTTAAAATAATGGGCACAACTGTATAAATAGCTGTTACTAAAACAACCATATTATAAAAATTAACTGATTATTATTTACTATACATTGAATATAAGGACATGGTTTAAACTACTGAACTAATGCATTAACATTGATGTCGAAGGAAAAATCCTACTCCCACCTTACAATTCCGTCCTTTAATCGTTTCCGGTATGAATTTAACTTTTAATATTTCATATTTAGAGGTGATGAATAAATAACAAACCTATTATAAATTAAACCAGTAGAAATATGTAGTCATATATGAAATCGATTAAACAGGTAAGTTCAGTCGTGTTATTGTACAATAATGACATGTAGCTATATATTAATGTTAAACACTACCTAACTTTTAAGTAATACATTAATAACGTAAACTAATATACTTTTATTAAAACCAAAATAAAAATAAAAGGATTTTTAGTTCGTATTTTAAAAAAAGTAAAAAAATTAATAAAAATCTGCTAATTTGTAAAATATGCTCATCGACAAATGCGGCTTACAAGAATACGAGTTCAAAGTATATTATAATCAACATTTCTTGTCGACGATGCAATTATTTAACTTGAATCGCAAAAAAAATACATTTTTTTATTAATTTAAACATTAAAGCATTTTCTAAAATATAAATTCAGAAAGATATATATATATATATATATATATATATATATATAATTTTGATATACTATAAAAAAGTAGCTACAAAAAGTGAAATTTTAACTATTTTTCTTTATCTTATAATTCAATAGATGTTTTTATTATGAGTAATAATTTTCGACAGTGGACACCAGAGGTTTAGATTTACTTGTTACTAAAGTTACTTTTATATGAAGGTTATACTAATGTGATTCGAAAATAAATTTATGTCATGAATTTTACTTATCTCTCTATACTCGTATATATAAAATCAAAATTATCCACAAAAAACGATGAACAAATTTCGATGACGTCGACTTATTTATTTATGACGTCGAGGTTTCTATGGTACTCAATTTTTTTTATCTCATATATAAAATAACACGTTGCAATGATGATCTATCTGCAAGAATGTTTATATGTACATACTAACATATATATTGTGTGTGTGTGTATATATATATATATACATGACGACGACTTATTTATTTTAGACATGGTTTCTCGATACCCAAATATGTTTAATGTTTCATTCGGTTACATGTGCATTCTTATAATTGACAAGTGGGCAAATGCAGTGAGCCCGGGGTTGGTGAGCGCAGCGAGGAGGAGGCATAGCCTCCTAATTTATTTATAATTATATATTTTATGGCTACTTTTTTATTTAATCTTCGCCACTATTGAGACATCTGTCAAATCGTGAAACTGTTTTTTTAATGACTCGTTAAATTCATTTTTTTTTAATTGAAACCCTCGTATTATAGATCTCATTACTGGGACATTTGTGATTAATAAGATTAATAAAAATAAAAGATTTACCATTCTACGTAAATAGTCCACACCGATTTATCTAATTTAAAAATATGCACAGAACTGAAACATCTCATCACATTGTTTTGCAATTCGAATAGCTCAGATGCATTTCTACTAAATGCGTTTCTTGAATTATCTGAATTACTTGAACCATTATTCCATTCAAAATACAGTGTTTAAGTGACAACTGTCATCCTCACATAAGGCGAACATCTTCAATGAAGTATTCCCAACTAAAAATAATGAATCATCTAGCAAAAAATCCTTTCAGTCTAAAACCATTTATAATGACTATATAATAATTGTAATACAATAAACACTAAAAACGTGTACAATTTCAAAAACATGCTTTTTATAACGTTACAATATACCAAACAAATAAAAAAACAACACATTAATTTGATAATAAACAGCAATAATATTAGGTAATCAAAGTTTTATTGATAAAAGTATAATATTGCCTTCATCTATAAACTTACACGAAATGTATAAAATGTTTTAATAAATTGAAAGTCGAAAAAATCATAAAGTGAGTAATATCTATTATCAAGTAGCCAAAAAGATATAAAAATACACACTAATATACTATTTTATGTATTTTTATAAAGTTTAAACCTGAAATTTGATTAATACAACAATAATATACAAAGATCAAAGTAACATATGTTCCATCAATAGCTTGCTTGACAAATACAGAGCAGTTGTCTTAAAATTAAGCATATTTTGTAAAATGTATTTAATTCTTTGACTTTATAGTCAGCAATATTCGAAGCACGTGATGTGTAAGTATGATATATCCAAGTTGAGAGCATCAACCAATATTAACATAGCAAAATACCATGACATCCTGATGTATAAGCATTTTAAAAATTAACAATAAGTATATACGTATTACTTTTTCGTATGGTTGTACTCAATAAAATATTTGTATTGACGTTTTGTATATATATATATATATATATATAATATATATATATATATATATATATATATATTTAATATATATAATATATAAATATATATATATATTTAATATATATAATATATAAATATATATATATATATATATATATATATATATATATATATATTATATATATATATATATATATATAAGTTTATATATTTATAGTTAAAAGACCAAAAATAAAATATTAAGACTCAATTAATTAAAACTAAAGTTAGAATAAAAATATCCAGTAAATTAGTATTAAAATTATCATTTTTTCAAGTTATTAGTTGTATTAAATGCTGATTAATTGAAGTAAACTATATTAATTAATTTTGTTTGGTTAACAGTTTTTTCTTATAGAAGTATCGAAATTTACTTTTTATGTTAATACCAAATAGCCACCAACGTCATAAAATTTCAATGAAAAGTGTTTCATTATTTAAATATAAAAACGGAATTCCTGAATTATGACAAACGTGTATAATGCTTGCTTGACTAAATGTATAATACATTTTATAGATGTTAAAATTGTTCCTCAAACTTATTCGAAAATCATAATCGCTGGCTATAGAACGAAAATATGTTTTTTTATACTATGTTTTGTATTATTTTTCACTCATTCGTCAGGTAGTGTGAATTAAAATTTTGGCTAAGACAAACCGGAAACCTAGTTTAAAACGCAAATAGATATAATAAATTTAGTACTTGTACTACTTCGTCTCGCCAGGATTAGGAAGTCTTCTTGTTCGTTTGCTCTTTATGCTACAATGAGCATAACGTTGAAATTAATCAAGACAATTGAGTCAAGGTCGCAATTATCCACGTCTTATTTTTTATTATATACACAACAGAATGCTCGTTAATATACAATTTACGCTAAAATATTAAATATCTCAATTTAAAAATCAATGCTAAATGTTTTTTTTTAAAATATTATATTATGGAAAAAATGAGGGGATGATTTCTTTATTAATATTCAACTCCGAGAATACTAAATTAGAAATACATCATCACAACATAACTATACATATTTGATCGCTAAAAAGTGTAAATATAGTATAATTTAAATCGTTTTAAAATTCACATATTGCTTGATGAATATCCACAAGACACCCCAACTGAATGGAATTAATTTATTTTAACGCATAAAAATAACAAACAGACAAAAGAAAAAACAAAACAGTAAATATGTTTTTAATATATAAAACGATCAAAAACAAGTATAAATTACCAAATCATTGATTTATTTATCCACAAACCTTAAAAAAATCGGATTAAAATTTTTCAATAACTAACGATCAATCGTTTTTGATTTTTGCGATGCGTCCTTAATTTTAATGCCATCATCCTTATAATAATAAGGTAAAAAAAAGTGTGAAATCTCAGATCTGATTTCGAAGGAATAAATAAATAAATGGGCATAAATAACAATTATAAATGACTGAATAAATTTGAATAAGAAAGATTTTGTGAAGAGTTAAAAATTCATTTATCAATGTTAATTTAATCACAATGCCAAAAACAACAATTCATATATATGTTTTGAAAGTTCATTGATTCTTTAAATATTTATTTCCGTCTAATTACCTTCAAATAGAAAATTTAACATTTTTTATACATACAACGCATACATAAATAATAATGTGTTTATAACATATATCTATCTATCTATATACATATACAAACACTTATATACGTTTACAGCATGTAAAAATATATAATATTAAAACACCTCTATATCAAATAAAACATTATTGAAAATTATGATATATAAAATAATTCTAATCATAAACTTAAACACTAATTATATATATATATATATATATATATATATATATATATATATATATATATATGTGTATACAAATAAAAATAAAAAGATGATGAATAATTTCATGGATTTACGTCAGCAAAAGAAATATTCATGAGATGGTCAGCGGTATAGCATTGTTTAAGTTTAGAGACTTTAGTTCTGAAAATATCAATGTTAAAAATAAAAGAAATATGTATATTTTTGTAATGGAGGTCATACCATTTTGTATGTCAGACAGTAGTTGATATTTTTTAACGCAAAATTGTTCTATTATATACTAGAAATAGGACGCTTTTCAAGTACATATATATATATATATATATATATATATATATATATATATATATACATATACATATATATCCAAATACAATGATTATGTTATTTAAAATACAATTGATAATTGGCTTTACATTATTAAAACCGTACAATATTTCTTCATTTTTCCAAACATTTATTTTTATCAGTAACTCATTGTAAAAACATCGTTTATGTCGGTTCATTTCCCTGTACTCAGTCGAAACTAATCAGAATTTTCTTATGATTCATTTTTGACGCTACCATTGATTCATTTATATTCTACAGGTATTAAACATGTGTTCTAACTAAAAGTGAATGATTCATGCTACTTATAAAAAAATGTTTTCTGTCTAAGCTTTCAAACATTATCTATACTATTATGAAGAATGGACAGACTGATAACATATAATAAATACTAATTTCTGATTACATTTTTTTTTAGATACAATTTAAACCAGTTATTAAATGTATTTACGTTGTGTTATTATTTTAGAGAAGATAAAAAGTATTTAGAAATTTATATATAAACAGATATGACACATTATACACACATACAAAATATATATACATATATATATATATATATTTATATAACTTTGACATATAAATAAATATATATATATTTATATGTCAAACAAAGTTATATATATATATATATATATATATCTTTGTTTGTCATATAAATAAATATATATATATTTATATGTCAAACAAAGTTATACAATATTTTCTAAACAATAATATAATAAATAATTTTCTAAAAACATTTTAATTTAGTATAGTGTACAATAGATCCTTTATAAAGTGTACTAAAACGGTATAAAACATAATTTAAATTAATGTATCAATAAATCTACTTTTAATAATAATAATTATTATTATCTGTTAAACTACTTAGCGTTTCTTATAAATAAATCGTGTCTAGAATTTAAATGATAACCTAATAATACTTAGAGACTTTCACGTCGAAGACATGTTAATTGATTTAATTTCATTTAAATGCAGCAATATTTGACATTATTAAGTCAGCCGAAAAATAAGAGATAAAAACAAACGCAGAGTTCTTAATAATAATAAAAAACATGTCTATCTGACAAATGTCACATATTCAATTATTTTTATACATAGAAGCAATTCGTCTCTCGTTTATAAATAAAGATGGCAAGTGCTTTCTTATAAGAATTTATTTCTTTTGTCAAACAATGATTATGAAAACTGTATAATTAATACTGAATTTTCTATAATTACTTTTGTCAAAAAACATTATCGATATTTAGAAAATGATTTAGAAGAATATATTTCGTTTTTATATATAGAATGTTTCCAACTGTATATTTGTTTCGGGCTATAATTAAATATAAATGTATGTATACACTTTTTATATCTATTTCTTGAAAGGTAGAAACAAAAATGTAAAGAGCATTTCAATACATCCATTAAGTGCATGTAAAATTTGTAATTCTAAATATTTTGTAAACATAAGCACCATGAATATTCTTTAATAAAATATTGTATATTTATACTAAGATGAATGTTATTTTACACAATACATTTTGTCTACACTTAACGAGGTATAATGTCATCAAAGAGACATATAGATGCAGATTTAATAGCGTTAATTCTGGTATATCAACAAAACATGGAAAATTAAATGAACAGTAAAAAAAAAAACAATAAAAATATATATTAAATTAGATTTCCGATTTGACTGAAAAATTCTTAGGAGTGATACCAAATGTATTAAAATAGCTACGATTTTCATGTGAAGAATTTTATACATTTCATAGTAATTAAGTATTTTCTTTAATTTTACAAGTTATTTTTTTTTTAAAAAAAACATCCATTTGGCTACATCAGCTAAAATGACATATTTACATTCATACTGTTTTAAGTATAAATGTAAAACCAAAACTATACTTATATTTCAATATAGCAAAACAATTATTTTCACTTTTTTATTTAAGTGTGCAGAGAATAAATCTATAATTCATCTCAAAATGGACAAATGATAAGGGAAAATTATACATTTTTTTCAAGTAGAATTGTATCTTTGCTTTTCTCTCTCTTACTGTATATATATATATATATATATATATATATATATATATGCATTATACACAAGTAAATACAAAAAGGTATGTCTAAAATACGAAGAAAAGATGGAATAATAATAAATTATCGTTGAAAAATAGAAATGACAGATATAACAACAAAACTTAAGGGTTTATGGAAATTAGAGAATATTACAAAGTGATAACGCATTAACAATAATAAATATTGGCTGAGAACCAAAAAACTAGCAAAGACCCGAAAAAATATCAATGAACAGACGGAATGTAGATATTAAAAAGTATATTGAAAATATATAGAAAACATAGGCACTGATATTAAGATATTCAACTGTAAGACATTCAATAGTCAATTATTAGGGATTGAATATATATATATATATATATATATATATATATATATATATATATATATATATATATATATGATATTATTTAACACTCTAATATAAAAATATTTGTTTCTAAGAACTTGCTGTTTCTTAAATTAAAAATTACATTCATGAGAATGTAAATATAAACAACAAGTAAAATTGTTGATAATGACAAAATATTAACAGACAAATCACATGTTTAAATTTTATGTAACAATGTTTATTTACTTAAAATCTTTTAATTCAAAAAAAATATTTACTTAGTATAAATTAATAAAAAACGTAATCTTGCTTAAAGACATTCAAATACATTAAACTTACTTATACATTCATATCACTTAATAACGACATACATTTTAGTTTATTTATATTTTATAAATAGATTGTATCAATATTTAATGTAAACATTAATTACAAATTTGCATTTTGCTATCAGATGATACCATATTTGATCTTCTTAATAAAAATATATTATTTTGTTATCTAATAGCTGATAAGTGATGATAACAACATGCTACTGACTGTACAATAACAGTCCTATTTAAATAAGTAAACCATTTTTATGTTTAAACCTCTAATAATAAAAGTGAAATAAATGCATAATCCTGAAAATAAATCATATACAATAATTAATCATGTGATAACTGTTTGTTTTCAATTTTAACTGTTTCTTTCAATATTGAATTGACTAAACGTTTTTTTAATAGAATGCATTAATAATAGTTACTTCACAGAATACAATAGAATTACTTCACAGATTATAAAATATTTCTTGATTAATTTTCATTGGTTGATATTATACGACTTAACTAAATACCACGACACTAAACAAACTCCACTGAAATATATATTTATATATGGAATCAAATAATACATCGAATAATTATCTAATAAGATTAGTTTATAGCCCGTCACAACTGATGGGAAAATAGAAAAAAAAAACGGAGAAAGAAAAAACTGTTAATTGGTTTTTACAATATAATATATTTAAACATAAAAAATACCTAATAACGACACTTAATGAATTAAACTTAAAACCTATGAGCTGACAACGCAAACATTTCTCGTCGCCATAGACTTTATACTGCGGTCAAAGTGACGAGAAATGTGGATTTTTATTAGATAAAAGATATCAATAAGCTGAAATTGTGTAAAATAAAAGTAGAAATAATATATTGATAAATTTATAATTTCTTGTAAATTTCAAACAAAATAATTTTAATTTACTTTAATTTTTGAATTTTTTTACATATACAAAATATGTATTTTTATAAAGATCTTAATTACGCGTCCGAAAAATGTAATTTTTCTGTACTGTGGGACTCAATCAAACAACAGAAATAATCAAAAAATGATTAATAATGATTTATTGCACATTTATGAGTTCAAAACGTTTTTATAGTTTGTGTGGTAACAAAAGAATTTGTTTATGAAAACAAATGTATGCACAGTGTCAACTCTATTTGGATTTTACATTATATCAGTAATTAAAAGATTCTCAACTAAGAAAAAGTGAACAAAGTTGAGGTATTTTTCACAAAAAAACTTTTAACTATAAGAAATATTACTTTGAATGAAAGATACATTCATTATAAGAAACATCAAAGAATAGAGAGTGCTTAGAATATTGTTGTTTTCACAAAAGGTGTTTTTTACATCATTATTTGATTTCCATCAATCGGTATATGAATGGTATTGTTTAATCAACTTCTAATTATTATATAAATTTAGTAAACCAGCAACATATGAATATGTATATATATATATATATATATATATATATATATATATATATATATATATATATTGATAAATACAATAATTGATACATTCTGTTCCATACGTCAATCTTTTGAAACAACGAAAAAATAAATAGCTGTTATTGATAAAAGGCGATTGGAAAATTTACCCTTCAATAAACGGCTCAAACATGATGATAAAATTCAAGTATTAAAAGTTATCTCAGTCAGTGAACTTTATGTATGTCGCGAACGTCATACGCACTGCTTTTACTGCAGTGCTTACGTGCAAGGACATAGTTATCCACCATCACGTATGTTGATACAAATAGAATGCATCAGAATATCATTTTCACGTACCACACATGCGCGAGCTTAAACACTGCACATTTGCTGTTGAAGATCACATGTTGTAAACAAACATAAAGCAGTATTTATTATCATTGACGACAATAACAAGTAGCTAATAATGTATATAAAAAAAAAAACATTTAATACATTTGTAAGTGATATTTGGAAAATGTATATCACATTAAAAACAATGTTCGTCATCTATTTATTTTTCAAATTCTTAAATTAAAAATGCATACGAATAGCCGTCAAGAATTATGTAAAAAAATCATGTACTTGATACATGATATGAATTATACACACTGCATATATATATATATATATATATATATATATATATATATATATATATATATATATACATAAATATATATATACATAAATACGTGGGTCGTTTGATAAGCATGGTAAAAAGCAAGTTAAACACAGTTTTTCTGGAAAAAAACGATTTTATTTAAACATAGTCCCATTGAGAGCTAATCACTTGGTCCAATGGACATGCAAAATACGCATTAACGGCGGCGATGACATCCTAATTCGACGAGAATTTCTTTCCACCAAGCCAAATTTTCAAGTTTGAGAAGAGGAAGGAGTCCTACAGAGCCAGATTCGGAGAAGAGGGTGGACGAAGAATCAATTTGAAACCTAATTCGTGCAATTTTGCCACTACGACGGTCGATTTGAGGGACGGCGCGTTTTCCTGGTGAAAGAGCACTTTTTTGTGCATCAATTTTGGCCGTTCTTGCTTCAGTTCTTCTTTCAAACGGTTCAATAATGTTGAACAATAGGCTCCTGTTATCGTTTTCTTCGTTAAGTAGTCGATCAGGATGATTCCTTGAGAGTCACAAAAAACAGTGGCCAACACCTTCCCGGCCGACAGAACGGTCTTCGTCTTCTTCGGTGTCCTTTCAACCAGTCGTTAGCCACTGCTTTAACTCATTTTCAACTCGGGTGTGTAGTGGTAAATACATGTTTCATCCTCGGTGACGAATCGACGCAAAAAGGACTGTTCGTTTTTTTCAATTTTTGCGGCAACTGCGACAATGCTCGCTTCAAACATATGTAGAACGTGAACAGAGCGTCATTTCTGGCTGAAATTTCGCCTATGCTAGTTTGAAAAGTGACACTTGATAACCGTCACATTGCCAAATGAATGGTGGCGCCATATCATAGAAATTCACCACTTATCAAACGACCATCGTATGATTAAAAAGATTAATAATTCTTAAATAAACAATTGTTCGATTATAAATAATATATAAAATTAAACAACTTAAAAATTAAAACCTTTAATGATTAATTTATGTTCCACACGGTACCAACGTAATTAAACGCAAGTATATTTATCTAATTTGAGTACATTCAGGTACGCTGTTTTAAGTTTATTTAAAAAGAAGTGTATTAATTTTCAATCCCGCAATAGCAACATTGTTAGAATCTGACGAATTGCACTACATTCTAATTTATTAAATAACTTCGGGAGGCGCGTACGTATCATTTGTATTGTTAAAAGAAGGAAGATCATCCATTTTCACATCCGAATAAGATTCTACATCTTTCTTTCCGTTCTTATTTAATATTTTTTAAATTGCTATTTTAAACCACAACATTTGGATTTCATCAACTTGCTATCAATATATACCAAGAAGATATATCGAACTTGGCGTTCCATATTATTGAATGTGATGAATAAATATACATGTTCAATATTTTTACTCACAGTGTTTAAAAAGCGATTATTAATGAAAATAATACAATCAATATATCGATTAATCTCAACGAAAACGATCACTAATTTTATTATATTTTGATGAGAAGTTATTTTTTTTAATTAATTTACAAAATGTTTTTTTTCTAATTGCATTTCTATTGATACAATAAAATAATACACATCACCTCTTAAAAAAAACTAAAATAAATAATATACTTATAAACAAAATTCTTACATATTCAACCAAAAAAAAAACAAATCCTCCTCAAATCCTCCTCGTCTATATTTTACATTAAACCCTGAAAATAATTCAGATTCACCTTCTGAAAAATCAAAAGGAATTCGATTTGTCTCTGATTAATAAAATAACGCGCAACTTGAACAGAAATCGCTCATTGGATAGAAAACCAGAGGTAAATGGTTGTTTTTCCTATCCGTCATATAATATATATCAGTTTCTATTATTCATATATGTAGAATCTAATTCAAAACTGATATTATTGAAATAAACTAGCATTCACGAGAGTTGCATTCGTTTGTAACTTTTAAATTATTTAATATGTAAATTTATAGACACTAAAGAGGGAAAATGATTACAGTCAACAAATATCAATTCGAAATCATAAACGAATTTATAAAACATGTATATATTTCTAAAACATTGACATTTCATAAAGGTCGATGTATTTTGTAAAATATATGTACATACTTTTTTATATTTTTTAATAAATAGACGGACGGATGAAAACTAATCAAACCTTATTATCGTAAATCCTACAAAAATACTGAACTATAAAAAATACCATCTTTTGAAATGAACGACACTAACATAAGTGTTATTTAATTGAAACATTTAATAATTTTTTTTGTTGAGCTATTTCTGATATGTTACACATCAAATGTATTCTTTTAATGCCTGATCGTATTAAATAGTTATTTTATCATTATTCTATTCGATTAAATAAATAGACATTTATTTGTAAAACAGAAATATGAAAAATTATACAATATGTCCGCAAAATAAATTTTATATGAAAATAAACCTATAGAAATATGTATGACATGTGCATTTTAAAAGACTCTTTTAACAAATTTATCCTTGACACTGTCACATGGGTCACATTGAATAAAAAAATATAATTTTACTAATCTGACAAACTACATATTTATTACATGTGCACATCGCACACGTTTGAAATATTTATGCATATAAAATATATTATTTTTACATATACTTACACACACACATTATATATATATATATATATATATATATATATATATCCATAACAAAAACTATCAAAATGTAAATTTATTCGATTAGGAATGAAAAAACTTTTCAATGTAAAATTACAAAAAATGTCTTTTTTTCTGAAGATATAGATATTAGATTGGTAGGGAAATAATTACGGTTTTTGTTTTCTGAATTCTAATTTTATTTTTTTTTTTCAATGAGACTGTTATTTCATCATATTCATGTTAATATCATTTTAAAGTGTATTTTTCGGTCTGTATTTTGGTAACATCGACTTCGGTTTTATTGTTAATTTTGCTTCAAATTGGAGCTAATGAATTAAAGATGGAAAAGAAGCAAATAAAAGTATTTTTTTCTATGAGTTCAAAATGGGTGATACAGTAGCAGAAACTACTAGTAAACTAAACAATGCTTTTGGTGGGAGTACTGTTTAAGAAACGTACGGTACAACGGTGGTTCTAAAAATTTCGTGCTGGGGACGAGAGCCTTGAAGATGAAGGAGGTTGCGGGCGTCCTTCTGCAGTTCATAACGACCAACTGAAGGAGTTACTTGAATCAGAACCAGCCACAACAATTCGAGAGCTTGCACAAAAGTTAGGCGTTAGCCATGCAAGTTCTGGACCACAAATGGAAAAGGTATATGAATTTGAAGGTCATAAAGCGCAATTATTTTTCTACCAACCTAATATTAAGTATAAAACAATCCGTAATGGGAAAATAACTAGAAAATTCTTTTTGTATAAACACCTAGTATGCCGAAATTAATTAATAATTCAAAGTATGGAAAAAAAACTTTGTCGCAGCAATTATATCGATAAAAAGCATTTTTTTCTTAAACATCTTATACAGTGAGCGGCGAGTAAAGAATATAGCAGAGATGAAAATAAATCGAAGCAAACATCAAACATGTTATAGCGACACGGAATCGGAACAGTATTGACTGGCAAAGCAGTAAATCAATTAAGTTTGATTTCTTTGCTTTATTCTGTTCTTTGAAGCCGCGAACCACTGCTCTCCATTATGAACGTACTCTGATTTTAGATGTGAGTGTATCAAGATAAGGCCATTAGAAGTAAGAATCCAAATACTTCAAAAACTTTTCGTCACATTATCGATCATCATATATATTAATAATCCATAAAATATAAATATCAAATATTAATAACTTGAAAAGCAACCATCAGTCGACGAATTGTTGATGATTAAGGAAAAAAATACTTTTTTTTAATTTATGTCATGTTTGCTACAAAAAATGTTGTTAATACAATATTACAACTTATTTAATTCATCCTTTTAGCGACAAATGAGAAAATATAATAGACGTATATTCTTTTTCTCTATTGCTAATGGAGACTTTTTAGTTTGTGTATTAAGAGAGCACGTCTATATTTACTATTCCATTTTTTTAGCATGAAATTTGTTGATATAGTATAGTTAGATAAAATGGTAAAATACTTTTTTTTACCTTAACATTTTGGGTATGGTGGCATCGTCATCAACATGCACACAAGATATCCGCAAAAATGATCAATAATCAATTATCGAACACTTTTGATCAGAAAAAAATAGTATGGTTGATTAGGAGTGTGATAAATTCATTTATAAGATTTTTAAGTCAGACTAATTGTAAAAATAAAATTCAAAAAAATGTCTAAAATGGGCTTGATTGCTATAAGTTTATTAACAGTAAATAGTATTATTGTTAAAAATATTAGTAATAAACAGATTATTAAAAATTTTAGTAATATAAATATATAAACACAAATCATTATTGCATATACTTTTCTGCTTTGTTAACACGCTGAACTTTTTTTATTTGGCTTAGTTGTTTATTTGGGGTTTATTTATTATAGGGTGCGTCGACAACTAAGGTCAATTTATTTAGGTTAACAAACAATATTTTTTTGAAGTTAAAAGTTCACAGTATTTAATATTGAATTGAATATAATAAATAAAACAACAAATTTACTTTATACTTATATATACTTCCCAACATATTTTTTAAATGCACTTTGTTTAATAAAAGTTATTATAATATACCATCGTCAAATGTCTTTTTTTTCAATATAGTATTACTTAAATATTCTTATATATATATATATATATATATATATATATACATACATATATACATATATAGTCAATATATAAAAAACTGAAAGATTGCTTGATCCCCGTTTGAAAAGGGATAGATAACTTTACTTTAGAATTATTGGAAAGGTTTAGACGGGCCTACAGTAGATCTTAACGATCCAGTTTTTAAAAAATTATATTTTTAATACATTATAAGTTTTTATTCGAGAAAACAAACGACATATTATTAGAATCTAAAAAATAATTAAAAATGTGATAGCACACAAATAAATTGTAAATTCAAATAATTCCAACAATGAACACCTAAAATTGTAAACATATACATATATATATATATATATATATATATATATATATATATATATATATATATATATCAGAAACCTTTGTCGGTGTCACAAATCAATGCTGCGGAGAATGCGCATTTTGCAGCATCCCAGAGTGCCGATCATACCAAATATAAATGGAAAGTGAAAACGATGTCTGATTATAAGTAAACTGAGGTAGACAGTATAGAAACACATCTCTTTAAGTACGAATGTTACGCCTCGTATTTGATTTCAAGCAGTTTATTTCTATCGTAGGGGTGAATTGTCCCTTGTTCCGATTATAGACTATCCCATTTTAGAAACATACCCTACCCCAATAAAATAAAAACAGAGCTTGGATCTGAATCGACTATATTGCACGCATTTAAATTTAATATCTATATATGTTGTACTAAAACAAGTTTTAAAACAATGTAAGTTATTTTTTCTATTAATTTAATTCACAATTATACTTTTTACAGTAAAATACAAACATACCATATAGAATATTATATGTATTTCACTTATTGTATTATATTTATCGGTAATAATTAGACGATCGAATAAAGCACAAGAGCATAGCTACCATGAAAGCAGGCATATCAGTGTCCTCAAAGTCTGCAGCCCTTTAGAAGCTCAATATTTTTGGTCCAAATTGGTAATAGAAAACTAAAATATAAACATATATTTATTTTTATGACTAGTACATCAAACGTTTTAATACAATTTAATAATAAAAAATATATTTTTGACGAATCTGTTTCTATGCCAATCTGGCTAAAAGAAATGATTAATTATCGTTTATTTACTTTATTTGTTATTATAGTATAAGCATGTCTTGTTATTTGTCTATAGATCGTCATAAAAGTAGATAATCCAAAATTAATAAATAAACAAACATTATATATATATATATATATATATATATATATATATATATATATATATATATATATATATACTACAACTGAAAATCTCACACATAGTTTAGTATTTATTACAGAATATTACATTCTTGAATAATTTATCTTAATGTTTATTTCTTTAAGAGAATAACAAAAATTAGACGGAGTGCCCTACAAAAATTATATTACCGTATACATTTTTCTTCTTATTTATAATATTCATAATATGTTTAAATCAATTTCAATAATTAGAATTTTATTCACATACATCTTAACAAAATATACCTATCTAGTAATCAACCCTATTATAATTTCAAAAACAATACCGCTTATAACGTTAGAATATAATATGTCTAATTCCAAATAATAATAAGAAAAGATTTACATTGTAAATAATAAACAGATCATTTTTTTTATTTTCATTTGATTGATAACTATTTTATCAGTACATTCTATACGTTTTATAAAAATAATTACTGAAAATGTATACAAAATATTTAATAATAATTTACACTTTTAAAAAAGAAATGCGCAGTAGATGAAAACAATGCAAACATTTTACATAAGACATCGCTAAATAAATATTTCGAATGTAAATTACAAAATAAATATTTTAAGCATTACTCACTCATAAGTATAGCTTATAGCAAATAAGTTTATAAGTTAGTAACGTATTTATATTTTCATGTGAGTTATGTCCAAAAAATGTTCTATTAACGCTTTCGGTACGTTAGTGTTTGACCACGAAACGGTTAATCCATATCACACATTAATTCAACTAGATATCCTCGTTTGGACGCATACATTCGCACACTCACAATTACATTAAATTATGAACTAAGAAGTATAATAGTTAATGTCTGTGAATAGTAAAAAAAATATTTTTTGTAAACGGAACCATTATCTCCAAAATAATATTTATTAACAAAAAAATAAAATTAAATAAAATATAAAATAACATGAAACCACATAAAAATTAGATTTAATATACGGTAAAACTTTGTATAACTTAGATCCAACAAGAAACATCATCGTACTTCAGTAATATTACATAATATAGCAATTAAGGTAAAGATGTATTTCATTGGAGTTACCAATCTTAACGACAAATTTATATTTGTTACAACTGCAATGAATAAACCAAAAAGTAACAACATAGTTTTCCAAACCAAAGCTTAATAGTTAATGAATGTATTATAAAAAAATATTATTTTAATTGTTTCAGAATTAAAAAAAAACATAAAAGACCTGATTTTTACAACAGTTATATGATTCGTAATAAAAATAGAGGATTATTGTCAACAGTTTTGTGATTCCTTATAAAATGATAAAGCATTAATTATAATATATATATATATATATATATATATATACATATATATACATATATATATACATATATATACATATACATACATATATATATACATATATATACATATACATATATACATATGTACATATATATATATATACATATATATATATATATATATATATATATATATATATATATATATATATATATATATAGTCAATACTAGTCTTTATAACAATTCATCACAAGTACAATATATTAAATTAAGTGTAAAATATATTTATTTAAATTAATAGATAAAAACAAACAATAAATGACTCAAATAGATTTTTTTACAGAGAAACACATTTAATTATAATGTATTTTTTCAAAAACGTGAATTTATTAAACCAGATAAATATTACTGAAAAATACAACGCAATACCTACCTCGATTATGTCACTTAAGAATGTTGACACGCGCTATGTAGTGTGTAATAATTTTTCGATAAGTTTTCAAGGCTAGTGTTTTTTTTATAAATTCAATTGCTTGAATTATTTACACATTTAATTACGCTATATTTAAAACTGCTACATAATTGCAAATAATAAAAATTACAATAAACAATATTTAATAAAGAAAATGGTAATAATAAATCAGAAAACACGAATACTTTTTATATTTGTTCTGGAGATGTTGATGATATAATAGATACCTACGTACATATGTATGTTTATGTAAACATACGAGCCAAAATTAATCATGGTAACATACAGAAATTTTCTATGATATAATTATTATTTTCATAATTTTTTCATTGGCTAGAAATTAAAAAAATGGACAAAATTTAGATTAACTCTCTTATTATCAGTTTCATTTTTATTATACATTGTGCTATGATGTACTGATATGATTTTTATATTTTTCATTCCTTTTTTAATTAGTATTTAATCTCAAGTTAATATAATTACTTTACATTTATTAACAACGTATTAAAAAAGATCATTTAAACATTCAATATTTTTTTTTTATTTGTATAAGCTAAAAATAAAATATATATCACTGATATGATAGATTTATAATATTTTGTATGCGACAAATCCAAGTTCTTAACGTATAATACCAAATCAACTTCGAGTCTTTCTAATAATTATTACAATGTTTGGCAATAATTGTTGTCGATCGTTGCCATCAAAATATCATCTAAATCTTAAATTGTATAGAAGAGATTCACTTTGTCTACTTCGTCTCTAAATACAAATGCATCCTTGAAAGAACACATTTATCTAAAACAACATTTTTAAAAAATCCTAATATTTTTCAATTTTAAACATTTTTTTAAAAAAAAATCCAGCAAAGTAAATCCGTGTTCATACTTTAACTTTATATTGATAATTAATCGAAAGGAAAAAAATAAAAAATGAACTTCTCTACAAAATATTTTCCTACACAGATTACGTTGTGCCAGAAAAGACCTAGGAATGGCTTATAAGTTCGATTATTCTTTGAGGACGACGTATTTGCCACCACAATAATCATAGATTTTGAACAGTTTTAAGTTTACGAAGAAAAAGAAGTGATTTAAAAAGTCAATTTAAAAGTTAAACACTACATGTTTTTTAGAATTTTTTTGCTATTTTGCTTTATTTGCTATTTTTCTGTTTTTTACCTTTTTGAGAATTTATATATTTTAATTGCAGTTTTATAAAAAAAAATATTCTGAATAAGGTCTGGTTTACCTCATATATTTTTATGCTTCCTGAAAAAAATGAAATTTTCACTCATCAACTTTGGAAAATGATCCCCAATTACATCCAATGTCGATTTTCTAGCTTTAGAAAATAAACAAATAACAATTTTAACTGATTGAAGATATATTTGAAACTATATATGGTATTTAAAAATAGAAGTACATTATATTCAATTTAATAGAATATGTAGACAAATGGCATCAAACTTAATACACATCAAAATTAATACACATATTTACTTAATGCACTATTTATAAAGAACAGATTCCTTTAACGATACACGAATAATCATACAATTTTTTAACAAAAATAATACAAAAATTTAACTATAAACTTTTTAATAACAATATATCACTGATATTTAATGTATATACCTACGACTCAGCTCTAATAGTTAAACAAAATATATTTAGTTAAAGAACAAGAGTAGATGTGAAACCCTGCGTATAAATTACAATTTTAAAAATGCATTTGCTTTCTCTTATACAGTGCAATAATTGATAAGTAATAAATTATATATTAGTATTACAAGAAAATATTTAATAATACACGCATTTTTCAATTTATATTTGCGTGGTTAATATTAAAACGCAGAAAAACACGCTGTCATTTTCAAGGTTTCGGCAAAAAAACAATATATTTTAATAGTCAGAATAAGTTTAAATGACCCTGAAGTGTTTTAAGTACCTATTTATTGTAAGCATTTGATATTTTCTGATACATATTTATTTATCTGATACATTTGCTCGAATTTTCATAAAATATTTATCATGAATGATTTATAAGCCAAAATATACATTTGAAAATAAGATTTAAACATTTAAAAAAGTAAAACATATAATTCCTAAACGTAATTTTCAAATACCTCAGTCGTAAACAGTAAATAAATACATGTATCTATGATTTAAACTAAAAAATATTCGTAAAGAAACTCAATTCTATGGAATATATAGCTCGATTTCTATATATTTATTACTAAAAACTATATATATATATATATATATATATATATATATATATATATATATATATATATATATATATATATAATTATTATTATTTAAAACGGCAAAGAACTGAACATACAAGGCAATTTGAACACATATGAAATACACTGATCAATGACGACATCAATGGCTCAACTTAAAAAATGGCATTATAGCTTTTTGCAATATTGTATAAAAGAGTGTATTTTAGGAATGGAATATATCAACTATTCTATAATTGAATTATAATTTTTTAAAAAATGAATAAAATCTAACGTAGACTTAATAAATATAAATAATTGTGATAATTAAATATAGTTAATAATGAGCATAAATCACGAATTATAAAAAAGAATACTGACTTGTAATAAATATTTTATGCATAAATATAGTTCACAAAATGAATTAGCACATCCATCATAATACAACCATTTTTGTTACAAATTTGCTAATCCTTTCCCCACAAAGAAATGTCAAGGTGAAAACTTAAATAAAATACTTAATTTTAAGTCTAATATCAATCGACTGTGCATACACAACCACCGATCTGTAATAAATATATACTTTATATGTCAACCAAATAAAAACGCCTTTCAATCTACTAAAACATACGTATTTATTTTACAACTTACATAAACTTTAGTCAGTTTCAAGACGAATGCAAAATATGAATTCATTACCAGCATGAAACAAAAAAACAGACTCGATAAATTATGTAAAAAATAGTCACTTGTCTGTATTATACATTAAAATTCTATTTATATAAAATTGTGAAATTATAAATAATTTTGATACATTTCCATTTATTATAAATATAATTATTTAATAAACTATTGAACAATATAGGACTTACAATCTTTAAAATAAATTCTTTACTGTGATATATATATATATATATATATATATATATATATATATATATACACATTTAAAATTTATGTAGAAAAATAAAATAGTAATTGCCTTTTCTTAAAATTTATTTTATTTAAACTCAATACATTTATTAATTATTTTAAGGAAATGATAGATAGATTGTATTGGTTGGTAAAGAAACCTAGCACGTAACATGAATTACGATGACGACTGCGGTTTATATAAATCCGACTAAAATCTGAGACTTTTAGATATCAAAAAAAACAGACAAAATGACTTAATTTGTATGCATTTTTTCTGTCAAACACGATTAAAAGTGTATATTTAAATAGATTTTTTCAATTATACAGTAAATAAATTTAAAAAAATACAAAGACGTTGACCCAACAATAAAACATCAGAGGTTGAAGATTACACATATATGAGAATCAAAAAAACAAACTTACTATTTTTATATTTCTTTTGTCTGTACTGCCCAAAACATATAAGTACGCTTTTTTTAAAATCTTGTAAATATATTTACCTCGAAATAATTAAACACGAAATTAACCAAATCAACCAAAACAACAAGCTACTCATAGTGGACGACTAAAGTCAAAGTGCGCATCAGTGTCACACTCAAACATTTTGTTTTACCTCTAATATAGCGGTAATACAATTTATGTCATAGATAAAACCGGATTTATATTGTCTATTTATTTGTATTTATGTGTAGTAGACATAATGCTGTACAATTACCTATTATTATTTTATCTCTATAATAATATAGTTATGAGAATGTTTCATTTTCAGTATACATCTTGTTTAGTGAATTTGAAAATAAAACAGTAAATTGTTCTCAATGTAAAATAATTTCATTTATCACCAAATAGGAATAATTCTGAAAATATTGTTTTCTGAAAGTTTTTAAAGGTTACAATATTAAATCTGATACTGAATGGAAATAGGAGAAAATCACATAGAATGTGAATATTATTCATTAACTATACATGTCTTGAGTGTTTTAAAATGCATTATATGGAACTAAATTATTAGAGATGTGTTCTATTTTTTTTTCCATTTCATCAGTTTAATAAGTACACTGAAATACACATAAACACTAGAAGCTAGTTTTAGCTTGGTACTCAATTTTCGTAAAATTCTTTTTTATCGTTTTGCAATATCGCATCTTAATGTTATGTTATATTAAATATCACATCTTTTGCTAAATGGGTTGAAAGCTAATATTTAAAGTGTTATTTCTAATAGAAATTATTACATTTAAAGAAATTATGCCAACTTTATCCTTAAAAATAAACCCAATAAAGAATAATAAATACGTTTAATACTTTGTTATGCAATATGTAATAGAACATACATTAATAAAAAAAATTAAATGCAAATGAATAAGTGCCAACGTCAAATTATGAATAGTCAATCGAAAATAAGTACAGATTTTGTATTTCACTATGCCGATTTTGCCACTTACATCAACTTCAAGTGGCTTTACATTTATAAAATACTTTTCCACTTGGGAATATTGTTTAATGAAATTCGTATTTACAAAGTATTAAACTGACAAAGAATTTTATACCTCAATATAAAACACAACAGTCTTGTTTCTATTATAATGATCAGACACTTCATCTACAAAAAATAATTCATTACTTAAATAATAAACTGTACCCATTATAGTTCAACAGACAAGCATATAGAAATAACAAAAATAACAATAAATTTTATTATTATTCATTAATTTGCATTTTTGCTTTTAATTTATTGATATGTACAAAATTAATAATTAAATACTGAAGTTGTTGCATAATAAAACATTAAAAAAGTTATAAAATCAATTTCATTTTATTACATTTTAGAAACAAATGTACAAAATCAGAATCCATTTAATCTACATTTAAATTTGTAATATTTATATAAGTAAAAAACTAAAGAATTGTTCAATATTTCCATTATCATTTCTTCATCACTAAATTCTTTTGATTTGTTTTTAAAAGATATTAACTTCTAAATTATCTTAATCTTATGATCTTTTATCATTTTAATATAAATTTTTTGAACATTCTGTTTCAACTTTACAAATTCACTTTACTATTGAATTACATGATTTATATTAAACGTAGTTTCTTCATTAAATTTATTATCAATTTTTTGTTAATGAATTGCAAAAGATTTCATTTTTCTTTTTAATCTTTTTTGTTTCTTATGTTCTGTTTTTCTTAATTTCTCTTTTACAAAAGTTTCTAATTTTAAATTGGTTTTAAAGTCTGGACCAAATAGAGGATGTCTTGTTTTCAAGTCAACAGGAAATTTAATGTTATTTTCAATAACATTAATATTATTGTCAACCGTTAGCAATTCTGATTTGGATTCTTCTTTCATAGATTCTCGAATTCTAAATCCAGCAGTAAAATGTAATTGTTTAACTCCTAATCTTAAATTGTCATCACTTTTTGAAGCTAAAAGACATAACTTACGATGCTTATTGTTTACATCTAGTTCTAAATCTTCATTCACAAAATGAGTCAATGAATTGTTATTTAAATTTATCTTCTTTTTAAGTAATAATGCAGGATTCAATGATTTTGGACATTGAAGAACGAACAATTCATTACCTTTACTTATTTCTGATAATTTCAAATTTGTAACATAATCTGTTTTTATTAATTTATTTTTATCTTGTATATAGTTGTTTATCCATGACGCTTGTTTTTCCACTGAAATATCTTTTAGCATTTCATCTTCAACAGGTTCCACATTACTCTTTGAAATTAATTTTCGAGACTTTCTATTCTTTACAGAATTTTTGATTTTACAATCATTTCTTAAACTGCTCTCATTCTCTGTATCAGACATAACGTGAACTGTTTTTTTAAAACTAGTATTAGTATTTTCTTCCTTATAAGGAAACATATTTCAATTGAAATTACTTTTCATATTTCTTTATTAATGCTTCTTCTTAATACTGAAAAATTACAAACTAAATTAATATATTTTATTTCAAGTGTATTGATAGTAATTTACTTTTATATATTATTTTTTTCTAAACAAAAAAAAAAAATATGAATGTAAATAACAATGCATGTTCCACAAAAATGGGCAGTAATTTGTATAAATGTACCAATGAGAAATGTACAAAAAAAGTTTACAAATATATATGTAGCATCAAAACTTCATTAATAGGTGTAGGATATTTTACTATCCCATTAAAATAAAAATTTTAATAATAAAAACAAAGTAAAAGAAAAATTAAAATTTAAGGTTACATATTATTAAACACAGTACTGGTAAACTGAATTACTCCCGTAACAACTCACGCAAATTTACAAGTAAACAACTAATCTTAATATCTTGACTTCTTAGGAGCAATTATTTATAACTATTATCAAATATTTTGCAATGTGCAAACCATTCCTAACTTCACAGAATAATTACTTGCTAACCACCACTTTTCATCTTTCGATATTTTACCTGTACTCATTACATTATAAAGTTCCATGGATACACATAGATAAAGCTAAAGGTAAATTAAACATTGTCAAGAAAAGTACGGTCACGATTTTGCTCTAAGATTTCAGTACAAACCAAAATGGCGGTAACAGTTCAGTTTAAGGACTTGTGAAAACGCACTTTAAATATATATATATATATATATATATATATATATATAAACCGCAAAAATATGTATAAAACTGGGCAGAAAAAAAATAACTTAAAAGGGGTTAATATTACTTTTAAATAGTAGTATACATAAAAAAATATTGCACAAATATGCAATATATTATAAAACCTTTCAAAATAATTTAATTTTAGATCGACAAATTATTTAAAAGTGAATAAAGAATTTTAAAATGCCTTTTTTTAAAAAAATATGTTATAAATATATTTCTTAATGACACAAGATATAATACATTAAAAAATAATTTCTATATAGGCACGAAGTAAAAGAAAAATATACAACTAACTTTAAAGAAATAAATTGCATATTATAATTTTAATTAAATACCGTACCTCCCCTATTAAGAATTCTTTAATTTCTTATAAAGATATATTAAAGTAATTGTATTAAGTTTTACATGCAAGTAGCAGAAGAATGGCCGATGTCAATTTGTAAACCCTAGATAAATTGTAAACTTTGTTGGTCGATAAAGTCAGGTACTGTAGTTTTGTCAAATGGCGCTAAATGTGTTTTTTTTTCATAGTATAATATTTTATATATGATTCTTGAATAAACCATGGATTTACCCAAACCTCCAAAAGGTTTGAATACGTATGAGTATTATTATTAAAGATTTTGGATTACAGTATAAAGTTTTACGTTAGATATGGTTATGGTGTTTGTTAGGTTATTACATTCAATTTCCAACATTCTTTCAGAAATATTACTAACAGAAATTTGAAATAATTGTTATTTCGGCATATCGTTTTTATATTGAAGTTGTAATTGCTTATAGTAGTATCCAAAAAAAAATTGTTTAAAGCTATCAGTTTGTAAACAGAGTATAACCAATTTTTGTTACAGATACAGAACTACGTAATATTATTGACAAATTAGCACAATTTGTGGCTAGAAATGGCCCAGAATTTGAACATATGACAAAAACAAAACAGAAAAATAATCCAAAATTTCAATTTTTATATGGAGGAGAACATTTCAATTATTATCAGTATAAAGTTACTACAGAACAAGCAAGTAAGATAAAAATGATTAAAAAATGCACTATTATTGATTGTAATATATATATATATATATATATTTACTTAATTTCTTAATTTAGTTTAATTTTTGTTTTAGTTTTAAAACAAGGTCATAAAACAAAACAGAATAATAATGTTGTTCAGAATTGTATTTCAAATAATGTATCCTCTTGGGGTAATATTCCTGTACCTAGTGGTATCTTAACAGTAGAGCAGTTGGGTCAGCAACAAAATATTCTCCAAGAACAAATCAGACAAAGTGAACAAAACTTAAATGCACAGAATGCAGTAAGTAAGACTTAAATTAAAAAATATGAATTATTTTTTAAAAACATTGTTACTTCTTAGGTTCCTACTCAACAACAACAAACAAATAGATGATACTGTACGGCGAGCTGAAGAAGATGGTGTACAGAGCTATAGCTAGATGCTATATATATATATATATATATATATATATATATATATATATATATATATGTTATATAGTATTGTAATAATTGATCAAATGAAATGAAATCAAAATCGATATGAAATTCTATATAATAAATTTGCAATAAGTTATTTATAAAAGCGTCACTTATATACACGCATATGAACGCACCACACAGAGATTCGTCTGCTCGTGGCTACGCCGCACAGATTAATAATTAATAATTGCGAGTTAAGGGAATGTCTCATTTCAATTAATTTTTTATTCAATAAGTTTTTCACTTTTAAATGTAGAAAAATGTATTATGCAAGTGATTATTTAGTGCTTTTACGTAAATGTTCAATAAAAAAGCGTTTTTTTCACAATCAAAAAGGGGCTTTTGGAAAAAAATACCCTTTTTGCAGTTTATACCTTGTCAGTCGGTCACTTTTTTTTTATTGTTTTTTCATATTATTTATTGCAAAATCCTTGCTCCCCCGACCAAAGCCACATTTTACATTGTGATCAATCAATTTAGCAAAAAATTTGAATTTTTCAGGTGTGTTTTTACAAAAGTCCTTAAACTGAACTATTACCAAAATGACTAAACATTAATAAGTTTACATGCTTAAATTTATAGTTAAAAAGTAAAATTTTAATGCAGTCATAAAATTTTATTCAAGTTTTAATTTATCAAATATGTATTGTTTTTAAAAATAGGTCAGAAAAGTATATATTTCAAACTAATTTTATATCTAATGTCAAAGTTTTTAATGAGTAGATTTTAAGTTTTAAATAAACTAAAATTAGATAAAAATTACATTTTTGGAAAATATATTTAATAAATTAATATTAAAATTTCAAATTATATATTTAAAATACAAATACAAAAATGTTTTATTTTTAGTTTTGAGCTAATTATTTACAAGAAAAGTGCACTTTTTTTATAAGCAGGAGACTTGCGAATTTTTTTCCCTCGCAAATTTATTATAAATGGTAATAATGCAGGTTTTCGGAGATAAATTCCACGCCCTTCAGGTGTCCAAGCATCAAATTTACAAACTTGACCAGAACCTGCAACAACTGATATCCATCCTGAAATGATACATAAACATTTTATGTAAAAACTGCATTTTTCTTAAAAGTAAGAAAATCAGTACTTATTTATAGTATAATTACCTGATGATGATAATAATATATCTGCAGAAGAAGTTTTCCAATTTTCTCCAATCACTTTTAAAGACTCAACACTTTTGAGAGATGGCCATTGCAATAATCTTTCTGAAGTGCCAAATGGTACTCGAAAAAGTGAAGTACCCAACAAATTATTATATAAATCACTTGCATTTATTGTATCACAAATCGTTATTGGTAAATTCGATGATGCAAATACAATTAATCTAATGAGAATTAATAAAAATATTTAGATTTAATAAAAAAAACTAATTGTGTACTTATGCATTTGTATAAATGAGACATGCCTTTCCATAATTTTGTAGATACATTTAAAAAAATAAAAAAAATTAAATCTTACTGAAGTCAAATTAAATTTATTAAGTTATAACTGAAAATTAGAAATATCAATTACTTCTAATTGTTAAACCACAAAGTAGAAAGAAAAAAAATGAAACAGTTGGCTTGTGATAGCTTAAATATATAAAACCGTACACGCACTTGTACACAACGTACTACCCAACACCCCACTCCTATGCGTACCACCACTTGAATTTTGTCATAAAATTTTGTTTCACAGAATTTTGACTCATACCGTTGGCATGGTCCCCCTTCTATACACTACACTTCTGTCACACAACGATTCGTCTGTGCCTACCGTCCCCAAGGAAGTTTAACTTCAATAAATGAAAAAAAAACATTAACATTTTGATCACACTTAATCTATTCATGTAATGTTAGTAGACTTGCTGTATCTGTAATTTACTAATTGATTGGATTCAAATTTTCTTATGAGTCTTCCTTCAATAATAAAAAACATGAAAATCCAATTTATTATTAACAAAATCACTTTTTGCAATGAAAATAGAATTTTTAAAGTATGTTGTATCATTTAAATCAGTAAAAAAATTGCTGTAGGTATTTAGTTTTTCAACTTACAGAAATCATACACACATGTTTATATATACATATATATATACACACACACGTATGCACGCACACACACACATTTATTTGCACTCAACTAATCAACCATACAACATACAGTTATATCAAATTTATAAAGAATAAAAATCATAAATGTATTTGAGTATATTAAAATAATATTCACCGGCATATTTACCTTACTGAATCTTCTCCATCTAAATAGTCTAATCTACTTAAACCTCCAATAAATAAAGTTTGCTTCTTTTTCAATAAATATACTCTAGGCTGAATTAACTGTTTTGGCAATGTTAACAACAATTCTTCTGTTGTCAGTAAATGAAGTAACTAAGGACAAAAATTCTACTTTTTACGTTTTTTTCAAAAAAAAGTACAAAATTAAATTAATTAATATTAATATAAAATGGTAATAAAATAAACATTTTCTAACAAAATATAAGAATGATAATAAAAAATTACTGTTTCTCTTTAAAATCATATTTTTATCTTTAATAAAAAAATAAACTTTTAAATAACTGATGTGGCAAAGCTATACATAAGTTATAATCAAAAATTATAATAACTTGTTAATATATGTTAATATAAAAATAAATAATTAAATACCTGATCAGATTGCACTACACCAGGTGTATCATAACACCATTTGCTTTTTGAATATTCGTGTGAATTTTCATCTATGCCAAACTTTGTAACACTGGCATGTTTCATTGATAATGAAAACATATCATCATTAATAACTGGCTCTTCTGATGTGAAAGTTCTTCCAAGATGACCTATTTTAACATTTTTTTTAAATGCTCATTATTTGAATGAAATGTAATTAATACCAATTAATGTTGCATGTACAGGATTCTTAGTACTTTGAAGTTGTGATTTCCGTAATTCTTCTTCAGCCTGAATAACACTTCGCTGTGAAATAAGTCGACGAGTTCTTACAAATTTTCTCCATCCTAAAAGAACACCTCAATTTTAAATACAACAGTAGCCTAATAATTCATATTCTCAATAATGTACAAAGGAAATATTTTACATTAAGTACTCTATAATTTGGATGTTTTTCAAAATATTAGTCACTGTAGAAAAATTTAAAAAATTAGTATGTTTGTATTTCTTTCGTCAGTTTTTATTGTTGAGAACTCTTTATTAGAAGTATAAAATCATTTCATTTTATTGTTGCATTCTCAGTTTGAAACTACCTTAAATACAATGCATGTGTAGTATCTTACAAAAATACATTCATTCTTAATAATTTACATCCCAGCTAATATTTTCACAATATAATAAAAAGTGAAGCACAATTTGTAACTCTCATTAACTAAGAAAAAAATAGTATCACAAAACAATACTGAATATAAAAGAATCACTTTTTTTTTAATAACAAGGAAAATAGAATTACAACTGAATAATATATAATCTTATAGTATATATTTTTAATTACAAACAAATCAACTATGACCTTAATGTTTATATTGTTTAAAAAATAGATTAAATCATCTGAATATATATTAATAATTGTAAAGTGAATTAATTTGTATATATTAATCTCTCAATAATTGTATATGAAAAACTCGTTTTTCATAAAATATTCACTTATACTAAATGTTTTCACTAGTAAACATTTGTAATAAAATTTCATATTACATTATAAAATCATCTATCATATTACATTATGAAATCACCTTTCATTTCATATATTTAAAATGTAATTATTTCTTTCAAACTTTATTATTTCAAAAGTGACAAATATGTACACTACAAGTTTTATTTTTTTAAAAAAATCAAACAAATAACTTTTAGTTCAACAAAAAAAAAAATAACTAAGATTTAGAATTAGAACAAGAATTGAGACTACAGATTTTTTAATTTTCAAATGATTAGGCTATTATTATCAATATAAATTGAAATATTTATAAATAAAATATTAAGAACAAAAAAAAATAATTTACCAGAAGGTCGCAAAATTGGAAATTTAAGCAAATTTAACGTTGTTCCTGGCCACTGACTTGTTGTAGCACGCTGAATTAAATCTACTGCTTGAATTTTACAGTAATCAGATTCAAGAAGTGCATTAAATAAAGTAGATTTTCCTGCATTTACACAGCCCATCAGAAACACATCACCTATGAAAAACAAAACTAAATAACAATGCAAAACTTCTACAAAAGAAAAAACTACCTTTATAATCCCAACAATTATGTAGTTTTGTAATTAATTCTTCAACACCAAAACCAGTTTTAGCAGATATTAATGAAATATGTTTAATATTTGCTTTTGATACATCACTGTTGCTGATGTTTGAAATTAGCACTTTCTTAATATGATTTAAATACCCTTTAGAATCTTTTGGTAATAAATCAACTTTGTTTCCAACAATAATAATTGGTCTTTTAACTCCAATTATATCAATAACTTTTGGCCAAATTGAGCATGGAAAATCTAAGAGATCTATTATTAAAATAACTAATGCATGCTTTTCTTTGACAACATTTAAAACTTGTATATAATCTTCAGAATTCACTTTTACTTGAAGAGCTAAATTATAATTTTTTAAAAAGTGACATCTTTGGCAAATTATAGACTTTAAATTAAATTCATTTTCAAATATTTCAGATGGTAAGTAACCAGGTATAGATGTATCCTACAAAACATTAATATGTATTATTTTGTATATTTTCTGATTTTGGAAGAATTTAATTTACTTTACAATGTAATAATGCACCACATCCTCCACAGGGAACTTTACTAACTACAGAATCTGGATTAGGAGTACCATAATTTAATCTCCAGGATTCAGTTTCTCCAATTACATCATCTTCAGGATAAACTTCATAATCAGACATCCATTTATTAGAAAATACTTCATTGTAATTTGATTGACCATACGATTGTTTAGTTTCTTGTGTTACTTTTGTATTATTATTATCTTTTATACATGTATCAGTAGTCGCAAATGGAAAGTATGTTGTACTTGTTTCAAAATCATTTTTAATATTTGTCTCTTCTATAACCATGTCCTGACTTTCACTTTCATTAATAATATATTTCAATGATATGGGCAAAGGAGAATCGCTTTTATTAGTTTTGTTTTTTTTTAATTCTTTCTGTTCTACGATTTTGTTTCTCACATATCCCAACTTTACTTTATTCTCTTCTATTATAGAATTGTAAATAATTTTCTCTTCAAATTGTTCAGTCAAACTATCAAAATTACAACTTCTACATGACTGTGAATTAATTGTATAAGTATTGCAAATCAATAATTTTTTGCAACGAACTCTATTTATGCAGGAGAAATAACGATGTTGAGATATACCAAAACCATTTTTGTATACTTTTAACAACTGCTTTATGTTAAATCCTCTTAAAGGCATTATATTCCGGTAAACTACCACAATTCAAAAGAGAATTTTTAAATGTGTATTCATTTATACCATTTCAAAATTATAAAAACAACAACGGAACTTAACCTTTCTTTCTAACAATCGTTAAGTCTATCTACGGTTTTAAAGTATTTTTGAACCAGATCTTTTGCAGCTCTGAATATCAAATACAATTTGATAAATTAACTCAGTAAAATGTGATAATTATCAAAAACAAATAAAAATATATGAATAGCAGCGTACTTACTAAAATTGATGGAATAAATTAACTGATCACTACTCTTACTTTGATCGTCCGGGGACTTACCAATTCTAACAATGGTATTTTTTTACACAAAATATAATATATTCATGTAAATGATATCAGTTTTTAAATTCAGTATAGAAGTCATTCAAAATGTATGATTAAAAATAATAAATCTCTAAAAAAAGAAAAAAGACGGAATTAAAGAAGTTATAACAAGTTGAAGAAACCATGAAATCTATAGACAATAGTAAAGATTTTCATCCAAAAAGATATTAATATAAAATATTCTCAATACGTTAAGTAAAACGTAAAATATTTTTTTAAGTGCATATTTGTTCAGAAATTGTTCATTTGCTCGTTTTTTTATAAGGAAATTTATTTAAATGTATATTTTTTCTGTTATAATAAAATACTTTTTTTGAACTTATTTACTTTGTTGATGAAATGTAACTACCCAGTGTAATATACCCATAAATAGACTCTCCTTTGGGTATATTATACCTATATGTATTTTTCTACTCGTGCATATAAACCATAGATATCAGCAATACTTTAAGATAAGGAGGCTTTAATACTTTAAGTACAAACTTTAAGCTTTAGTAAGTGTATACAAACAGAATTGCGTATACTGTAGATTAAAATACTAATACTCTACACATATTTGAGAATATTTATCTATGTCCTCTTGTCCATTCAATTTGGAGTTGCATATTTTTAAGAGTTAATGTTAAATATATAATGTTTTAATTTTTTCAACAAATTATCAACATGAGTTGCTGTAGTTCTAAAGTGGATTCATCAGAGGATTCGCCAAATGAACGAGGTTGTACAGATATACTTTGGTTATGTGTTTATGTAGCTTTTTGTGCTTTAATGGTAAGTTGATTTTGAATTAAAATATTATTTTAAAAGCAAACAATCAGTTTCGGCTTAAAAATTATGAATTAATATTAAACTTAGTATAACAGGAATAAAAAAAATAAGCGTTGTATATATGCAACAAGTTACAAATAATTTTTATACATATGTTATTCACAATATACAGTATTTTAGTCCTTAAACCTTTTTTAAATATTTGTTTCGTTTGAGTTAATTTTAATTAATTGTGAAAGAAACCAGAATCACATTCAGATATATATATATATATATATATATATATATATATATATATATATATATATATATATATATATATATATATATAGGCACATACACAAAATCTATGTGTTTTTTTAGATATTAATAGCAGCATTTTCATTTGTATATGGTAATCCTTTACGCCTTATAAATGGTTATGATTCTTTTGGAAATATATGTGGGACAAATAATAAACCTATTGGTAACATGGCACTATCAGGTTTAAACATGGAAAATAGTTCGTAAGTAAAAAACAATATTAAATTTTTCAAAAGTATAAAGACAACATAATTTCAGATATCTGTTTTTTATGAGTATTAAAGAATTGAAAAATTCTTTAAAAATATGTGTAAAAAAATGCCCTACAAGAACTCTTAATACTATTGAAGACCTAAGATTATATTATAAAGAATCACAAATTAGTTTATGTCAATATGATTTTGATTTTTCAACACTCGATGAACCTTTAATTAAAAAAGTTACTAAAGGGGAAAATGCATTGAGTAATCAAATGGGTCCATGTCCATCTTTACCAGTTTTCGAAAGGTGATATAGTTTTTGTTAGTTTTTATGTAAGGTATATTTTTAAAACTGTTTTGTTTAGTATTCCAGTTTTAAATCGTTGTGTACCTCGTCCTGTAAAAGAAATTGGAGAACAGGTATTTCAAAATGTTTATGGTTTATTAAATAGTTGGGATACTTTGGAACAAGTACTAGGAGATGTGTACAGTTCTTGGAAAGAGCTGTTGGCATTATCCTTTTTTTCTCTCTGTAAGTAGTAATGGTAAAACAAAAAAATGTAATTAATTTCGTAATTTCTGTTTAAATTTTGTTTTATTATTTTAGTAATATCTTTATTAACTGTGTCAATTCTTCACTTATTGGCAACATTTGTATCAATGATAATTATGGTTCTTGTGAGTATAAGCAGTATAGCAGGAACTGCTTTTTTGTGGTATACATACGTGGAAATTCGAAATTCTCTAGATAAAACACCTTCAAATATGATTTTGGTAGAATCAGCTAGGAATGAAACTGCTTTTCTTTGGTATTCTATTATATCTACAGTTATAACGGTAAAAATTATTTTTTTTAAATGTATTTTAAAATTTTATTATTTTTTTAACAGTAACAATTTAATAAATTGTAAAGAAACAAAGTTTAACAGTTCTAAATATTTGATTTGAGACACATTATGGCTATATTTTCAATTGTTATAAAAAATTAATATTTTTTTTGATAATTAAATTCTTCATTTATAGGTTGTATTGCTGCTACTAATGTTTGCAATGTGTAAAAGAGTAGATGTGTTAGCTGAATTGTTTCGTGAAACTTCTCGTTGTTTAGGTGCTGTTCCATGTCTTTTTTTCCAACCTTTAATAACATTTATTATTTTATTGTTGTTTTTTACATTTTGGATTTTTGTTGTGGTGAGTACATTTTTTTTACTATTTATATTATTTTATTAGGAAAAAAAAAATAAAGTATATAAATAAATTTTAATTATTTTCTTAGTAATCTCTATAATGTTTTCCAAATTTATATAAGAAATAAAGTATGTATATATTCAAGTATATAAAATATATGTGTACATTTTATACACCTTTTGAATAAAATAATAATGAAATAAAAATATCAAATAAAAGGTAGCTCTTTCTTTTTTAGACATACATAAAAACAATTTTTGAAGTATAATATTTTCTAATTTTATATATATATATATATATATATATATGTGTGTATGTGTGTATATATATATATATATACATACACATATACAATATTTTAGTTATGTCTAGCAACAGCAAATTATATGGATGTCACTCCAATGATGCCTTATAGTGATAAACATAATCTTATATCTACGGAAAAACCGCTACTGAAAGGTGGTTTACCTAACAATATTTCAGTGACTAATCTCAAAAGTTGGTATATAAATACGTATTTTTATCATTATTTATACTTGTGTTTATATGTATATATGTATATATATATATATATATATATATATATATATATATATAAACACACACACATACTTATTTAATATGTGAATTATCTAGCATTTAATGTTGTCGATTACGTTGATTCTACTTGGGTAAAATACATGTGGTGGATTTATCTGATAGGATTAATTTGGACTTCAGAATTTATAATGGCATGTCAGTCTATGGTTATAGCTGGAGCAGTTGCTCATTGGTTTTACAGGTATATGGTTTTATTTACAAAAATAAAATAACTCATTGTATTTAAAACTTTAAAAAATACAAATTTCTCTTTGTGTGATATTATAATTTTTATGCCGAATAAAAAATAAAACTCTTAAAATTCATATAATTGTTGAAATATATTTTAGGCAAATAATTAAATTTACTGTCACTTTTAGAATAATATGTTATTGAATTATTATAGGTCACGTTATAAAACTAACGATCATGTTACATATGCTATATGTAAGTTATTAAAATACCATTTAGGTTCGGTTGCAAAAGGATCATTTTTAATAACGTTATTTAAGGTTCCACGCCTTATTCTAACATATTTACATACTAAGTAAGTAATATTTTTCCTGTTCATATAGATGTTTTAAAATAATTATCTAATTTTATTTATCTTTGTAAGGTTAAAAAACAATGATGATAAGGGCAGTGAAATAGCGAAATGTTGCTTGAAATGTTGTATTTGCTGTTTTTATTGTTTGGAACGGTTCATTCGTTACTTAAATCATAATGCCTATACAGTAATTGCTATTGATGGTGTAAATTTTTGCCCAGCTGCTGCGACTGTATGTATATTTGTGATAAAAATTTAAATAATGTTGAAATAATATAAAATTATATATGTATATATATATATGTTTTAGGCATTTGAAGTTCTTTCTTCTCATAGTTTACAAGTAGCTACAATCAACAGTATTGGTGATTTTATATTATTTTTAGGCAAATGTTTCGTAACAGCAATAACAGGAATTGTTGGATTATATTTCTTTAAAAGAAATTCTGCATTAACATTCTATGCTGCACCTACTTTCATCACTTGTGTATTTGCTTTTTTTATTGCTCACTGCATATTATCTTTATATGAGGTATGTATTTTGTTCATTTTAGTTGAACTTGTATTTATGTTTATACAATTGTAGATGGTGCTGGATACTTTATATTTGTGTCGTTGTCAAAATGGTGATAGTATACAAGTTGAAAATAATGGAACTAATGAAACACAAAGACAAGAAACTGAATTGCAGCCTATGAATGAATAATTAAAAATTGTATATTGTTATATGATTTATACCATTTTAAAGAACTTAAAACTACTATGAAAATATTTGTTTTTAAATTTTTAAATGTACTATTACATATTTGATACATTTTATATTCATGTTTTATATGTATAAAAGAATAAGATTTATGTATATCATGTATGTATGTATATATATATATATATATATATATATATATGCATGTATGTACATTAATGTAACTAAATTTGCAATACAAACTAATGTACAATTTAATTTACACTGGGATCAATTAAGTTAGTTTTTTTAATAATTTTAATATATGTAGATATATCTAATTGTAACATTAATCAGCAAAACATACAAAGAAATTCTCAATAATTAAAATTTTATTTTATTAATATTGTATGGCCAATTTTAAAATTTTAATTAAACTGGTGTGTATTTCAGTATTACAATTATTTACTTTTCATTTTAATATTTTTTATTATTTATTATAAAATTTGTATTTTGTTTTAATAAAAATGAATTTATTTATATGAAATATTTTTTGAACCCTACATAAGTCGTATATCTACTTAAACAATAAATTTAAAAAATATAATTAATAAAAAAAACTTTTTATTACGAAAAATGATATTGGGACATTGACATATACATTCAAAATAATTCACTGCTTATTTTAGTATTTCATTATTTACAAAGTTAAGATTTAATAACTTGATGTATTAGAAATTAAGTTAACATGCTTATCTTTTTGTAAAAATTCTTTAGCTTTTTCTAAAGGATGTCCAACAAAGATATCATTTAAAGGTGTTAAATTATAACTTTTTTCTGGTTTTGTTGCTAATGCATGCATTTTTTGTTCAATCCTATTAACATATTTATTTCCAGCTTGCTTTTTCATCATTTGTCTATATTTTGCAGGAGTCACATAATTAATATTTTCCCATAAAGTATGTCCACTAAAACTTCCAGAAAATATTTTAACCTGAAAATAAATTTAAAATTAATAAAAAAAATAACATTCACTATTTATTTTCACTTACGGGATTTAAAATAAATCTTGGTCCAATTTCAGCTAATGCTCCATCCTCAGAAAGAATTTGAAAATTCCTAAACCATATTCTGTTATCTAATATTGAAAATGTATAAATATGATCAAAAAATGGCTGGCTTTTAGGGTGATTATTTGGTATACCAAATGTTTGTGTAAACAATTCCTTTAATAAAGTATAATGTGGCTTTTGCATAAAAGTTTCATCGAATGATAATAATGGTCTAGATCCACGTAAACAGTTTCCAGTTAGTTTCAGTTCACCCATAGTATGAACTAAAATACATGTATGAATTAAATATATACATATATATATATGCCCATATGCATGAACACAAAAGTTATTTTTTAATAAACAATTTAATAAATCATTATTATACATTACATTATAAAAATAAAAGCTACTCAATATAATGTTAATAAAATGCAGTATTTAAAATATCAACATACTATGTTTAAACTTAAAAGCATAATTACTAATTGATATTAAATTTCAATAAATATGTCAACAGGTTACATTACTTTAACTTTATATTATGAACTTTAAGTCTGGTATATTAAGCATGAATATTTGTGCATTTCTTATACCAGTGATTTCTATAACTGCATTCAATTGTGTATGTATACAGATATAAATTAAAAAGTAATATAATGAAATATACTTGTGTTCATGTGTCATACATACACTCATATGCACAAAAAATATATATATATATATATATAAAATAAAAAGATATAATTACTGTTTTCTACTAAAAATTTTACACTAGGCCCATTTGGCACATTAGAAATCCATAAATAAAGATCTTGCTTTTTACGACCCTCAAACATAATCGCTTTATTACAGTTTTTTATTTCGCATACTTCATTTACTACTGATAAACTTTTTGTTCGTTCCATTTTTGCTTCTGGTTTGTGATGTGGCATTAGTCGTTTTAAATCCTCCATTAAATGTCTATCACGATGGTTTATGCCACGAGAAGCAAAAATTAATACTCGTTGTTTGTTAATCCATTTTACCTAAAAAAATATTATTACCTATATCTTTCAAATAACTTAATTTATATCTATATGACTAAAAATATATATTAACATTATGACTATAATTTAACACTATATTAAATATAGCTATATAATCACATACACACAACATATACATATATATATATAAATTAACTTCTGATAAGACACCTTATATCCTTACTAGAGATACTTTATCTATGCCTTATAATTTACTTTATACCTTATACAATTGTATTACTAATAATATGTATCATATCACAGTATTTATTTAAAAAATCAAAAGTTAAACAGTTTCAGATCCTTATATGTAACTTTATTAAATTTATATGTAATGTTTGGTTAGAAATAATAGTTATAAGATGTTAATTATAATTTCAATTCAATAAAAACTAACTAACTTTAAATATACATTTTGTATTAAAAACAAAGAATTACCTTTTTATTAACATTTTCATCTCTTTTTTGAGTTGAACTTATTGTTTTTTCATTATTTTTTTTCAGTTTCATTTCAGAAACTTTTCTTTTCATATTTAACGATTACTTTTTTGTCTACTTCGACGATAACACTGTGTAACACTATTTATTTATTACACATGTTTTAGTTAACCTATTAAAATTTGAAGACATCGTGGAAGTGGAATAAATTCTAAAAATTCATTGATCATAGATAAAGAGTGTCATTGATACTACTAAACTAGAGGATAAATGTGATTAATGTTTCTGTTGTAAAATGATGCCTGAATATATTCCTAACCTAATATTTTATCCACATGGTTTATGATAGTCTGTGTTTAGTGTGTTGTGTGATAATATTACAATTTATTTTTTAACTGTAAAATTAGTATAATGGTAAGAACTTTTATTTTGTAAATTATATATAATGTATATATATATATATATATAACTATATATATATATATATATATATATATATGTATGGATATGTGTAAGTAAATGTAAATTATTTTCATACTAATGTTTTGCAGGGTAAATTATATGTTTTATTTGAACATGCTGCTGGGTACTCATTATTCGGAGTATCTGAGTTTGAAGAAGTAGGTGTGTTTTTACCACAATTAGAATCTTCAATAAATGATTTTAGTCGTTTCAATTCTGTTGTTAAACTTATTGGATTTAGTCCATTTAAAACAGCATTGTCTGCTTTAGAAAACATAAATGCAATATCGGAAGGAATAGTATCTGAAGATCTTAAACTCTTCTTGGATTCTACGTTACCGAAATCAACTAAAAAAGAAAAAGTTAAGTTAGGTGTAAGTGATCCTAAGTTAGCTGCGGGTATATCTGAAATATTGGAGTTGAAATGTAATCATACAGGAGTTGTTCCAGAATTAATTAGAGGTATCCGGCATCATTTTCATAATTTAGTGAAAGGTTTTACCTTAACTACCTCTGGAATAGCACAGTTAGGATTGGGTCATTCATATTCACGTGCTAAAGTCAAATTTAATGTTCACCGAGCTGATAATATGATCATACAATCAATTGCTTTACTTGATCAGTTAGACAAAGATATTAACACATTTTCAATGCGTATTCGTGAATGGTATTCATATCATTTTCCGGAACTTGTGAAAATTATTCCTGAAAATTATATGTATGCAAAGGTTGCGAAATTTATAAAGAATAGAAAAGAGTTATCAGAAGAATCTTTAGAAGGCCTTGAAGAAATTGTTATGGATAGTGGAAAAGCTCAAGCGATACTTGATGCTTCCAAGTCAAGTATGGGCATGGATATTAGTGTAGTGGATCTGTTAAATATTGAAATGTTTGCAAGTAGAGTAATAGCTCTTGCAGATTACAGAAAGCAGTTAGCAGAATATTTACGATCAAAAATGCAAGCTGTTGCACCCAACTTAGCAACATTAATTGGTGATCAGGTAGGAGCGAGATTAATATCACATGCTGGATCTTTGACAAATTTAGCAAAATACCCAGCTTCTACTGTACAGATTCTTGGAGCTGAAAAAGCATTATTTAGAGCACTAAAAACAAAAGGAAACACGCCGAAATATGGTTTATTGTTTCATTCTACTTTCATTGGTCGAGCTGGCACTAAAAACAAAGGAAGAATTTCAAGATATTTAGCTAATAAATGTTCAATAGCTTCTCGAATCGATTGTTTTGCAGAAATTCAATCTAATATATTTGGTGAAAAGTTAAGACAGCAAGTAGAAGATCGTCTTAAATTTTATGAAACAGGTGAGATTCCAAAAAAGAACATTGATGTAATGAAAGAAGCCATTGAAGAAGCATCTATTGCTATTATAAATGAAAAATCAAAAAAGAAGAAAAAGAAAAGAAAATCAGAAAATGATGACATTCAAACTAATGGAAATGAAATTTCAATGGAAGATAATTCAACCATTCCAAAAAAAAAGAAAAAAAAAACCAAATAAGTGCCATTTAATTAAAGCTTTTGTTTGGTTGATACTTATTTGTGCAGATAAATATTTTTTTCATAAGTTTTTATTAAATCAATTGTTTATGTATTTCAAATTACAATTTAGTTGTGTACATTTTTTATTAATAAACTTTTCTTTGAATGTAATCACTAACACTGACTTTTTTATTTAGCCATTTGTAAAGAAAGTTATCTGTTGTAGATCGAACAAGAGAAAGGTGTATTTTGAATACATTTCTAAATTTAAAATATCTGGAAAAAAAATTTCAGGTAAAAAAACAATCATTTAATTAATTTCACATTTATTTCACATTAACAAACCATATTTAAAATTATATTTGGAATGCTGTATAGAACCCATGTTATTATCCTATACTATAAACCCATTTTGAGAAATTTATTTAAGGCACAGTACTTACAAAATAAATTTAAAAAGTAGTTTAACATACGTGAAATGAACATTATTACTAAGTGAATAAAAATATTTATTGGCACTAATTTACACACACACACACACATTATATATATATATATATATGTAATAAAAATTGCATACACAAATATGAATACACCCAGCATACATACATATATATGTAACTAATATACAACTATAATTGTCATTACATATTTAAATTATTTTTCTACTTTATACACATGTACTTATTATGATACATCTTTATTAGTACATTAAAACAACCAGACAATTATTTAATTTACATATACAAGATAATATATGTACTTATATACTCTGGTTATATTATAGTCTGAAATATTTTTATACAATTTTAATCAAATTAACAGCACATATTGTGACAATACTTAAAAAAGTTTTGTATTATATATAATGTATATATGCACACACAAAAGTATATTGTTTTGCTTATACAACTCCCATTACTTTTGGTTCAGTTAATGTAATCAAATACTTTTGTCCACTTTAGTAATAATGTGATTAAAATGTACATATGTGTATATGCATGCATGCACACATATACACATTCACATGCAAAAATAATTAGAAATAGTTTAATGTGAATGTTTTTAATTTTAATTGAAATGATTTTTATACAATTCCTTAAACATAAATATCCCATTCTTAGAATAGACTTATTTAAAATTTGTCATATTTAACAGATTTTTTAAATTAAATTATTTACATGAAATACTTATTAAATTAGTTATTAATAAAAAAAGAAAAATATATATTAATAACTTTTATTTGTAAGTATGTTACATCAAACTGTTTTGTTAACTTTAATAGCAAAAGAGAAAATGTTCAAAATGTGAAAGTTCTGTAAATTAATCTAAATATTTAAAATTATTTTTTTACTTATTTTAATAATTAATTTACATGCAAATAAATCTAAACCAAATGTATGAAAATAAGATTTAACTTCATTAAATAAATTTCATTTCCTTATAAAAAAAAAGAATATATACATATAATTATTAAAACTAATAAACAAAATAAAATACCAAAAAATTAAGCAGTTCACATGAATACTATTTATTATTTTCATAATTTAAAATAAAAATATAACATTAAAAACTTTGAATCTATTTTATACTTCACTTTTATAGACCCCTTAAAAAATATTTTAATATGTACGTCAAAATATTTTGAATTAAATGAATATTTTGAGTTCATATGAAAATGAAATAAAATATTATAGTAACAATTTTTTTATGATGTAACTATAAATAAACCCAGCACCATTGAGCATTGCCTGTTAAAACTGTATGTAAAATATAATTGAATAAAAATATGTTTAAAATTGCGCCTGCGCATTTAATTTATAACAGAAATCTTTTTTTTTGAGCAGTGCTTTTATTATAAAAATCTAATTTATATGACAAAGGGATTACTTCTAATACAATATTATAATATACTTATCAATATGTAATGTATGTCAGACTGATTACCGAATACATTAATGTAAACACTATTATTACATATATTTACATTAGGTTTCTGTGTATGTATGCATGTGTGTGTATATATATATATATATATGTGTGTACATATATATATATTAACACATTTAAAATATAAAATAATTTGATAATTATTGAACAATAAATCTGTTAAAGATATAATGAACATGTGTGTTGAATTTATACAAAAAAATAGAGTATTTGAATCAATAGATGAAAGATACATACTAGTGAATTAACACAATCATGTTGTGTTTACATACACATGTAGTCACACACACACACACATATATATATATATATATATATATATATATATATATATATATAACACATACATATATACACACATAAATTTATTTCATGCATTTAATAACTATTTAAGTATCATTTAAATGTTGGAAAATGCATTTGTTTAGGTTGGGGATGTACAGATATTGTATTATTCATCACTTGTTGTTGAAACCCACCCATCATTTTAAAATTTAATTGAGTTGGACTGGAAAAAACAGTTTGTTGTGAAGCTTTAGGCTGATTAACTGGTGATGTTGGATTACTAGCTAGTTGGTTCATACTGGGTGCATTATTTGAAGACTTTATCTTATTTCCAGTTAATGACAAATTGTCAATATTTATATTTAGATCCTTCCATGTTGCTCCAATTGAAGAAGTACTTGTTGTATTTATTGTGTTGGATGAATTATTGGTAACTGAAGACTGTTGGGAAGACAGAGGTTGTAAGGGCTGCATACTTGCTGGTTGAAGAACTGTTCCTACACATTCATGAATTAAAATTACATTTTAATAATGACACTGAAAGTTATACATAAAAAATTAAGATATTTGTTTTCAAAAAATACTTAATTATATTTTACATTTAAGATATTTACTAACATAATTTGACTTAAGTTCAAATGTAACTTTCATTCATTAGATTTTTACAGAGTTGCTTTTGACTTCCCACAAAAAATACATATACATAAGTTTATGGACATAAAATGCATTTGTATGTATTATAATTTATATTGGAAATGTGATATATATATATATATATTTACAGATCAATATCAACACAAATACATACATACACACTTGTATACTTTAAATATTTGAAATTTGTTACTGAAAAGTAAATTTACTACATAATATTGCTCGCTTATTAAATATTTGTATGTATAAGTGTAATTACAATCTTGTCTAACGAAATCAATCTTAATATTCTGATAGCAAAAAAAAACTTACAAATTTAGAACTATTTTCTATCATATATAATTAAGACTGCTGTTTATTATAAAGTCCTTTTGTATTAATGACTCACTTACGAATTTTATATGAAAATATGATGGGAATAAGAATGCAATACTTGATTGTTGCAGTGTTATGTGCATAACACTGCAATTGATATATGTGTGTGTGTATAAACGGGCGTTTTCAAACATAAAGAGGTCTGATAGTTAAAATGTGAAAAAAAATTACTACTGTATGAAAATAACGTATATTACAATAAACATGAAATCTATAATTACAATATTTTTAAATTTAATGCTACTTTTTTAACATAAATCTTTAACATTGCTACTGAAAATGTGGATTAAAAAAATATAATGGTAAATTTTAATTACAAAATAATTAAATTACTCTTATTTTTTGAACTCAAGTATTTGTGTAAATTTTTTACCTTAAAAATATCTCAAAAATAATGCAGTACACACTTGTTACATTATCAAAAAAAGTTCATTGTTTAATATAATTTAATACAAATAATTATTTCTTAAATGGATCTTTAAAGAAATCTTCAAACAAATTATTAATTAAATAAATAATGTGAATAGCTAATGATCTACAATCTGTATTAGGATCACCTTTTTGTATGTTAACATTACGAACATCTTCTAACCAAGATTTTATTTCTAATAACTCATTTAAATATTCAGCGAATAGAATGCTTTTTGGAATAGTTACGAGAACGGATGCAATTATTCCCATTACCGCAAATCTGACTTTTGCCTCTTGATGGAATCTAATAACCCATGTGAACTTAAAAATTTCATTAGCCATTTTAGAAGCTGCAAAACAATTTTCAGATGCACACATAACAGTAGTTAAAGTTTTCAATAAATGGACTAATAAAATATAATCTGAATCGTAACGAGGTGAATATGTTAAAGTAGTGAATTGACTTTTACTGAAACCATACAGAAGTGGAAAGAAAAAATATTCTGCAATGTTAGAAAATGTATTCGCTTTTGTATGAATAGGTAACTTTACAGAAGTAATATATCTTGTTTTACCTATTATTTTTTGTTTTACATCATGAACTGTTTTTTTAATATATTCATTTTCATATTTAATTTCAATGTTTTTTTTATTTTCTGCATTATATAAACTGGACAAAATGTTTGCACTTTCTGAGATTACATCAAGTATAAATATTTTATGAGATATTGAATACCGACCAATTTCTGCATGAAATTCTGAAGCTAAATATTGAACACTCTCCTTAGGATACGTGCAAACAATTGCAATTGCAGCTTTAAATGTAAAAGAATCAAATGATTCGATAGGAAATTTTGATTCTAAAGTGATAAATATTTGTAATAGCTCAATTCCTAATGAAATATCTTCTTTACAAAGATCGGTTGTAATGAGAGCTTCAGCATTTTTTAAATTAATTTCAAATACTTCTGGATCATTTGTTTCTATTAACTGATCGCGTAAATCACGTAAATATACTGCTGGTTTAGATTTAAGGGCTTTAACATCATTTGACATATCATATGATTCCAATTCATCATCTGAATCTAGCTCGAAATTAGAGTTATCGATTATATTCAAAACACTGCTCTTAAGACTTTCAGAAACTAAAGTATTATGATGTGGATTTTTCTCTAAACACGTATATTTATTTTCAGATATAATTTTTATATATTTACAATCCGTATTTTTTACTTCTGATCCAGCTTCCGTTACCAAAAACAAAGAATCTATAATTTCATTTAAATTAGGATATACTATTTGTGTGACAGAAATATTTTTTAACAAATTTTTAAACCTTAAAACCAAATCTTGTGCTTTTTGTGGCATACTTGAATATTCAAATTTTAGTTGAGGAATATTATATGTACCATTATCACACATAAGTTTAGTGAAAAATTCTGCACAAACCATACCACACACTCGTATTTCAATAGATGATGATTCTATATGAACCGGTATTCCACAAAACATTATTTGCTGAATAATATTTGTATCAGTAATTATTCCTCTATTAGATTTTAATACATGACAAAAACACAAAATAATTTCGGTAGTCAAAAAAATATGATGTTCAATACTAGTGTGATTTATTGAAGACTTTTTACTCCAAATTTTTAATAAACGTATAAGAAGGTTCATTATTAAATCATTATCATTAGTGGACATTACATTTATATAAAAAAGTAAATTTTGTACAACTTTTAATTCTTTGTAATCAAGATAAGATAATAAAGGAATTCTGGTGGTAAGTATATAATTCCAATCTTTAGAGAAAAAAATACATTTTCCTAATATTTGTTCAATGTCCACTGAATTAACATTTTGAAATAAAATAATTACAAATATTTCCATAGCTGACCGATTTAAGTGCAAACAAATCTCTTGAATTGCTTCTTTACGATAATTTAGTAATTCATGACAATCGGTGGTCCACAGAGAAATGATCTGAATAAATTTTGTCAAAGAATTTAATTGTGCGGATTGATGAAAATGTATTAAAATTTTGCTTATTATTTGCGATATAAAAATATAGTTGGGTACAATATTCATTTTGAAAATGGTATTATTTAGAAATTCTATTGTCTTTATGATATTAATATATAAAATAGTTACAAATATATTAACAGACAAACAGTCTGAAATATATTGTTTCTGTTGATTTGCTACTCTGTCTGGAATAGAAATTAAAATTTGTAGAAATTCATTCCATTTTTCAAATTTAATATCATTTAAGTCATTATTTATATTTAAGCAAAAAAAGGTGAGTGCAGAAAATATAGCCTCGCTTTTTATTAATTTTTCTAATAAAATTAAAAGAGCAGGTAATTTACAATCAATATTAAAAGTCTTTAAATGTTTCATAACGACACAAAGAGATTCATGAATAAAATTAAACTGACTATCAATTATAAAAAAGCGTTCAATTAATTCATCTAAATGGTTATTACAATAAGGCCAATTCTTATCAAACATAGTCACTAATTTATCTAATAAATAATTATATTTGTTATTACAAAACTCGTTTAAATTTAAATCGATATCTATTCCTAAACATTTTTGCACAGTGAGAGGACCTGGTAAAAAACATATTAATTTATTAATGTGTAACCTTATTACATTAATATCATCACAAGATGATATTTTATTAATTTTTTCTAATGTATTCTTTAAGTTGGATGCAGCGATATTTAATGCTGATCTTGATGTTAGTTTCTTTACTGACTTGCTAACTGAAGTTTTGTTCTTGGAGACTACTGAAAGGGGAAATCTCAAATGAGTTTCCCGTTTCATTTTTTAACGAGAATAACAATAGTAAGCATAACAACAGTTAGTTATTAAACTGAATTAATAAATGTTATTAACTCACCTTCAGCAAATCCATCAAAGGGGTCATTAATCGAATGAATTTGATTTGTAGAAGAAGATCCAATTGACAATGAACTAAAAGCTGACATGTCAGAAAGTAAATCCATGTTATTATTTATAGAACTACTCTTTGTATGTATATTGTTGAAAGGAAGTTGTGGAACTGTTCCCGATGTTTCATTTTGATTTACTCCAAATACAGGTGTAGCTGGCACGGTACTTGAATCAAATTGTGAAGATAAATTACCTAGATTCTGTTGTAGATGATTAGTAACATCAGATTTTGGTGAAAAAGTTAACTGTGTTTGTTCCACAGTCGGAATGTTTGTTTGGAAAGCTGGTTCAGAATTGAATGCAGAATTAAAATCAGCAAATCCTTCAGTCTTTTTTACTTTTGACACTGTTTCACTTCCAAAAGCTGTTTCAAAATCACCAAAATCACAAACCGGTTGGGATTCAATCTGATCATTACTTCTAGGATTGAAATCATCGCTTTGATTAGATGATTTGAAAAACTCATCTAAATTGTTACTATTATTCTTAAATGTTTGTGAATTTGGTAAAGGGCTTTGACTACTATCTCTACCAAAGTTTGCAGCTGCTCCTAGGTCAATTTTTTTTGTTGGTTTGTTTACATTTTTTATAGGCGATCGTGTAACACTAGAATTAAATGTGATATTTACTTTTTTTTCTGGTGAATTTACAATTTCAGTATCTCTGTATTTTTTTAGGTTATTTTGTTGTGATTCAATATCAGAATCTTCTTTTTCTCCATCATAGTCATCTTCATAAGCATGTTCTTTATTTCGATAATTTCCTCCATTTTGATCCCAATCTCTATCAGCATACTCTTGCTGATTCCAAGAAGACCGTGATGTATCTTCCCATCCAGAATTACCAAATCGCATACCAATTGCTTCAGAACTCATTCCTATATATTTATCTTTATTTTTTTTTGCCTTTTTCCTTTCTTCTCGTAACTTTTCATCATCTTGAATAAAATCAATTAAGTCTTTAACTTTATGTCTGATATTTATTCCCTGATCCTTCCCATAATCATCAACAAATGTATAATTTTCAAGAGTTCTTAAGTCATATATATGCTCACGAGATGATGTCACCACTCTCTCAGATCCATTACGAACAAGATAACTTAAAAGTAGCAAACTCTGAAAATTGAATAAAATATAAACAAAAATATAAAAGCCACAAAAAATATATAAATATACCTTATATGTTCTTCGCCATTGTTGTTTATTATCTTGTAGCATTCGTTTCCAAAGCATAGACATTACTTCTGGAAATTGTTCGTAAGTAAAAGTAGCATGTGCTAATTCTTGCATTTGTTGTCCTGTTGGGCCCCATGCTTCATCATTTGTTGCTTCTCTAACTTTAGCTTCTATTTCAGTATAATTCATAACAACGTTTGTGCTGAAAAACGAAATAAAATTTAATTTTATAAGTATATACACTTTAAAATTGATATTATTTAGGCTCAAAATTTGGAAAACTGATGGATTATATTTATACATAAGTAATTGTTCTTGAGTTTTTGTGAAAACTTATGAGATTTTTATTTAAAAAAGATTAAACGAATATTCATTTTATTGCATGTTTCAACATTTTTAGATTATTTTATACTTCCTGTAAAATAACATAACAAGCTCTAATAAGTAACTGAAAGAAATAATTTTAATAATTACTCAATATATATATATATATATATATATATATATATATATATATATATATTGTTGCTCAACTTTATGTAGTCATGTACTATTATAACACAAAATTATTTACTTTTCATAATTACAGAGCTTCAAATAATTTCTCTTTTAGTTTTAATAATTCTATGGAATAAATTTTAATTCGATTTCAATATGTACATTATTTATTTATTTTGGATTAGAAATTACTTAAAAGATGACAGAAATTTAACAAATTTTTTTATTGTGATATAATATCTACTATCATTCTACTAACATTCCATTTAGAAATAATTATCATATTTTGGGATGATTTTGTTTTTTTTTTTTAGTATTATTGTTCATTTTCATCATATTTTAAATATTTATTATTAAGCTTAATAAGACAATTAGTAATATATCTAAAAAATAAAAATATATGCAAAATTAAACGATTTAAACAGACAAAATAGTCAACATTCTTTAAATTGATATTTTTATTGAAAGACCAGTACAAAAAACAAAAAAAAATATTCTTATCTGTATATAAAGTTCACTTCTCAACAATAATCTTTTATGATTGCAATCAAACACTGATTAATCAGTGACATAACTTCTGTTTAAATTTTATATATATAACTTTTTATATATTTATTGTATTTAATTCCTTGGCTGTATATATCAAAAAAATACAGCTAATATGTATGTTCCAAAAAGGAGTAAAATTTATCAAAACCTTTAATTGGTAAGATACTTAGTAAATAAAAATGTGTATGAATTTCCTATACATGTTATAATTAGAAAACAAAAAAAACATATTACTCTAAAAAAAATTATAAAAAAATATTAAATAATGAAAATGTGACATTAAAGGCAGAAATGATATTTGAAATAAATAGAAGTAAAAAAAACTAAGAATTAAAGTCAAAAATGGCAAAAATCTGTCATAAATATTTAAAAATAATGTATGTCAGCTGTTTGCGAAAGCGTGTTTTCATTTTCAGATTAATGTAAACCTAATTAAAAATTGTTGCAGTATACTCTTTTGATATCAATATCATTGCATTGGTAAATACATTTTTTTTTATTAATAATAAGTATTATGAGTACCAATACTTAAGCAAATATACACAAAATATAAACAAACAACAATCATAATAAATACAAATACTTTTAATAATATATGTTGTACTTTTAATGTATTCCATCTGGAATAATATAGTTAAACCACCATGACAATTGTATAGCCTTCAAAATTACTTACACTTTATCGGCTAATTCTCGCACTTTCCACATACTAAATAAGTTATCCATATTGTAATAAGTTATTTATAAATTTATTACAAATGAGCTAAATTTGACAACATTCAAATAACAATTAACGATTACATTTACACAAAAAACTTGCCAGTTAACTAACTTATTGCTGATTTGGCTCGACATGCCATTAAACTATGATAGGAAAAACGTATTGCCACTCTTATAGCTTTGAAATAAAAATTAGAACTAAGATATTTAAAAAGAAATCAAAGTCGTTTAAATTACAAATTCTTATTTAAATTATTCTAGAATTATTTTCAAAATAAAAGTCGCAAATTATTAAGTACGAAATATGTACATATTCTGTACGTTCTATACGATAATTATTTGTAACGTTACATATATATATATATATATATATATATATATATATATATATATATATATATATATATATATATATATATATATATATATATATATATATATATATATATATATATATATATATATTTAAATAAAACAACTACAGTACATTCGTGCATACAAACATTTGTACTAAACGAAACATAAATCCATAGTTAAAGTAAATATAAATCACTGTTCAAAAATTACTTATAAATACAGATGCATATTAAATTTTATTTTTGAGATGAATGGATGATAGTCTATTTCAATGATTTTTTAAGGATAGCTTTTGAGAATTGATAGTTATTATGTTTCTTTTTTAAATATATTACCTCACATTAGTCCATTTGGTTTAAAATTTTCATAAATACATGAGTTTCTGTTTCTATTTTTGTTTTCTGTACTTATTACTTGTTAAAGAAATGTTGCATTTGACTTGAAAAAATGCATTTGACATTCAACATGCAGTGATAAAAATTGTACCCTCGCAAATATTTGTATTTGTAACAGTAAAAAATTGAAAGCGGCATAAATATTGGCTGTAGTCATCAATTTGAGTTAAGATACTAATTTTTTCAATGATCATTTTGGAAAATTTGCATATTATTTTCTATTGTAACTATATATACGAACGTATAAATAATCTCTTTCAGTTTGATGAAGCAATTTTTTTTAAATCTACATGTCATTTTTTATCAATGCAAATTAATAAATAATATTTAAATATGAATAAAAAACGTAAATAAATATTAATTTTATAAGAATTGTGTATTTTTACTCTTATTAATTATGACCTGTAAAATCATTTTTAGAATATTAAATGTGTCAATTGTTCCCTTAAGGTTTTTTTTTGTAATCATTAAATATAAAATTGGACTTTAATTTTTTTAATAATAAATAATATTTAAATAGATTTTTATGTGCTAATAATTGATATGAAATTTAAACACACACAACCATAGATTATTTATCTATAAATTATTATTAATTTTAATTAATAGATTTTTATCTATGCACACAATCATATCTAGATATACTGAAAGTTTTGTGTTGCTTCATATTTGTTTATAATATTGGCACTATTCAAATTGATGTTTGTTGTTTCGGTTGTCAAGTTGACGTTTATTGTGGAATAAAGTATTTTTATAAGTGTTTTTGGTTTACCTAAAATATATCTGTATTGCTCATATTTATATTGAGATTGTAGTTATTTAATATGAAACCTACTAAAATTATTTTATTAGCGTGTGGTTCTTTTAATCCACCTACTAATATGCACCTTCGAATGTTTGGTAATTATTATTGATCACATTAATCATCAACGTGACTCAATTTTCTCAATGAGAATTATAATTTTTGTACATAAATTGATTACTAAGTAGTTAGTATCGTTTGCAGAAAACATTAAAAAAATTTGCACGTAAAATTTTAAATGGTCAAATTTAAAAAATGTTCACTGATTTTTAATGTTAAATATTCAGTATCAATCATTTTCATATAATTCTCTTCAGTATAGATTTCTTATTCTCATTCTCTTTTAATATAGATTTTAATAATGTTCGTTTTTTATTTTGTAAGTCAATATTTATCAGAATTTATATATATATATATATATATATATATATATATATATATATATATATATATATATATATATATATATATATTTATACATATACACACACATTATGTGTATATATATATGTGTGTGTGTGTATGTGTGTATACGCATACACACAGTACACATTGAGTGATACATTATAAACATCATATGTATTAATTTATTTTTTTAGAAATTGCTAAAGATCATTTACATAAATTTGGTGATTACATTGTTATTGGTGGAATTGTTTCACCTGTACATGATGCATATGGAAAAAATGAATTGATATCAGCAACTCATCGATGTATGATGTTAAATTTAGCATTACAAAATTGTGATTGGGTGAAAGTTTCTGATTGGGAATGTAAACAAGAAAACTGGTCAAGAACAAGGAATATATTAGAATACCATCAGGTGATATTAATCTTAAGAAATTATATTATAGTTTATTGTTATGATATACATACCTGCCATCACACATTTTATATATATATATATATATATTTATAATAATTTTAGAATTGTTTGAATTCAATACTAAACAATTGTAATAATGATATATTTGATCAATCATGGGTACCAGAAAATGTTAAAAATGGTTGTCAAGGACCAATTCAAGTCAAACTTTTATGTGGTGCGGATCTTCTTGAATCATTTGGTACACCTGGATTATGGAGTGATGATGATGTAAGTTGAGTGGATGTTTTTATAATTTATCTACTAAATTATTATTTTACTTTAATTGTAGATTGATGCTATTGTGGGACAACATGGTTTGATTGTAATTACAAGAGAGGGAACTAATCCAATGAGATTTATTTATGAATCCGATATTCTAACAAAATATATGGTATTTATAAAAATAAGAAAAAAATTATATATAAACCAATTTATACATACTCCTAAATGTACATAAAAAACACACACACACATACATATATTATATATATATATATATATATATATATATATATATATATATATATATATAGTCATATCTATGCATATAAACATATATAAGTATATAAAGCAAATAAAATTTGATGTCATGATGAAAATATAAAAAATACAAATTGTATGTATATATGCATCTATTCCTCGATTTATATTTGAGATTTGTTTGAAAATATTCTATCATAAATTGGAACATATCTAAAATGTATGTGCTCATATAAAACCGCTGATCTTGACTGTTTTTGTGGTGTGGGAGTAATTTGTCATGTATTTTGTGCTTTTTATTTAAATTTATATATATATATATATATATATATATATATATATAAATTTTTGTATGCTCATATGTAGTATTTCAAATGGCAATAAAAGAGTTGAAAACTAACATCTAACAGTTCATTAAAAAAATTAAAATATAAACAAAACATTCTTCATAGTGTATTATACATAAAAAACAGGTTTATGTTGTTTGGAGATAAATTTACTTTCTTTAGTGCTTTAAAATTGGTTTGTAAAAAGAATTTTCATTTTTATAAACATTAGTACAAATAATTTTAAATTTTGAAGGAATTATATACATAAAGTTCTTAAATAAGGATAAAACTATTGACATTTTCTCAATGTTGATATAACAGTAAAGTGACATCAAAATGATATATATTGAGGACTAATTTTTTTATTTCAACTTATGTATAATTATAAATTGTTGTATATAAATCTTAAATTAATTTTTATTTCTAAAATCATTTTATGAATGTAATAATTATATTAAATGTAAAATATATATAGAATTTTAATTGTAGGCAAATATAATAATTGTTACTGAATGGATTAAAAATGAAGTGAGTTCTACAAAAATAAGAAGAGCATTGCGTCGGTCAGAATCTATTAAATATTTAATTCCTGATTCAGTTATAAACTACATTTATCAACATAAATTATATGGTTCAAAACAAGTGTATGTATTGATTTTTGATTATATAATTAATTTAATGCGTTGTAAATTTACTAATTATTACTATTATTAATTATGCATTCCTGATGAAACAACAGTAAGTGTTTAGCAGTTACAAACTACATCGATAATATATTTCTAACACCTTCTCCATCTGATATTGTTACGATAAATGATACAAGCCCAAATAATAATAAACAATTTTCTGAAAATAATTTATATTTAAAACAAGATTACATACAAAAAACAAATATTGATATTATGAATAATATCAATAAAGCTAATAGTGTTATACATCCTGGTCAAGCTGTTAAGATTATTACTAATTCTGTAGGAGATCACAAAGTTATTAAAGATGAGGTAGGTAATAATCAACAAACATTGGACAAAATTAAGTATGCCAAAAGTTGCCATAATTTTGTTAAACAGTGTAATGAAAAAGTATGTGATTTTAAAAGTAGTAAATCTTCTAGAGAAATAAATGAGAAATCAGATGAAAATTTAATAAAATTTATTTTCACTAAACATGGTATTCAAGTAATAAGTGACATAGAAACAGTCGTTTAAGACAGTATTATTAATTAAGATTACTAATGTACTAAAATTTAATATTTTCTTGTTAAAAAAATTTCTAAGGTTCATAATATATTACAAACATTTAAGAGTAGTAATTTCTAAAAATATATTTAATAAAAAAATGTCAATATTCAATTGATGGTCTTCCTAATAAAACATTGATAAAGTATAAAAATGCAATTGGATTTGTTTCATGTTTTACTATGTAGTTGTATTTGTTTGCTTTAATAATTAATGTGATATATCAACATATGATACATATGTGTTGTAAATTTATTAATGATTTGAATTGAGGTAAATTAATGTAAGGTAAAAAAATACAATTTATGAAAAAAAATTTGTAAATTGGAAATATTTTCCAATTTTTGTTTTGGAAAAACATTCTTTAGTAAATTAAATATGTTGATCTATGTTTAATTTTTATGACTTCATTAATATTGATAAAAAATTTACAAATTCGAATTATTTAATGGTGTTTGTGTGTATGTATGTATGTTAATGTGTGTGTGTGTGTCTATATATATATATATATATATATATGAACACATACATGTATACATATTTTTATATATATATATATATATATATATATATATATATATATATATATATATATATATATATATATGCATACATACATATGCATACTTATACACATCCAGTTAAACATATAATTTTTTCCTTTATAATTATTGTACTTTTTAAGGATTACTGAATGTAAGTAAAGCTCATTTTAATGATTTTTTTAATTTAATTAAAACATGTAAAATTTAAAAAAAGTTTGTATTAAAAGATTTTTATGATGTGCAAAATAACTTTAAAATTTATAATTATTGAAATTTGTATGTGTATATATATATATATTTATATATATATATATATATATATATATATATGTATATTTATGTGTGTTTTTATGAATGTATATTGGGTGTAAAAATTCTTGTTATATTTTAAAATTGAATTGTGGTTTATATTTGTCTTAATTAAAAAAATATGTATACATTTTATATATATATATATATATATATATATATATATATATATATATATATATATATATATATATATATATATATACATATATATATATATATAAAATTCGGAATGAAAATAGATAGAAAATGTAAACAAACATGGATAGAAAATTATAACTTTTTGACATTATTATCTTAATTTATAATATACCAATGTACATATAATATACATATGGCATAGTCTTCAGTTTCTATTTTTTAACATAGTCCTTAAATTGTGTTTTCTTCCATCATATGTTGATTAATGTTTAAGTGCACATTGTACTAGATTTTTAATTTTCATTTATTATTTACTATAAGTAGATATGTTGCATGAATATTGTTTGTTTCAGGCATCTCTAACGCGCCCTGCATGCCTTCTGTAGCTGATTTCATCCTGTTTCTAGGGCATTGCTCTCGCCCTTTAAGAGAAAATGCCCAAACTGATCGAAATGAAAACTATGCCATTTAAGTAATTATGTAAATTAATGCTTCTATAATTATAAATGTTAAGGATTTGTATTTACATATTATTTTAGGTTTAATGTTTTGATTGTTTGGGTATCTTCTTTAGTTCTTATTTTCATTAGAAGTGTATCATTTAATTTTTTTCCTTTTTATATGTTAATAAGAAATCATTATATGATTAAATTTATTTATATTAATATTTACAAAATGGGAATTATTTATTTATTGATGTTCTATACACAAGTGGTATATACAATTATTATATGTTGATTGTAAATAAATATAAATACAAATACTTATTATTTTTTAACATTGCTATTTGATTAAAGATATTGACTGTGTGAATAAAATACTCAATTCTTTGATATTTTTCAAAATTCACGTTTTTTCTTTTCTGCAATATTTTCACAATCACACCAAGGAGTATTATTTTTATCACAAAATAATTGTATATTGAGTAATATTAATGGGGTTTTATCAATTGTCATATTTTTTACTGCAGTTATTTGGTACAGTACATTATTTAAACCAGTTTGACGATCTCGTTTTCTTGTAACTTCCCTTTGATTAAAACACTTTGCCATATCCCTTTTTCTACTTTTATTATGTATATGTCTGGAAATAAATATAAATATTTTAAATAAAATTGATTATTATATTACCTGAACAAACTGACAATATAATCAATAGTTATGATTATGACAATATTGCCAGTAAATATTTATTTACTTACTTAAAAGTATCACTAGTTCCTGTTTTTATTCCACTAGGTCTAGTAACATTTAAACCAGCATCTTTTAATCTAACATAAAACTCATCATCTTCCAATCCCCAACCCCAGTATCTGTTTGACATACCATTCACCTGAGCAAATTGTTCTCTATATGAAAAAAATCAAACTATTATAATGTTCTTATACATATACCTAAATATATAACTTTACCTATTAATTAATAAAATTCCTCCAACAAATGTTGGGTAATGGTATTTAGGATGTAATTCTGGTGAAGAAACATGATATGGTTGTTTTTCAGGGTAAGAATAACTTAAGTTAGGATTTAGTGGCAAGAGATCCACATCATGTATAGCTATATAATCAAAGCTATTTTTAACAAATCTGTACCCTACATTGATTAAAGATGCACGATTAAATCTAAAATAATCTACTTGATTAAGTATAAAAATTTGATGATTTATGTGCTGGTTTGATAAAAAATTATGTAGATATGGAGCAAATTCTAGTAATTCTTCAAATCTACTTCGATATGGAACTAAAACAGCTAATTTATGTCCATTAGCATTATAAAACTTATTTGTATTTTGATCTTCATATATACTATGCATTAATTCACATTTACAGTAACCTAAAATAAATGTTTAAAATTAATTTTTGGTACTTTATGCACAAATTAAAGTTGAAAGTATATTCTATTCAATTTTTTTGTAAATAAATTTCTGTTTTATATATATATATATATGTATATAGTGACAGTTCAACATAAATTTTATAATAAATATAAAGAAATACCATTTGACATTGGAAAATATGCTAACAATAGTGTAACACAGAATGTGAAACCAATACAAATAATAAAAAAATGTGTAATTTTAATTCGTAAACAAAGGTAACTTGTATTTAGCATTGCAAATAATATGTACACATATTTATTTGTTTTTATAATTTATTAAAATTGCGACAAAAAACGTTTGTACAGGTAACCTATAACTTTCTTTTCAAATGTCAAAATGTAATTAAGTATAGCTGTGTATAAGCAGTATGTATGCACATTCTTCGCGCATATATATATATATATATATATATATATATATATATATATATATATATATATATATATATATATATATATATATATATATATATATATATATATATATATATAAACATTCATATAAATGCGTGTATAAAATCCCCTCTTACGATATTTTAATCTAACCTAAGAAATATCAACATGAAAATGAAAACATTGGAACACCTATCTTATATTCATTACGATTTGACGATTTGCGAAGTATGTGAATACACTTTCAGTTGAAAAAGTACTTGATGAAAAGTTAACAAATTTTCGTTTGTAATATACAAAATTGAAATTTCTAATAATTCAGATGATACGTGTTAAAGTTTTAAACATTAATATTTAGGAATATAATTGATTTCTGTCACTGTAAGCCTGTTGATTTAAAAGTTCGTGGTTGAAAGAATTTTCAGACAATTATTATTTTTTTTTAATTTATTTATTTTAATTATTAGAATTTTATTTTTGAAAATCATGAATCTCTACGTTAATGGGACTATGTGCCTGTGTTGTTAGTTTATTTCTTTTAACATTTAAAGTTTTTGGTAAGTATTAGTATGTAATGTGAACATTTAATTTACGAAATATTTGAATTTTGTGTTTTATCGAGGATTATTTTATTACATTTTTTTCGTTAAGCTACATTTTTTTATGGGATCTAATTTTATACTATGTATATATTGTGGGTTTAAGTAATATTCGTTACATTTAACATGCATGTAGTCTTTTCATAGTATAGAAAAATGTCCATTCGGGCAACACCGTAAATTTGAACTCTAAAAAGGAGTTCAAACAGCTGGGGATGTATTATGTAATAGTCGGTTATTTTATACTTTGTTTTAAATTAAAAAAAAGAATTATCCCTGAAGTGCCCCTAATTTTTTGCTTTGTATCTAAAACATATGTTTAATGTGTTCAAATTCATTGTTTAATATGTAATTGTGTATTGTATAATAAATAATAACAATATTTCAACACATTACCTGTATATATATATATATATATATATATATATATATATATATATATATATATATATATATATATATATATAATGTCGTAGTCATATGATGAAATTCATCTTTGATGAAGATCCTATGCATGTAATAAAATATCAGGGAATTATGTATTTTTTGATAAATATTCTATTGCGATTTTTTGAAACGTCTGTCCTGCTTTGGCATAAGTTTTCACATAACATCATCTGCCGCATTTTAAATACTGAAACTTCATTAAGGGCCCGGAAAATTGAGTATTTTTTAACAATTTTTTAGTAAAGGATAAGATCAAACTATTTGAGAGTTTTAACATTTATTTAACTATGTTTAAATAAACTTTTACATCTTTTTTTTTTGATTTGTTGAATATTTGAGATTCGCAGGCAAATATAGTCGGATAAAATCGCCATATCTCCACGCTGATGTGGATATCTTCCAGGCAAATTGAGCTAGAACAAAAGACCACTAATTTTTATAATCTATAAGGAGCCTTTAATGCACTAACTATGGACATTAAAAAATCATTATCAACAAAATGGCGGCATATAAAAGAAAAACGCGATTTGTAAAGAAATTTATCGGCTTTTTCATAGTAAAAAATAGAAATAGTACAGATACTTCGAAGCGCCCTAATACTCCAATAACCAACCAACCAACCCAGCCAGTACAAATACATACACCATAGTAGTTCATATAGTAGAGACACTTAATTGAAACGTGTATACCAAAATTTAAGTCAATCGGATAATTAGTTTCAGAGTTATGCACACCAGCGGGTTGAAAAAAAACGAATTTGAGAAAAACGCGTTTAAAATTCGAAGGCAAGTTTACATATACATATGCGCTATGAACTGCGCAATTCAAATTTGAATAACGTCTTTGATTTTTGAAATTCTACATAGTTAAGTTCTTTCAAGGACTTGTTTCACATAATCCAATCTATGGATTTATGAAAAAATAATCATTTTTTCGACTTTCTAAACTTAGCAGGGCCCTTAAATGTCTATCGCTAGTCAAGATATTGTGATCCATTATTATTATTTGTTTTAGAAACTATAGGAAAAATAAATTATTTAATGGTAAATAATTATTTCATGGTTTGGAAATTAGTATAAACGAAAAGTTAATGATACGATTAGGCTTTGTCATGATAAGACCGTTTAATTATCTATTGCAGAATATGAAAACATTGGAAAATGAAATAAAAAAATTAGAGTAAATGATGTCCTGAGAATTATTAAATATAATATCTAACCAACAGAAAAGAAAAAATAATCTAAAAGAAGAAACATTATTTAGATTGATCTAATTTGACTTGAATTAATCCTATTTTACCCAATCTGACCTGACCATATTGTTAAATTTTAGTTTGTACTAGTTGGTATCGTGTCTATAAAGTAATTATCATCACTTATTTGTTCCATAATTGTCAAAACAAATAATAATAAGAGTAACACTACTATAATCAATAATGGAATATTTTCTCAACTAGGGGTGATCTTTTCATGAAGGTTCAGTATTGAAATTCAGCCAATTCATATTTAAACTATTGAGAACATTTTATCTACTGAAATGAGATAGTTTTTTTTATAAAAAGCCCTGACGTGTATAATCAAAAAATTACAAGATCTATGGTATTTTATATGTTTGGGATCTTCATGGATACACGTATTTCAACATGTAACTATGTCATACATATACATATATATATATATATATATATATATATATATATATATATATATATATATATATATATATATATATATATGTATGTATGTGTGGAGAGAGAGAGAATATTTGAATATCTGAATATCCATTTATAATATTTAATATTAAATAAAAAATTCAAATTATAAAACGAATTCATAGAACATTTTCTTATATGTGTATTTTTGTTTTATATTACTTTTATGAGTAACTTGAAAGTAAAGGGTTGTTGAAAACATTTGCCTAAAAATTATAAAGTTTCTAAAAAATAAAATATAAAACGTTTTATTATAGTAACTTTAAATAAGTTATACTTTTTGCAACGTTCGCAAAATATTACACCTATACTATAAATGCTGATTCAAAAACAAAAAATGAATAAAATGTATATACAACAACTGTTATGGTATGCAGTAAAAAATGAAGATTAGACATTAATGAAAGAGTTAGTATAATTTTTTTGTTAGTATTGATAAACAGTAGGCAATTACACATACATACATAGATAAAGACTCATATATGTAGGGTAACTAGAAGTCTGGTAAAAACCGAAATGTTCGTTTTTTTCATCTTTTGCTGTCCGACTTGGATTTTAAATGTCGCTAGTAGTTTCGCTTTTTCTGTAGAAAAAGTACAGTTTTAGTTTATGTAAATTCCCTTAATATAAGAGAACTTATATAAAAAGGCACAAGCTACCTGTATGGAATAGAGTTTCGAAGTTTTCTGGAGAAGCCGTAATTGGTGTATGAAGTATATAATAGTTAGTCGAAATAGTTAACACGTTTGAAGAATTTCATGTTGTTGGATTTTTTTAAAAAAAAAAGAAATATAACAAATTAATTTTGATTTTGCTTGTTATACTATCAGTACTGTAATCTTAAATTCTTTTTGAGAAATGAGAACCCGTTTTTAACCTCTGCACATACAATGAATGATATTAGCTCTTTATGAGATAAATAATGCTTCCTTTATGGAGTACTTACAATTTACTGAATGTGTCTTTAGTCCTGTGCACAATGCAAATTCTTAAAGGGTATTGTTATTCGTAAACGCTTAGTGACAGAAAACAAATGTCTGAGAAATCGATACTGAGTCTAATTATAACTGGAGATATTTGAAAAAGATTTACAAACAATTAATGATCATCTTCTTAAAAACAAACCTCTTATGAATAAAATAGTTTTATCAGAAAAATATTTAATTGAGTTTACTAATACGTTTAATCATTTATTTATTTCGCGAACTATAAATAGTAAAGAAGTTTTCAAAACTACAATACTGTTTAAAATTAACAAACAAGAATTCATTTATTATACCAGAAACATTTTTTAAAACTAAACCATAAAATTGATCTATATGGATCTGACATTTGTATCCCATATGATGATTATATTTTTATCCAGACTTTGTGCTGTGTCTTTTTTGATGATCATCGTTGCACCGTTGAGCGTTTTAAATTAAAAAGATACCAGTAAAAGTTGATAAAAATGATACAAATTTGTAATCGTTCCAAATAACATGTACTATATCCAGTCTATGCTCAGTTATCCACACGTTTTCATATATTTTTGTAATTGTTTTTTGATAACATGGATTTGATTATTCTAAGAAGCCATGTAGAAAAGAAATATTTACAATAAAAAATATGAAAATAAAGTATACAAAAATTATTTACAGATTGATTTTATTTTTATATATGTACGAATATAACATTGTTTAAATAAATATCATAATTTAGAGTACCAATTAAAGTATAAAATAAACATAACGGTTAACTTATCTTCAAAGTTCCTCAAAACATTTTTTCGCTACGAGATCAAACTGTGGTATCCTCAGACAATTCATATATTTTGAAATTACTATACATATGTGCTTTAATGGGAAAATCAAACAGTTTACTGGTCAATTGTTTGTTGATATTTAAATGTTATTGTGTGTGTGTGTGTTATATATATATATATATATATATATATATATATATATATATATATATATATATATATATATATATATATATAAATATATACTATGGAAAATTTAGCGGTTTTACCAACTGTGATAATATTGATTGATTTTGTCTGTGTCGTCAATTCCTTAAATATTCCATACTTGTTCGGTAAAATCAGAACTTCCTGCAAGCCATCGCATGGTATAGATTTCTGTCTCTTGTAAAAAAGTTTTAGTTGCTCTAGGTGTATGAGAGCGAACGTTGTCATGTATAAAAATGAAGGAATTTCTTGTACTTTTTTCAAATGGAATGACTATCGATTGAAGACTTTCATCTACTATTGGTCTACTTATTGATATTTCTTGCAGCCATCGAAACGTTGTTTATATTCCCATGTATATGCCACCTAGATCTATATTAATGATATTTAATAGTTCTAAAGTTCATTTTAAATTTCATCTTAATTTTCATTTTGCCTTTGTGAAGTAGTACCATACTGAACATTTGAACATATAAGGAACACACCGCGTGATATTTTAAAATTAATTCGATTTCAATGAAAATAATAGCAAAATAAACAGTACAGTCAGAAGATTAAAAAATAGACATTTAAAAACAAGAATCAATACGGTCACATGTATGTATGTATGTGTGTGTATATATATATATATATATATATATATATAGTTGAAATTTTAATTTTTTCAAGTACCAGGGGGCTCCGCCCCTACTCACTCTCTTTAAATGTTAACAATTTTTAAATGAAAAACGAAATAGATATTGTGCAATGACATTTATTTTTTGATATTAAATGAAATCGTGAAAATAGTAAAACTGAAAATAAAACTTATCGCAAACTTATTCTAAAATTTCTGTGTACACGATATTCGTAATTGATTTGTGTTCTTTTGTACATTAAAACTTGATACCCTGCTTTGAGATACATCTAGAGAGACCAACATACAACTGACCGTATCCGAATACTGTTTCATTGGAATCGACGAACATGACGATTCGTGAAACATCGGAAATGATCGGGAAAGAAAATGGTTAACGTGCTACTTGTAGAGTGTAGCGAGGGGAGAGGCGTTGTGAAGAGGTGGTCTACACGAAAAAAAATTTGTTTTAAGAAAATTTTACGATGGATTTATTTTTTATATATAGAAAGATTAGGTTTTTGAAATGTTATCGTTTAATCCGCACAATTTAAAAAAATATGGGTATCATCTTTTAATGGTTTCCTTTTTTCTAATGTATTTTTTTCACAACTCGGCTATATATATATATACATATACATATATATATATATATATATATATATATATATATGTATATATACACACTAAGTATATAACATTTTTAATTTATCGCAAAAATATATATTTTGAATTATACAACATATAACTTTAAAATTATTCAGAATTTATTAATGATTGTTTGCTTTTTGAAATTATATTATTACAGTATCATTATGTAAATATCAATATATTATTCGTAATTTAAGCTGGAATAAAACGTCTAATAAATTAGTGTCATTAAAAAATTATGTTATAATTCAATTAATATATGGAAATGTTGTGCAATGGTGTGTTAAGTTACAGTTATTTATATTATTAAATTTGACATACTAATTAAAATAATGGTTATATTTTTAAAATTTTTAGCAATTTAATCTTTTTGAAATTCTTTCTTTTATTTTTCTCGCAATGTGAAATATTTTATGTAGTCAACTACGAACTAAAGATGTATTTAATACCAAGTTTATATATATATATATATATATATATATATATATATATATATATATATATATATAATCTGGCGAAGTATTAACTATTTTATAATTTGTTATACACAAACTAATGAATAAAATACATATTTTTCAGTGCAAGTGGCAAGTGCAAAGTATATAATTTGTTTGAAAAGTAACTTGTAACATTAGTACTAGAATCGACCTCATTCTCGTTTTATATATGACAGGCCAATGATAGCATGTTGGTGTATAATCTAACATTGACATACTTTTACCTTAGGAATACTGTTGCATTAGGTATTGCATCAAACTAAAAATATTTGATGCTCGAAAGATAAGCTGACAAGTTCATTGACTAATATTTCTTTGAGATGATCCACATCAAAATCATTATGAAATTATTTAGTAATTTTAGCAATTCATCTGTACTAAGGCATTCATTCTTATCTACTGAGTTCAAATCTAACTTTAGATTATGGATAATTTTTATTAATTATATGTAAATAGCTTACTATGATAATTTTAACATGTAACATAATTAATTCGCGGATATAAAAATTCCAAAAAGATTGGCATATAGAAATTATATTTCCAGAAGCGTGTACAATAGGTATACTATTTCAGTTCTAAGAATTGTTTAATCAGATTTCTTTGTTTTAATCGTCGCTTTTGTGATATTTTCTGAAAAGAGCCCGATTTCTTTTTATAAAAAAAAATGAACCTTTATTTCATAACTAAGTACATGTAAGCGCCTGGCTTGTTGGATTTTTTAAAGCATGAGTATCGTAATACACAATGAAAACACCTATTCGCACGGATTAAATATTTTAGTTTTAAATTCACTTTTACTATTCCGAACATTTAACAGTATTAATAACATTAACAAACAGATGAATAGATTACAAATGTAAATATACTAAACTAGTTATCTATGCAGATTTCTTTATGTAATATTTTATTAAACTGGATAAATCTAGTAGAGCAGCTAGTTTTGAAATAACCATATAAATATGTAATGAAGATATTTCATAGATTATAAAATACTAAAAGTTTTAATAAATAGTATTAATTTAGTGAAATGTATAACTATTATACATGCATACGTGTGTACATACATACATACATATATATATATATATATATATATATATATATATATATACCATATGTGTGTGTGTGTGTCTTCGTGTCTGTTTATACATATTCATTTATTTCATTTTGTGTCTCTTAATGTTCATTCCCTGTATTTCCTTAATTTAACACATACTTAATTTAAAACCTAAAATAATAAAAATTGAACATTTCATCTTTTCTCCTTATGCACATAATTACCATTTAGAAAGGTACATATTTTTTACATTCTTGCAATAAATATTATCAAGAATACATGTTTCATACACATTATACATGAATTCAAATGTACATATATACATGCTCTATGAATAAGACATGTATATATATATATATATATATATATATAGCACGCGTTTCATATGTAGGAATTTATTTTAATTCAAAAAATTTTCCTTGCATTCACTGATTTGATACTTAAATAGGATTAATTTACGCTGAAATATAAACTCAGTTATTAAATGTGGTATAAGGTGTATTATGATTACGCTCTATAAATTGCATTATTCTGACAAACTAGTAAAAATGTAAGATATCATTTCATAAACTTCTTTGTTGTAAAAAAGTGTACATTTTTAAAATAAATTTCATTTCATAAAACTAATATGTTGTATACAAACAGTATCTCATGATATATATATATATATATATATATATATATATACGATTAAGGGGAGGGAGTACTCGTCAAAAGAAAGTTGTTCATTTATTTTTTCGCAATTAATATATTTAATATATTTCCTTATCGTCATCTTGAGAATTGATGATGATGTGATTAACGATTTTTAATCACTGACGAATTTTTCACTTCACCACAAACTACAATTGTTTTACATTCATTTGTGCATGTTAATAAATAAACGAAAGGGTATGCAATAGTGAAAAATTCTGAAACAAATATTTTGAAGATAATTTTTTTAATGATTGTGTTTCTTAATGTATTTCTCGGAATAAAATATTTTTGAAGAAAAAAATGTTACAATATAATTTTTGTTAATGAAGACTAAATTCGTTTTCACACTTCTCCACAGACTACAAAAAATGTTTTGGATCAAAATGTTCAGTAAATGATTCTTGATTATTTTTAATTGTTTCATGTGCATTTCGATGGAGATTCTATTATCCTCGGTCAAAAAAGGTTAATAATCAATTATTGAATATGTTTGATCAGAATCATTTTTTATAGTTTATAAGAGAGTAAAAAATTTCTAGTAAAAGTAATTTAACCACAGTACCAAAAATCGTGTTAGGACTTTTTTTCTTCAAAAATATTTTGATCCGAGAAGTACGTTGAGAAATATGATCATTATAAAAGATTGTCCTGAATTTATTTGTTCTCTGATTTTTCATATTTTGTATGCTATCTCTTTATTTATTAATATACATAAATGTGTGTGTGTGTATATATATATATATATATATATATATATATATATATATATATATATATATATATATATATATATATATATATATATATATATATATATATATATATATACGTATAATGTTTAGTTCATGAGTTTTAAAAAATAATTATTTATCATTTATCATTTTTATCACTTTTTAATAAGAGTAAAATGTATTGCAATTAGAGTCCAGCATGAATATAAACAATGACATTTTGAAATTAGTAATGTAAATTTTTCTATATAATTATTGGAATTGTTGCAAAAATTGAGATTGAACAAAATAAATAATGTAGAGGATATATTTACCTATTTCAATAGCAACCAATAAAGACTTGGAAATGTGGATTTCAATGCAGTTAATTATGTATCAATGACAACAAGCGACCCTACAGTTTCTTAAAGAATATTCAAGTGATTGATGCAACTAATAAAATTGATATTTTAGTAATATGTTGTGGTACATATAATAGATATAATCGAGCTGAAAAACGGAAAGTAGTTGTTTTTCAACCATTAGAAGTAAATACAGTCGTGGAATGGAATGTCGATTAATTTAGAGGAATAGCCGTATTGACATGCGAAATAAAAAATTATATTAATTAATAATAAATTGTAGTAATACATCCTTTGTTAATGCTTGTTCATTGTACAGTATGTTGTTACTAAATATACTCAACTTGAATTTATATGAAAAATAGCAATTGCAGTACTTCCTTTATCGAGTAAATATTTCACTGGTCTTTTTGATAACCATCAAGCATAAGAAAGTATATTTCCTTAAAGTTTTGTTAACATAAGTAGTAAAATGCATTATGATGGTTGCTATTATTGGATATATCTTCAAAATACACATAGATTATGTACCGAGTACAAGAAATGCGTCACGCACATTTGTCCTAAATGCAGTATTGGATTTCATGTGAAATGTTTTCTTCACTAGATTGGGTTAATTAAAAATCTTTAATAAATTTATTACTTGTACACATATATTCCGTTTTCTTATCTTCTTACATAATAAAAAACTATCACTTTTGATGCCATTGCTACGTCATGTATGAGTAATCATACATTCTTTAATTTAAAAATTATACTTTTTTTAAAGCAATTATATGTAATTGATTTAGAAAATTAAAAGGTATTCAGTTTCGTTTCCAGGAATTATATCCCCTAATCCTTAATGGTTTAAAACATGGCGATCAAGATGTTCTCATAAATATTCAATGGATTAAGGTCTGGTGACTGGTATAGATAGTGTAAATAATTTGGAATATTATAAAGTAGTCATTTTCTAAAAATCTTATATATGTATATATATATATATATATATATACATATATATTGTGTGATTAGAAATAATTAGTATATCTCCGCAAAACTGATTGGTATATAAAGGTGTTATGAAAGTTGAAGACTTTTTATGGTATACAATGGTTAACCATCTCATTTAAAAAAAGACTGAAAAAATATGATAAAAGTATTTGTTTATTTGTTTTACCAGATGATATTGATATATATATATATATATATATATATATATATATATATATATATATATACACATACATACACAGGTTTTTTAACGGATAAATATTTAAGGTTTATGGTCGCGTCGTTCTTTTACGGTTACAATATAGTTATGTAGGTATGTCTTCAGCTTAGCGGTTATTTGTTATTTTAAATGTCTTTTATGAAAAAAAAAACAATTGAATGCTAACTTTTTCTTGAAAATATTCATAATTATATAAAACAAATTAGCCTTTTTTTTAACCCACTGCTACAAAAAAATGTATTCGTGAATACTGCAAACATTTGATAATGGTATGAAAAACAATGTTTTTCTTTTTAATAGTGGCTGTACAAATAGTGCTGACAATATGTTACTATAAAAAAAAATCTTACCGTTCTGCAAGTTAAAAACGAAGAACATTAAAATAATAAAATTTAAAAAATATTTAATCTTCAACAATGGAATAAATATGAAAATTATTTTAAAAGAATTCCATCATCATCATTATCATTATTATTAATAGAATAAATAAATCTCAATATTAATTTTTAAAATGTTTCCAGTATTAGTTCAATGTCGTTATTATTATAATTTTTTAAAATAAAAATATAATTAATGAATACATTATCATTTGATTATGCTAAAATTGGCCACTACCAAAAAGTGATAAAATTAAAATTTTCAAAAATAATCATTATGTATCAAAAATTTCTGCAGGAAATATCTATCCAATATATAAATACTTTGTTTGTGTGTGTGTGTATGGATGTATATATATATATATATATATATATATATATATATATATATATATATATATATATATAGAAAGAGAGAGAGAGAGACACACACGCATCTATATATACATCATATATAGATAGATTATATTTGGATACATATAATTTAAACTTAAATTAATATATATTTTTTTAAATTCATTTGTTTATAAAATTGACAATTGTTTTAAAATAATTATTTTTACAAAATTTGGTGTATATTAATGAATATGTTGTGTTTTGAACAATTATAATTTTAATATATTTAAAGTCATCAAGTATACAAACGGATGTTGATGGTTCACCTTTTGGTCATAACGGAAAGAATTTTTTTTGAGGTACTATATGCTATCAAAATTAACTAAAGTGAATACTTTTCGAACACTGTGTTCAATAAATATTCGTAATATATATATATATATATATATATATATATATATATATATATATATATATATATATATATATATATATATATATATATATATATATATATATATATATATATTTCTAGGTGAGTAAGATATTGAAATGGGTTTTTGAAATTTTAATGAAAACTTCATTTTTAAATATACATTTATATATTTTTTAATGTAAAGTTTATTTTACTAATATCAAATGTATATGTATATATGTATTATATTAAATTTATCTATATATATATTTCTTTAAGTACTTTATATAGCTAATGTATAAGAATTTCATTAATTTGTATTTGATTTCAACAGTAATTTTGCTGATTAATTGATATTTGAATTTGTACATTCTGAATACCATCCGGCACAACGGGATAATTAGCCTATGGGCCTTTCAAACACAAAAAAAACGCGCGGGGGCAAAGCCCGGGCCCCCGGCTGCAATGCGACATACCGGCTTTGGAAAAATTGGTGGTTTTATTAACAATGCTGTAACTACGTCAAAAAGACAGCAAAGTAAGCAAGTTTTTTTTTATTTTAAAATAAGTCTTAAATACAATTTATGAAGATTTTATAACAAACGGTATCAGTCGGCAAAAATAGAAAACTACTATACCATATGAGTCTCTCGATAGAATTTGCCTGGTGTAATAATGCTACACTCGTGGGTTCCGCCATTGAATCTGGCGTCCGAATTAAACATGTGAAATAATTGAAACTGTTTTCTTTATCTAATATAAATCGTATTAACTTTATTTTAATTGAATTGAGTATTTTATTTAATTTTTATAACGCACTTTACTGGTCTAACATGGCCGGTAAGTGGCGTTTGGTGTAAGCTTGTCATCCCTGACCTCGATTGCCGATTATGATATTGGTTTAGCTCAAGATTCACTGTTTTTAATAAAATAATGGAAGGTAAATTTTAACACTTTTAGCAGAATATATTAATAATTTAACTTTATTAAAGTACCAGTTTATTATATTATTTCATTTAAATATTCATTTTACAAGTACAAGTGGAGTCACTGTGTTACCTGTTTTTTTTCACTACTTTTTCCTAATTGAACATTGTGAGTGATTTAATTGTGTATTTCACATGTGACAAACAAAATGAAAGTTACTCCTACATTTATAAAAATATATTTGAATAGATAGTATTTTCATTATATTTGTCAGTGAAAAACTAACAGTGTAGTGTTCAATTTTAATTTTAATCATGCTACAATTTTAGGTAATGGAGACGTACAGTGGTGCTTCTGTCAAGTTAAAGGTACACTTGATGATAATGTGACTGAAGCTGACATAATTTCATGTGTAGAATTCAACCATGACGGGGAACTTTTGGCAACTGGGGATAAGGGTGGCCGAGTGGTTATATTTCAGCGTGATCCTGTTTCAAAAGTAGCAATTCCTCGTCGTGGGGAATATAATGTATATTCAACATTTCAATCACATGAACCTGAGTTTGACTACCTCAAAAGTTTAGAAATTGAAGAAAAAATTAATAAAATTAGATGGTTAAAACGAAAAAATCAAGCGCATTTTTTGTTGTCTACCAATGATAAAACAATAAAGTTATGGAAAGTTACAGAAAGAGATAAGAGAGTTGAAGGTTATAATACAAAAGAAGAAAACGGTACAATTCGAGATCCTTCTTGTATTACAGCATTAAAGGTTCCTACTATTAAGCCAATGGAATTAATGGTTGAAGCATCTCCTCGACGTATATTTGCCAATGCACATACCTATCACATAAATTCTATATCTGTGAATTCTGATCAGGAAACTTATTTATCAGCTGATGATTTAAGAATTAATCTTTGGAACCTGGAAATTACTGATCAAAGCTTCAATATAGTAGATATAAAACCCACAAATATGGAAGAACTTACAGAAGTAATTACTGCTGCTGAATTCCACCCAATTGAATGCAATTTGTTTGTATATTCTAGTAGTAAAGGTAATAAAGTCAAATAATTAATTATATTTATACTAATCACATTGTAATTTGTTTTCAGGTACTATAAGATTATGTGATATGCGAGCAGCTGCACTATGTGACCAGCACTCAAAGTTATTTGAGGAACCTGAAGATCCTACCAACCGAAGTTTTTTTTCTGAAATAATATCGAGTATTTCAGATGTTAAATTGTCGAATTCTGGTAGATACATGATTTCCAGAGATTATTTATCTGTCAAAGTGTGGGATTTACATATGGAAACAAAACCTATCGAGACTTATTTAGTAAGTTATTTTCTTATTTATTAGTTTCAAGTAAATGTAAATGGTAATTAATTTTTTTTTACAGGTTCATGAATATTTACGTTCGAAATTGTGCTCATTATATGAAAATGATTGTATTTTTGATAAGTTTGAGTGTTGTTGGAATGGGAACGATACTGCCATTATGACCGGTTCTTATAATAATTTCTTCCGAATGTTTGATAGAACTACGAAACGTGAAGTAACATTAGAAGCGGCTCGTGATATTGCAAAACCAAAAACCGTTTTAAAACCACGGAAGGTGTTTACCGGCGGGAAAAGAAAAAAAGATGAAATTAGTGTGGACTGTTTAGATTTCAATAAAAAAATTCTTCATACAGCATGGCATCCGACTGAAAATATCATAGCAGTAGCGGCCACCAATAACCTATTCTTATTCCAGGATAAGTTTTAGCGAAATACAATAAGATTAGGTTAAGTTAGAATTAAGTTAAAAATAAGTTATAAAATATTATGCTGATTTCAAACCAGCGATGATGGTTTCATCAGTCAACAAACACAAATAGTAACTGAAACAATGAAGTAGCAGTACACTTGTATGCCTTACAGTGCCATGTCAGTGTGGATTTTGGAATTTCCATTATGTTTCTTACAATATCGCTTTTATTTAAATACAGCGTGCATGTGACGTAATGAATCTGAGCAAACTTGGTATTGTGGCAAGACTCTGCTTGACGTTGTGTAATAAAAATTGTAAACAGTAAAAACTTGAGAAATATTCGATAGGTATAAAAAAGTTAGCCTTTTTGGGTTATTTTAGCTGAACTACTGTTATGGTTCATTTGGTAGCATGAACCTTCCATTAGCTTTATTTTTTATAAATTAGCTAATTGAAATATGTAAATAAAATGTTACATTCCGCCACAATAAAATTAAATCTTTTTGAAGAACATATTTGTAAGATATTTTCAATACTGTAGCTCATACATCATGTTGTATTGTATAAATATTGTTTTTTTTTGTCTTATGTGTTTTTTTTCCACAACACTTGAAAATAATGAACTGATTTTACTCTTACCTAAAACTGCATGAATGTAGGTATGTGTAAGTAAATGTGTGTATGCATATTTTACATATATTTACACACATCCATTCATGTTTTAATTACTCAAGAATGACATTGCTGATTTCACAAAAGAAATTTCAGTGAAATATGTTTATATGTTATGTAAATATTTTTTACTAATTTGTGTGCAAAAATAAAATTATTATATGATAAATTTTTTGTAGAACTATATGTAAAAAAGTCAAATCCACTATTAATAGTGGTAAAATAATTTTTCAAATCACAGATTTTGCTTATTTAATAAAAATTCGAGAAAGTGATCAGTTTGTCTATGTGTTAATACCAATGTATTGTATTACAAAGAATTAAAATATTTTCACTAAACCTGAATAAGAAATAAAATTTACTACTCTGATCTTATTAATGTTGAGTTATGTCTTTTTTGCTATAAAAGTATTTTTTACTCAAATTATTTAATTATGATTTATGTAGATAATACCTTAAACAAATCAGTGAATCTTTGTTAAACAGTAAAAAAAACTTTGGCGAAATACACCAGTAATAGGAACATTTTGTAAAGCCCATAAACCAAGTTTAATTTTATAATAAAAATTTCTATTTTTATTCCACATGTTAAATGTATTCTTTCTTCGCTAACAGTAAACAATGTATGTGATAAGTATACAAACAAGTATCTATATCCAACATTAAAACGTTTTTTTGATTATTTGGCTGAGAGATACAACTTGATGGGGTTTGTGGAATTACCACAAAATTTTATATATATATATGCATATGATGTATATTCGTTAATATATTTACTTTCAAATATAAATAAGTGTATATTTACATAATATAAAATGATAAGAAACCAACACTAATTAGATTTTTTATTTCTTAGGTGTACTTAATTTAACTTGTGCAGATGTTAATACGAAGGTAAATATTTTTCAAATTATTGACGACTGATATTTTTATACATATGGATAATTAAGATATACTGGAAAATTACCTGTTTTTTTTTTATTTAATTACTAGTAAATAACTTCAATCAACATTTAAATTACTTTATGTAAAATATTACATTTCATTATAAAAATATAGTTAAAATTAGTGCAAATTACTTGATATACATTTATGATTCAGCAACTACCTTGCTTTTTGCTTGTATTGGTAAAAATAGTTTAAATTCTGCTGGTAATTCATCTTCTGAATAAAGGCGATCTGAAAAGTATACTCTACGAACACGGCAGCTTGCATGTATCTGGACACGTAAAGTTTCTACATAATTTGTTCCATATGCTCGTCGTGTAAAATCTGCTAAGTTGAACTGTATTTGATTCCATCCTTCATCAAGTCTCATAGGCATTGTACAAATAAAAGGTTTTACACGTGTAGTTGATTGATAATTACTTGCACGAAAACGTCGCCGAACATTTTTATCATCCAAAATTTGAACTTCAAATGTGAAATACCTTTTTAAATTCTTAATAATCATAACTAAAAATGGCAATTTTATTCCTAATGTTTTTTTCGGATCATTTGGACACGATATATAAGTTGTGCTTACATTTGAACCAACTATTTCAAGTACTAGCGACTGTATGTCTTCATCTGATATTCTTTTAATGTGTCCATTTCTCACTTTTTTATCCCATATTTGCAATGGTTTACTTCCAATACTATAAAGGATCGATAAAAATCCGCTTTGAAAAGTGTTTTTAAACATTTTTTAACTTTACACTTTCTTTGTATTTAAACATCAACCATTTTTATAATATTAATTATATTTAATTTGCAATTTTAGGTTAAATATCAATAAACTGTAGTTTTTGTTTTTTTTTTTTATTTCATGTCCTTCGTACATGTATTTGTATTATTGTGGTAATTCAGAAAGATTACTTTTCTTGAATGTAAAAAAAAATATATTTATAGAAAAATCAATAACTTGATCTACAATAAAAAATGAACACCACTAAACACCGCTAAACACTTGTATCCATAGAGAAAAGACTTGTTCTATCCATAGAGTATTATCTCTTTAGCTATGGCATGAATAAAATCAGATACTTTATCTATGAATAAAATGTTACTAATGGTACATATCATAAATTCTTGGACTTTTACTGTGTCTATTATTTAAGCACAAGTTAGATTTAGTCTTCGATAGATTATATTATTGTTTTAATATGAGTAATAGTTATTATTTATTTCTTAAAAATATAGACAATATTTGCCGAACTTGTTTAAATACAAAAAGAACAAACGAATTGCATTCATTATTTAATGAATGTTTACATGAAATGATTATGGAGCTTGCTTCAGTCAAAGTAAGTAGTAAACTGATAAAAAACAAGTTACACAGTAATTTTTTACAAATGCTTCAAATAGAAAACATTTAGAATTTAAATACAAAAAGATAATATCCAAATAATTTCAATTTGCTTGGAAAATATGAGATGAACTATATTAGTAAATAATGATAATTGAGTAATAAGTTTTATAAATGAATTTTTATTTTCAATGTACAAAAAATGTGATCAAGAGATTTAGTAATTGCCTTGAAATTTAATAACAAACTTCTCTGTACCTTAATACTTAGAGGATGATGGTAACAGAATCAAAATATACATAAGTTATTATTAAAGTTAACAATAATCAGTTATTGAATATTTCCATCAGAAATATTTATGTTGTGTGGAAAGTAAGAAAACATTTGTAAAAATTAATTTAGCCATAAGACCGAAACAAAAATTTTGTAATGTAATAAATATTTTATAAAATCTACAAGCTATATTATTTTGCAGTTAAATAAAAAGATATATATTCTTTATTTTTTAATTTATTCTGTGTGTATTGCCAAATATAATTATATATATATATATATATGTATGTACATACAAACACACACTCACTCACTCGTTATTTTATTCATGTTAGGTATCGAAGGATGATGGTTTACCAAGTTTTATATGTATGCAGTGTGTTTTACAAGTTACTCTTGCATATTCTTTTAAGAAACAATGTGAAAAAGCAGATTTATGTTTGAAAAATATATTAAATTCGAAAAGAGAAAAGGAAGATATGACCAATAGATTGTTTGAAAATTGTTCTGTACTTACTATACCACAAAAAACTAATTTGAGAAAAATAAAATCAGAAAATGATTTAAATTCAATTGATAAATTTAGTAAATACACAAAAGCTAACATCCAGAGCTTTTTAATTAAAAATCATTTTAATATCTTAAAATTAAATTGTATAGTTAATGAAAAAAATAAAAATAATACCGAGGAACTTATTGTAGTCAAAAATGATATATTAATGAAAAATCAATGTACAAAAGTTGATGTGAGTATTTTGTAATTACTTAATATATTTTTAAATAACGGTATGGCTCAACCTCTTTAATATCTTTTTAAAATTCATACATATAAGAATAATCTGATATGATTTTTATAATCTTAATAATTGGAAATATTTGGTAATTAATATAAAATAAGACTGCATGTGTGCCCAAAATAGACATATATATGGATATGGGTTCATGTGTTTGCTCTTTAAAAAATTATTGCTAGCAGTAAACTTATTTTGTATTAATTTTATAGAAATCTATCATAGATGTTGAAGAACACATATTAAAGTACCCACCTGATTTGAAAACCACCTTTAGAAAAGAAAGTATTCGGGGCACAGGAGAAAATATTATTTTTAATGCAGAATGTAACATTAATGAACAAATTTCAAAACTGAATAAAAAATCAGATTTATGTACTTCAAAAAGTTCAGATGAAATAAAAAATAATATTAATTCAAATACTATATCTTCAGAAGAACCTGAAATTTTAGATATTTTTGTTGATCCAATGTTAATTGATGAGCATTTAAAAAACATTGATGATAATGATAAATGTACTTCAAAATCCTTAATGAAAAAAAAAATTTATAAATGTAAAGAATGTAACAGAAAATTTTCACTACCTGGTGGACTTAAAGTTCATTTATCTAAGCATGGAAAAAAATATAAATGTAAAGTATGTAAAATGGAATTTACATGTAAGTCACATTAAGTAATAGATTATAGTAACATATATTATGTAGATACCTTTTTTTAAAAAAATGTTCATATTCCTTAGAGTGTGTTCTAAAATTCCTGGATTTCACTGTTTAGTGTAATCACATTGTATGCATATTTTTTTAAGGAATTTTGTTTTGAAATATTTGTGCCATCAATTTACAATCATTATTTTTTTATAAATTGCATTATTAAAAAAGAAATTTAAATTTTTCTGTTTCTGAGGGTTATTTTTTTTAAATTCTAATAATTTAAGTGGAGAAATACTTTTGTTTAATGCTTTTTTTTAAAAAAAAATTATTGGTATCTATTTATTCAAAATATGATATATACTAGAAGCAGTCAAATTAAGTTTCATTTCTCTGTACAGAGATTTTCTTTATTTAATCAGCATTTATATTTTGTTATGACTATTTATGAAATTTTTTATTTGAAATGTGTATTACTTGAAATTAATGATTTATTAATGATGCAAATATATTTATAGTTTCCAAGCAATGGAAAGAACATATGAAATCACATCCTGATTATCGTCCATATAATTGTAAAATATGTAAAAAAAAATTTAACCTTACTGGAAGTCTTACCAAACACATGCGAACTCATGGCGGGGAAAGAAAACATTTATGTAATAAATGTGGTAAAAGATTTTATGAACCGGGCCATCTAATAGTCCATATGCGTACTCATACTGGTGAAAAACCTATTGTTTGTGCAATTTGTGGAAAACGATTTTCTGATCCTCATGGTCTTGCTGCACATAATAAAATGCATACAGGTATTTATCTGTACTTATGTATTTTTTATGCACACATTCAATACATATACATACATACATATATATATATATATATATATATATATATATATACACACACACACACACCCATACATATGAGAGAAAGAATAATATAGGAAATATTACAGACAGCACATTATTAATTTTATTTAAATAATTAATTTGTGTAATTTTATCTTCATTTATGTTATTAAAATTTATTATAGGTGAAAAAAATCATGAATGCAATATCTGTCAAAAACGGTTTGCTCATTCATTTGTGTTGAAAGCTCATCTGCGTGTTCACACCGGAGAAAAACCTTTTGTTTGTTCTGTATGTGAAGCTGCTTTTGGTAGTTCATCATATTTGACCATTCACATGAGGTCGCATACACAGGAAAGACCTTATAAATGCACAGCTTGCACTAAGGTATGGGAAAAAATTAAGTTTCTGCCAATAAAACATGATTTTAGATTGGAGAAGTAGATTAAGTAACAGCCTCTTACAAGTCTAGAACAACAGGAAAGAACTAATGATTGGATACTTATATGTTTTTATTTATAAATTATAACATTCTGAAAATAGACATGTGGTAGTATGGTATATGATTTTTAAATAAATATTTCAAAAACATATTCAATGTTTAAAATGTAGTGTTTCATTGATAGAATTTATGGGACAGATTAATTTTCATTATTATTCAAAAAATTTCTTTTTTTTCAAAATGATAATTACTATATATTGAAATTAATATATATATATATATATGTATAATTGTCATTTGATATATAGTATGTTATAAATTACAGTCATTTACAAGTAAAGGAGCATTAACAGCTCATACAATGACTCATACAGGAGAGAAACGTTTCCAGTGTAGCGTATGTGGTAAACGAGCAGCAAGAGCAGCTGATCTTACTACCCATATGCGGTCACATACTGGAGAAAAACCTTATGCATGTGATCAATGCCCTAAAAGATATCACACATCAAGTAATCTTGCAGCTCATAAACGTAGTCATTCCGGCACACGTAATTATGTTTGCACTGAATGTGGTAAAGCATTTATAGATTCAAGAACTTTACAGTGCCACATTCGAACTCACACAGGTAAAATAATGTAATATATTTTGGTACAGTTGTTCCATTTTATAATTCATTTATATGAAATTGCTAAGGTTTCTTTTATTGAATATATTTTTAGGAGAACGACCATATGTTTGTCAGTATTGTGGAAATCGTTTCACTCAATCAGGGCAATTAGCAGCACATAGAAAAACACATGTATATAATATTTCAACTACATCTTCCATTGCACCTTTAATTCCTCAGTTATAATAATAAAGTAATATTTAACTTATATAATAAATTGATAATAATGTGTATACTGTATGTATGTAGTGTGTCTATATATATATATATATATATATATATATATATATATATATATATATATATATATATATATGTCAAGACTCTTTTAATCAACTATTAAATAAAAACCTATTTGAAATCCTTTATATCTAAATAATATGATGTCTACTTTTTCACAAATTTCCAATAAATATCCTACTTTTATTTCACATGTTCATAATCAATATGTTATCTATGAGTTGTAGTATTTGTGTCATGTTTTTTTTAATTTTACTAATTATATATATTCTCTCTCTCTTTCTATATATATATATATATATATATATATATATATATATATATATGTATGTGTGTATATTTGTATAATATTAGGGTTGCATCCTTTACTTTTCTAAAGAAATTGGTATTGAACGTTAATGTTCGATGTATTTAATATATTTTTTTTAAAGAAACATTGCTGTTGGGCAGAATTTAGAGTATATTAAAAATATGATACTTCAGTTGCAAAATTATGTTTCCTAACTGCATTACTGTATTTTTAACATGAAAGTGGAGTTCAGAATTTTAACTATTTTCTAGATATTTTTATGAGATTATAAAGTGTGTGTATATGTAATATAATATTTTAAAATATTTTCTTAAACTGAGAATGATTTAATTTAGTGTAGCATAAATATAAAATTTTGAGCGCCAGTTTTTTTTAGGATCTAGCTAATAGTCATTAAAGGAATAAAGTACTTGAATAGTGTAAGAGATTTGTAAACTGATGTAATCCTCTTTCTTTCACAAAAGTAAATGTCCAAATTGGCTGTAATCAATCTATTTGTACAGTATCAATGCCCTAAATTATCAGTGTTCGAAATATTGATTTTTTTGAGTGAAAAATAGAAGTATTTTGTTTTCTAATGTCAATATCTTATCAATGGTATTTGTATCTAAATATCAGTTTTCCCAATTAGTGTCTATCTTTTTACCTTAAGTTTCATATAAATTTAGTAAATTAAAAAATATATCAATTTTCAATAAAAACATTTTATTAAATAATTTTTTTTGTCATAAAATAAAATATAAATAATATAATTAAATTATTTTTTAATCTACATGAACTATTTATTAACAATTTTAAAATTGTATAAAAAAAATGGGTATGTATAAAAAAAGATGCTATTAATAATATAGTACTTATATAAAATACACACACACAATATATATATATATATATACATATATATATATATATATATATATATACATACATACACACACACACATGTATACATAGTTTTAGATAATTTAGATTATGTGAAACCATTTAAAATCCTACTTATGTATAATTTTTTTAAGAAAACAATTATCATTTACACATTTTTATATTAATTGCCTACTAGAATGAAGTGATGATTTTGTAATTCTTTTTTAATTTGTTTATAAATTTTTTACTTTATTTTAAAATGAGATGAATTTAATATTTTCCAAAATAAAATTCACAATAGGTATATATTGTACACAAAAGTATTGTGTTTTAAACAAGTTTGCCTTTGTATTTCATAAAAATTATTAAAAGCTTATATTAAAAAAAAACCCTCAAAATACAAAAACCACTTATTCAAACATAATTATATATATATATATATATATATATATATATATATATATATATATGTATACATACACACACAAATGCACATACATACAAACATGCATACATGCATTAATACACAACCACATATATGTGTATTTATGTATGTACTTAAGATTTATAAATAATAAATAATTATAAAATAACACATATATTGTCATAATAAATGGCTTATACATATTCTTAATCATTTAAGATTAGTTACAATATAAATAATAAAATTTCAAAAAAATTGAAACCTGTAAATTATAAGATTAATAAAAAAAAAACATCAAAAACTATCACAGTTGTGGGATACTCACTCATGATTAGATCATATGGTACACAAAAAAAAATGATACAATAAACTTTGTGCACTTTCTATTAAATTAGAGTGTTGTTGCTATTCTACTTAATTTACATTACAATTCTGAAATTGATACTTATTAAAAATTAACAAATATCATAAATTTAATTAAAGGCAAGAATTAATTATTATATTATTCTTCTTGAGGTAATGATATACCCAATCTCTGTAAATCTTCTAATGGTTTCAATGGTCGTTTTGACCAAGTTTTCTGTGCTTTTAGTGCAATAGAATCATTTCGTAACTTGTCTAATTGTTTCACATATGGATATATTCGTTGTTCAACCCATTCAGCAATAGTATACTCATCAAAAACATCATTCATAGCATCATTGGCTGATCTTCCTAATGAAATCATTGTGTGATAAATTCTAGCAAAGTCAGACATTAATTCATCGACTCGTAGAGGTAAACTATAATTATGACGGATATTATAATCAGTCATCCAACCTGTAAAAGAAAAAGCATATATTATAATCACTTATTTAATCCATATGATTATTATTTTATTACACCTTTATTAATGAGCACTGATTCAATATATTCTTTAAATTCAATTTCAGCCGAGTTAAAACGGTATGTGAGTTTAAAAAAGGGACTCCCGGGAAACATGCATCGACCAAATTTATCCCATAAGAAAGGATCACTTTCTAATGAAATAAATGAATTTGTATTAGAAGATGTAGTATACTGTAAAATAAAATATTTTAATAAAATAATTTATTTTTCATATAAACTGGTATACATTAAAATAATAAAATAATTATATAAAAATACCTGTGGACAACTTAATGCTGAAAGTAATGGTGCACGCATTGATGCATTAAAATATCCATTTGAAGTAGCTAACAGGCAGATAGAAAGAGATGGTATTGCTGCTGGTAATAATTCACAAAGTACAGCAAAATGATCATATCTATAAAATTAAAGTATGTAAAGAGAAATAATATATTTTTTTGAAATATTTCAAATACCTTTGCCAACCAGTAATAACAATACCAGCAAATCCATGTTTAAAGTTTGGAGACTGTTGTGACATTACTTCCAACCATCGAAGATTGTTTTCTAAATGACGTTTAGCATTTGGCACGTACAATGTTTCACCAAATGCTCCTTTAAATGCAGAAGCGGCCCAGACAGTATCAAATACAGCTTCATATTTATCCCATACCTGACAAAAAAAAAATACTTAAACAATAAAATAATCAATATTTTTTTAACGTTATCTATTACCTGACTTTGAACAAAACGATAAACATCTTCAGCATAAACCCAAACCATTGGTTGTACAAGTTTACCAATGGACATTTCTTCCAGCATTTGTTGACTAATATGTCTCAACATATCATCCCAAATAATTATTTGTATCTCAGGCCATTTTTCATGTATAATATCTGTAATGTGCTTGACATGTTGTAGAAATAAAATTTCTTTCATGATACCACGACAACGTTCACACTCGCCCATTTGAAATACTTCATCACAACCTATGTGAATATACCTAAAATAATTGTATAGGAATATGTGTATGCACATACATACATACATATATATATATATATATATATATACAAATATATACACAGCTAAATTTTTAAATAACAGAAAATTAAAAGAAAAAAATTTAACTTACTGAACACCTTGGTGTAATTCCATAATTTGATTTATCATTTCACGTACTAATTCCAAAGATTTATTCCGGCTTGGACATAAAGCTTGTGGACTATCAGGTACTTCCCGAATATGAATAAATTTTTCATGTTTTAATGCAAATTCCATATGGCCAAATGTTTGAATTAAAGGAATTATTTGAAGATTTGAATCTTTAGCTGCTTGTAAAATCTCTAATATTGCTTTCTTGGTATATGCATTTTTAGCTGACAAGTCTTTTAAATTTTTATTGAACGGAAACATGTCTTCATATTCAATTAAAATTCCAGTTGCTCCTAAATTTTTAAGCAGTGGAAATAAGCGTTTAAAATAACTAACTTTCGGTGGAGCACCTTTTAAATCAAAATGAATAAAACGATGAGGAGGTATATATGGTTTTTTTGGATCTATATTGGTATATGGTATACCCATTTGTTCATTATCATTTTCTAACATTTGATCATTATTTTGATCTTGTATGGATATTGACATTCTTCTAGCTATAATTTCATTTCTGTTAGGCGATTCTAATTTTGCTATCGTTTCAGCATCAAATATTGGCACCTTAGCACCGATATCTTTATGAACTGAATTACGTTTAGAAAAATCAATTGATTTATCAACAAACTTTACGTTATCAGAATTTTTTTCAGGATTTGAAAGTATAATTAAAGGCGCTGCATTATTCTTTATTTCAGATAGTGAACTTGAAGTGTCAGTATTTTCTAAAGTACGATTGTACTGAAGACCAAATCCTAAAATCATTAGTAAGACTGCAGCAATAAGAACAGTGGTTTTTCGACGCCATGCTGTCAATCCTAACCGATTTGCATATGTACACGCCATCATACAAAACCTGTAATTGTTAAGTTATTTTCATAATTGTTATTAAAAAAAAAATGTAGTTAACATACAGAGAGACAGTATTGAAAAAATGTTTTTAAATACCTTCTTAAATCGGGCGCGGTGGAAAATATATGGTTTGGGCCATTTTGTTCTTAATTTATTTTAAACATTAACTTATTTTTAATAAATGTTTACTATAATTTTTTGCTAATCATGCATAAAGATTAATATCATTGATTATCTTGATAACGAGTACTGGGTTTTCACAGATATTTACACTTAAAAATCTATAAAAAAATATAAAATAACGAAAAGCAATTTTGTTTATATATACTTATATGAAATAATTACTAAAACACAAAATTAATTATGTTTATTCCCTGATATCATATACTTAATTTAATGTTTTTTCGCTGTCGCCATATGTTTTTGAACAGTGTTACAAACCAGTAGCATAGATAAAGTCCATTCTCTGCCAATAGGTAGACTACTCATAAGACACAATTAAATATTTTGATGGATAGGTTGCAGTAGTGGATAGCTAAAGTTTTTTAATAACTTTAAAATTATAAACATTATAATCATTATAAACAGTTAAATATTAATTTTAACTAGGACGATATATATGAAAAAATAGAAATGTGTCCATTAATATATTATTTAAAAATTATGATTATCTTTATCTATGTAATGATTATTTTAAGTGTTTACATGTATTATTGTAAGTAATTATTGGTAAAGATCCTGAGGACTTATATAAAAATAAAAAGAGAAGTATATGATTTTTAAGTAATTAATTTCATTTATTATACATTGTGATGTATTCCATAAATAGGTCTATTTTTATTTTTGTCATTCTCGAATATATTAAAGATGAACAATTAATATCTATATTGTAATAATCTTAATGTATTGATCTTTTTTATTAATTACAATTAATCATTATTAATAAAATGGACATAGAGGAGTCGATTGGTAAGACAATGTTATAGAAGAAAATTTCTATATTAATATACAAATGTTACAAATTTTTCATTTTTCATGACTTAGTTTTAAAACAATATGATAGAACTGAATTTTTTTTTGTCTAATTTTTATGGTGTATGTTTACTATAGCAAGGAAATGTTCACATGGATTTTGGTTCTTGCATATTTCCATAAAAATATTTATATTCTAATAAATTAATTTCACATATATGTTGAGCATTCAGTTCTCTTTAAGAATTTTATTCTTTACCTAACTGATAGTAAACATTTTTTTAATAGATAATTATCACACACATCCAAAATTGCACTTACATCAGTTTATATTATAATTATAATTAAAATATGTTTGTATGGTAAATGAAATTACAAATATATTTATATTGTTTTTACATGTTTTATTTAAATTTTACATTTATTTATTTAAAACATGTATTACTTTTTAACATGACTTTCTATATATCATATTATTGAGATTTATATAGAAAAAGATGATGCTCAGGTAAAATTTAGCTATCACTGATATAACAATGAATGACTAGTTGATCCTACAATGTGTATATGCATATGTATGTATATATATATATATAATGAATATATACGTACTTTTCAATAATACCAAGTTCATTTCATACGAACTGAAACATTTTAAAAAAATTTTGCTATGAGGACGGTTGTATCACCAATATATTTTTAATAATAAAAAAATGTATTAACTCATTTTTGCAGTTGAAAATTTATTTTCTATATTAAAACATTTATTTACTTATTAAATTAATAATATCTTTAAAGTAACAAACATATTAACACATCAATGAAATTACATCAGATAAATAGTTTTAATGTATACTGCACAGAAATAACTTTAAAAGAATTAAAATTATTTTAATTTAAATTATTTTAAATACTATATTTCAGTTTTATAAAGAATTTTTCACAGTAACTTCAAATTAAAAACTAACTTTGAAATTGATATTAGTTTTACAGTAAGTAAATTCAGTTTTTAATAAGCATAAAATTATTTTGATACAAAAAATTAAGCCATTTTATTGGTTACAGCTAAATGTAAGGAACTTAATTGATTTGTCCATTTATCCAAAGCTACATATCTTGCTGCACAGATTGACTTTTTATCCAATTCTAGAAGCTGATTAACTTGATCAATTCGACCTCTTATAGTATTATCCAAAATGCAAGAAACAAGTAAACTTTCAACTTCACCAGCATCTATATTTAGCTCTTTTGAGATAAATGGTATATGAATTCGAGTATATGGTTTGATAAGTTTTATAAGTACTTGTGTTCTAATGTTTCGCAAAAGATCTTCAATATGTTCTCTAATAAAAGGATCGTCCATTATATTTTTTCTATTTTGTTTAAGAATTTTTTCAAACTCATTAATGTCATTATTTTGATATGACATAACTAAATTAGTCATTGCTAATATTTCTGGATCATTTTTGTATGGCTTAGCCTCTTGTGAATCAAATGGATTTATACCAGACTTCATAAGCATGTTGGCAAGTACAAGATATTTTAAACATGTAGTACGTCTAGGACTTCCAGATTCATCATAATTTTTGAAGGCTTCAAAGAAATCTGTATGTGCTTTTTCAAATTCACCTTCTCTAAGATGCATTTTTCCACCACATTCTCTTATAACTCCCATAATTAATGGATGTGGAATTGCTGATTTTATATGAAGTGATTGTTCATATAATGTCTTTAATTTTTTATTGTTTTTCTGAGCTGTATACATTTGTATTTCTAATGCATATATTTCTAACAATTGTGTACCTTTTTTCAAATCATCTTCTCCTTCATCTGTTTGGCATGATTGGTGTAATTGTTTTAGGATCTTAGCTAGTTTATTGTAATCTGCTCGATCAAAATATAATTTTCCTAATTTAGTATTTGTTTTAAACCATAAACGATCATTTTTTGCATCTTTCAATGCTTCTAGTGTTGTTTCATAAAAATCTTGTAGTAATTCCATATTTTTTGATGTTGAAATGTAATCTAATATTGAATTAATAGATTTTTCACTATGATTTCTAGTAACGGCACTTTTTATATATGTTAAAAGCTGTTTATAACGAGTCATCATTTCTTGATAATTTGTAAGTTTAAAATTAATTTTTATCATTTGTTTGAGAGCTTTGAACCCCCATTCACCTTTATCACCACCTTCTAAATCTAAGACTTTCTGAAAGGAAAGTAATGCTGCCTTTGGATCATCTTCTTTTAATGCTTTACTATTATAGTACTGATTTTCTAAATCTACATCTGGTTCTGAATTACTATCTTCTGAATATTCTAAACCGTAATCTTCTTCTTCGTCACACATAAAGTCATCAATATCAGACATTTCAAAAAATGTATTTCGTATTTAAAAATTGAAGTTTTAATAGTTTAATGACAGAATTTTCATACAAAACCAGATATGATCTTTTCTACAGGCAGGGATTTTATTTGTTAATTATAAACGTGCCCATAGATAACGTGCCTACATTCAGTTAAGTAAATATTTTTCTTTCTTTTTTTCACAGTCACTCATGATATGCTCATGATACACTCACACTCAACACACAAGATGTATATTACATACAATTCCATGCACACATGCGTACATAATAACACAAGTAGATAGTGTTATTTCGTGTAAATTCGTGTTGAATCGTTCGTTTATAACGAATACTAAATTGTATCACCTGTATTTTTCTTACCTATATTTTTGTTCTTTGTGGTGAACAGGTGTGTGATTCATTGTGTAGTTTATATCAATGTAACGTTTCGATACAAAATGTCTTCCTCACCTGTGACGTGTGACTATTTATATATTTAAATGTTTTTAATCGAAACAATTATTGTGGTGATGCTTGAAATATTGTAAATGCCGCCGCAGTCAATAACGAATATGAACTGTACAAAACAACCGCTACTTAAACAGCAACAAGCGATTATTTTTAAATCTCGCAAAGCGAAAACAAAGGGTCAGAAACCTGCACACAAACAATTAAAATGTGTGTTGGTTGGAGATGGAGCTGTGGGAAAAACATCATTAGTGGTTTCATATTGTAAAGATACTTTTCCAAAGGAATATATTCCGACAGCGTTCGACAATTACAGTGGTAAGTAATCATTATAGTTTTAATGTAATGTTGGTATAAGTAAATGCATATTGTAATTATTAATATCATTTTAGTAACTGTGGAAGTCGACGGTCATCCTATAGGAGTTCAACTTTGTGATACAGCAGGCCAGGTAACACAATTTAGATCCATGTTTTGTTTTAGTATTTATAATAGTAATTCAAATAAAATTTATTATTATTAATTAACTGATTATATTTAATTTTACTTAGAATGAGCTGAATCCTTTGCGTGGTCTTTGTTATCCAGAAACAGATGTATTTATGTTATGCTTTTCTGTTGTACAACGTTCAAGTTTCGAATCAGCACATAATAGATGGGTTACAGAATTGCGTAGTATGGAAGTACCAGTAATATTAGTGGGTACGCAATCTGATCTCAGAAATTCAAATTCCACAATGCATAATTTGCATCAGTGTGGTCAAAGTTCTGTTACGGTAACTGAAGCATACAGATTAGCTGAAAGTTTAGGGGCACCTTATATCGAGACTTCAGCTTTAACATGTAATAATTTGAAAGACGCTTTTGACCATGCTATTTTAGCAGCTTTAAAACGGCGTAAAATGTGGCGGAAACCACTTTGGAAGAGACTTTGTTGTATATAGTATAAATTAATATTTATACATATATTTTTTTACGTAACTGATTTATATATGTTACATATTTTTAGTCTCGTTTTTTAAAAAAAATCAATAGTATCCAAAGTTGTGTAAGTTTGAAAAAAAGTGCTTGTATATTTTAAAGAAGTATAATTATAAATAAGGTAATTCCGTTTTTCATTAACCATTATTCAATGACTATTCTATTCATAAGAACTAATTTTTATTGATAATTGAAGGATATTACACATTAGATATTATTAAATTTTAGGATGTTTTATTTCAAAAATATAGTCATCTTTAATTTATGCATTTTATAGGAAGGTTTGTATTGATTTTATAATTATTTAATTTGGCTCAGATTTGTTGGTTGCCTATGAAATGATTAATTGTATATACTATTATTCATTTGTTTTCCATTAATGAAACAAATATTCTTTTATTAAATATTATAATTTAATTGTCTGTTTATAATATTATTAGAATTATTAAGTACCAATTGTTAAAGTATGCCAGAATTATCAGTTAATGCTATATAAAGTATTATATTAAATACAACTGTTCTGTTCAAATAAAATTTAGTTTTTATTTAACAATTGCTGGTATGTTTGACTTGTTTTAGAATGGATTATGGATTTTTTTTTATATCTGTTCTCAATACTATTTTTGAAAATACTCATAAATTTGATTAACTTTATATCTAGATTATATAGAAGTTTTAATGTAGCTGGTGCATAATATTCAAGAATTAAATGTGATGATTTTTGTATTATATATTGAATATTTTAATTTTTATATAAAATGAATGTATTTACATATATATTTTTTTCTTTATATTTTCACATCTCCACATGTAAATGTGAATTATCACAAATTAATATCAAAGTAATTATTAGCTGACCTTTTAGATAAAACAGAATTAAAAATGATAACAATTATCAGTATTTACTATAAGGTACACATTTTTATATATGAAAGTATGTGTAAATAGATGTGTCAACATCTAGTATAAAATATTTGGAAATATAATGTTTGTAAGTATTTTTGATCTCAAAAGTTTTTAATGAAGAGTATATATGTATATGTTAAATATATGTGGACTGAAACTAATATATTTTGACATAAAAATAAATTTTAGAGGAATTTCTTTTTAATATTATAACAATAAACTTTGGTTAGAAGTATGATATATGTTAATTTTATAGCATAGTATTTTTAATTTGAAAGGCAATCACCTGCAAATTTATTATCATTGGAGTAGAATATATAGTGGACTAGGTAAAATTGATATTAACACTTTGGATACAATTGATTGTATTTGTATGTGTGTATATATATATATAATTTTTAAGTAAGTATATTTTGGTGTTTTAAATATATATTTATTGATAGTTAAATGTATCCATATCCATATGTGAATGATTGTTACCATCCACTTTCTAATTTTTAGTTTTAAAACATGGAAATATTAGATATTTAAAAATATACAAGTATCTATAAATTTATGACAAGAAAAATATAAAAAATTGTTGATAGAAATATTCAAATCATTATTAATATATTAAAATATTACAATTATCATGAATATAAAATTAAAAAAGGATGTTTTATTATAAAAGTTTTATTAGTAATAATTAAATTAACATGTGGATGACTACTGTAGTGATACATTTTCCTTGACATTTTCATATATATATATATTTTGTGTATGTTTGTATATATATATATACACACACAATATTTTTTGAGTATTAAGGAAATGTATGTGTGTGTATATTATTAATATATAAAACTATACATGTACATGTGTCCACAATAAAATATTTCTTAAAAAGTAAAGTGATGTAATGTAATATTTAAGAATATTGGAAATTATCTATAAAATGATATTTATTATTAAAGAAATGTTATTACATTTGTTAGGTTTGTAATTTATGAAGTTGTATATTAATTATGTATAGTAAAAGTTTTTAGATGCCAAAATAAAATTCAGCTTAGCATCATCCTAAAGAAATGAATATCTGTTTAGATTCATTTTTTTTAGTACATTTAAAATATTTCAGTCCCATGAAATTACAGTATTTTTTTAAAAAAATGACAATATTTTGTAGGATCATATATTAGTATAACTACATTTTTTTTGCAAGGAAGACTTGTATAAATTTGAATTATTTTGTGAAAGGTAGTAATAATTAAAAAGTATTTGTTATGAAAATCTCTTTTAGTAAGACAATTGTATACTAAATGAATGATTTATTTTAAATAACAAGTAAAAATAGTTGTGACTAATATTTACACTTATAATTTGAGTAGAGTATGCTTTTAAAATTTTAATATAATTTGCAATTGAAATATTAAACTATGTTCTGTTTTCAAATATTCCTGAAATTAATAAATGGTGCTTAGAATGAATTTGGTATTTGTGTTGTATACTTATATAGACTGTTCTGAAACTTTTCTGTGTATGAAAATGTTTGTGCATTTGTGAGAAGGGATGTATAGTATATATTTGTATGTTTGCATGACAAGATTGATATTTTAATTTGAAGTCTGATTTACATTCCATAATCATAATCATATTTATATCTAATATAGTTGATATATAGTTAAGTGAAAAATTGTTATTATATTTTCTTATACATCTACCTGAAAATATTTTATTACTAAAATATTAAACTTTTATGAATGTGTTTTTTTTTAGTTTGTTTTGGAAATTATATTTAGTAGTGATATGTATATCATTCAAACAAATTTTGAGTTCATAGTGAATCAACTATTTCAAGGTATTGATATCTTGAGAATAATTTTGTTCATAGCATAAAATTTCAAATCATGCATACTTTTTAGAAATACTGAGCAGTTCTGGTGATATACATTAGTAATATTTATAATCATAATAATATGTCAAAACTAGTACTAATTGTGTAATATTTTTCATGTGTGAATAATTCTTGATTAAATGAACTTATTTTGAATTCATAAATTAACTGAAAATGATAATAAATATAAAGAAGTAGTTGTAATTGAAAAAATATAATTATGATAAGAGAATGGAATTAAGATAATGAATGAACAAAAGTGTTAACACTTTAATTGTAAATAAAATTGAAGGGTAATAGAAAAAATATTGTAGAAGTGAAAAACTAACTTATAATTTGTTGTAACTAAGAATTTTATTGTCTTTATAATAAAGTATTTGAATTATATTTTGAATAAAATATTTTCAGTGGTATATTAAAGGGTATTTTACTATCTATGGATTTATTTTTATATATTTTTGATACGTCAAATGTATATATATATATATATATATATATATATATATATATATATATATATGTTTGTATGTATAATATGTTTGTGTAAATTCTTGTAAAATATATTTAATTTTTATTACTAAGAACATCATTAGTATAAGTAATTCTTAACATTACATCATAGTTCTCTGAAATACAGAATAAATTATTTTTTGTTGGTGTATATCATAATGAACCCTTAAAAAACTATTGAGTAAGTACTTAGTGAAAAATGTTACAAATAAAATAACTTCTTTATAATTAGTTTCACTCGTCGAATTAAATTATAATTTTTTAATATCTAAATTTAAGAAGAATGCTCTATATATTCTTCTATAACTAATAGTCTGTATTATATACTCATTTTTAAACTAAACAAATTTACAGTCTAATGTTTTATATATTAAGAATAAGAAATACATCAAACCAAAAAAGTAATTTTCTTTTTAGAATCGAATTCAAATAATCAGTGTGCATTTTTACATCACTACTTCTGCGTAAATAATAATTTATGTAAATAATGCAATTATTTTAATCAGTTTGTAATTTTAATAGGCTATATAAAAAGATTACTAAATTGTTGGAAATTGTTTTATGGAATACGAAAATATTTTTTTTCTCAGTTTTAAGTTGTATTAATCAGTATTTTAATGTGATTACTCATTAAGCTTATTTTTATTTTGTATGACATGTTTTTGAATAAAACATCATTATTTAATGTTTTATTTATTTAGAAAGACAGTTCAGAAGGTTGTTTACTTCTTAAATTTGTTACAGAAATAACTTGTTAGTATTTTAATCTTCTTTTTTTACAAAAATAAATTTGTTTGACAGTATTTAGTTAAAAAAGATATTCACTAAATTGAAAGGTGGTATATTTTTATGCTATCTTATTTATTATATTTATGGTTATCATTTGTTGTACGTATGTGTATTATAGTAAAACAAAATGAATGCCATTTGTATTGTTTTTGAATGGTAAACAAAATAAAACTTTGTTTTATCATTACATTATAGACATGTGATTTTTTTGACAATCAAAACATTTTTTTAATGTAAACATTACACATACCAAAATTATACATGTGTATTGTCATTTTAGTTATTTTTTATATATTACTCTATTGTTATTCTTAGTGTTTACTAAATTTAATTATATTTGTGATCAGATCAAAGTTTCAATCATTTTTTTTATAGCAAATGAAATATTTACCTGTGCAAATGTTTTATTCCAGCTAATTTTAGTATATTTGAAAATAATTTTTAAAAGAATGCTTATATCTGTTTGAATTGTATGCAATAACAGATTAAGTTGCCCCTCTTTATTTATAACTCGAGCATTTCATGAAAAAAATCCTTGATTCTAATTCTTGTAACAGGTCAATGTTATGTACTACTTGACAAATATTTTTTTTGTAAAAACGGGTTTTATAATTTTATTTCAGTCATCATAAATTGTAAAACAAAAGGAATATTTGATCGTTAAAAATTGTAAATCATTTGATTGGAGATCTGAAAACCTCCAATTCCAGATTCACTTAAATTTGTTATATCATTTCCCTTTAGCTTTATATAGTGTTTCGTTGTAAATATGATATACAAACTATCTCATATACATAATTTATTTTTTTAAAAAAAATATTCAGTAGCAATAAATTTAACCCAACATGCCCTGCCTCAAAATGAAATTGACTTTATATGTAATATGTATAACTTGAATACTGTTATCAAGAAAGCAATTTGAAAAAAAATGGGTTATGTATGCGAATTTTTATGGTATTTACGTTTAGAAAATGAGAGTTTGCATTTATTTCCAGATTTTAGACATGTGTATAACGATTCTATTGGCCTTACTTTAATTGACATGTTCAGATACTACTCTTGTGTCATAGCCACTTCAAGACAAATATATTGTAGTATTATAAAATAACTGCAAAAAGTATGAAACAAATTTACGAATGCAATCAAAAAATAAATAAATAATAAGAAAATAATTAAGTAAGGATATTAATAATATAACAAATACTGCAAGTTACCAATAATCTATGATTATGATAAAAATTAGGTCACAAAAGTATGACTTTTTTAATTTAAGATAATTACCAACCAATACCGTTTGTAAAATGCATGTTGTTGGTTTATGAATTATTTTTGTGAACTTTAAATTAGACATTCAAATAACAGTTATAATAATATCAAATTTATTACGTAAATTGTGTTTTCATAAATTGCAATAAAAAATATCACTATGTAAATATTGCATGCTTTGAAATATAATGATGACCAATTATTGTTCAATTATAGAATTATCTAAACGAATTTTTTTTTAACATGCAATGCTTTATGTCTGTATATATATATATATATATATATACAATCAAGCATTTTAATATTTTCTTTTTATGCTTAAAAATGTTTGTATTTAAAGGTTGTTTAGTGTCTGCAATAGTCTCGATAATTTTGTTTCATTTAATATTGCAAGTAACAAGCGATAATGAAATGATCCAAAATTTTGTTAATAAATATTATCGCTATTCGCGAATAACACACTTTTATTGTGAACCTAACGGTGAGTAGTCTACACTAATACATACGTATATAAACATTAATATATGCACACACACACACAGTGACACGTTATCCTATAGGCAAAAGGGGCAATTGCCCCAAACCAATATTTGATAAACTCAATACACTAGTACAACACTGTACATGGAGCCCCCTAATTCAAATTTGCCTTGGTCCCATAAAGCTATAACGAGCTACTGCATACACACACACACACACACATATATATATATTCTTATTTGTTTAAAACAAATATTTCATAATTAAAAAAATAAATATTTCATTTTTATATTTTTATTCGAAATATATTTTTATATTACTAATATAATTTGCTTCATTTTTTGTTGTGTATTGATATTTATGAATGTGTTGATAAATATTGGGGAGTATTTTCAGTTAGAGAATATTTAAAATATAAATATTGACTTTACACTTTTTTTCACCTCAGTTAATTTTCATTAACTGAGTTGTTTATTTCAGTAGTTAAGAAACATTTTCTACATAGTACAAAATAACATTTATTTTAGATATATTTAACAGTTCTTATGATTAATAATCTTGCAGTATATATATATATATATATATATATATATATATATATATATAAGGATATATATATATATATATATATATATATATATATATATATATCCTTATCTAATCCTTATGAATAGATTTTAATATTTGCATTTAGAAATAAAACAAAAACCATTTCGTTTAATGAATGTAATTATTTTTTTATATGTAGATGCGATTGCTGTAATGAAATCGTTTTTACAAAATGGATATTTTATTGGAGCATCAAAAACGAATGCTAAAACATTGCCTTTTGCAAAATCTTCTGAAAAACTGGTTTTTATTGTCGATCTTAACTGCGAAAACGTTTCTCAATTAATAGCTGATGTAAGTTTTTGAATTTTTTCGCTTGTGTCTATATTAAACAATATATTTTTTTAAAAAAATAAATGTTAAGGAGAAGTGTAATTAAGATCTGCGTCATGGGATCTATTTTAACTTGAAATATATCCATGTCGTTAGAAAAATATGATTAACACTGGGTAGACGCTCTTTTAATATTTAATTATGCTATACATGACTCTTACTTGTAATTATTTACGACCGTTGATTTGTGTATTTCCAGGCAAATACGAATGATTTGTTTAGTTTTTCGTATTGTTGGATATTTTTTAATAGTAAAGTAGAAAATTATGAAAATGTCTCATTCAGTTCTATCGTAAAAATGTTTCATAATATTAATATATTACTTGACAGTGAAGTAATCTTATTTGAACCACAGTCACAAGAAAACTTTGATATTGTGATGATTTATAAATTGGGAGTAAATAATAATATAATTAAAGAGAAAATTGCAACTTGGAATAAAATGCATCATTTAAATATAATACGTTCTGTCATAGTAGCCAATCGACGAAAAAATTTAATGAAAACTGTATTAAAAAATTCAATAGTGATCACAAATAATGACACATTTCTTCATCTTACAGATTACAGGTTTGTAAATTTTAAATAATGTGATAAATTAGTATTTGATTGCACAGTTTTATATTTTTAAGGTTTTTATGGTTTTATTTTTGTACACATGGGAATATAATATATAATATTTGCTACTATTTTCAGTCAAAAAGAGTTTACATTCAATTTTTCCTATTTCAGACATTCTCACATTGATTCTGTTACAAAAGCAAATTATTTTTTGATAATACATTTAAGTGATATAGTAAATGGAACATTAAAATATTTTATTGATTCAGAATGGGGTTATTTTAATAAAAGTAACTCCCAGTGGAATGGTATGATGAGACGTCTACAAAAAAATGAAGTGGACATTGGAGGAACACCATTATTTATTACCGCAGATCGTGTATCTATAATTGATTATGTAGCACTTATTCCTCCTTCGAATTCAAAATTTTTATTTAGACAACCGAAACTAAGTTATGTTACCAACGTTTACACTTTACCTTTTGATTGGGAAGTATGGGCATCGATAGGTGGTCTTATAGTTATAATTTCAAGTACTTTGTACATAGTTTTTAACTGGGAAATCAAGAAAAGAAAATCCACACTTGAAAATGTAATCTATTATTTAATATACTTATATCGATTGAATTAATTAAAAAAAAATAAACAGATGTGTGCTGTTATTGAGACTCGATGGCACTTTATTCAAAATTATTATTTAAAAAGGTTATATTTTTAAATATTTTAATTTCAAATACTCTCAATTTCAGCACAGATATTTACTATTACATTCAATATGTAAGTTGAGCGATTATGTTAAGATAAAAAGATTTTATTCTACTGTATTTTTACGTTTATTTTTTTTAAAAAAAACAGTAAATATATTTATTGAAAAGTAAAGATCGAATTAGTAAGAAAACAGTGAATTTTAATGAGTTCCTAAATATTCCTATAGAATCAACAATATAACAGAAAATTAATAAGAGAATAATAAAGATCATACTTAGAAATGAATAAACTAATGTTAATATAATCACACAGTCTTGATTTATATCCAAACCAAATGATTACATATTCATTTTAATTAACATTTAATTTTCGACCAAAAAGCCTTTAAATTACCTTTAAATAAACTTCTTAGCGCTTTTCAGTTATTTAATATATATTTTGAATAGAAGTTAACTGTTCCGTTTCAGATACTGTGTAGAGTAATCAAATATTATAGGATTTATAATATAATAATATTTATATTCAAGATATTTTTTCTATAAATATATTTAATAGTGTTTCATTTTATTATGTTTTAAACTTTGTAGAAATTTAATTGATCATATGCGAATTATAGGAACTCCTTTGATTTGCACTAATTTTTTTCTTTAAATATTCATCAGACTATTTTTTAAATAGCATGCTTAACAAAGTATTTCATAACAATCATTTTTTTCCTTTATAATGCCATGCTATATATATATATATATATATATATATATATATATATACATATATATATACATATATATATATATATATATATATATATATATATATATATATATATATGAGCATAATATTTTGTCTAAAAAATACAACCCAGAGAATCATTTGAAATATTTAAAAATTGCGGTCAGTTAGTATGTACTTTCATGACTAAACATATACATATATTTGTATATTAGATCACCATAATACACACACCTAAATGTGATAGGTCGTTTCTATAAAAATGAATGTTTTCTATTTAGCTAACATTGGTTCAGTTCGTATTATATAATCAAATATATAAGAATCTAAATGCTTTTATATTATGATGAATCACTGTATTTGCTCGATAGCAGTGTAGTGTTTCAAGACGAGTTACTCCTTGTAAAAATATTTATCAGTTCACAATAGTGATATAGAAAAATACGTATGAATATATACCATTTTAATAATTTATTGATTTTGTGTGTGTGTGTGTGTGTTTGTATTATTAATCTTTGAGTCAAGTAAGTTTTTCTTTGAATGAGTATATACATATATATATATACATATATATATATATATATATATATATATATATATATATATATATATATATATATATATATATATATATATATATAATTTTATATTTCAAATGTGTATTTTATTTATAGATAAATGATTCAGAGTTGAATGGATCTATTAAAGAAGTATTCTTTTTAACATTTAGTGCACTTTGCCAACAAGGAATTCCGTCATTACCTTATTATTTATCTGGTCGTATTATAACAATATGTCTTTTTCTATCATTGATGTTTCTGTATACATCTTATTCGGCCAACATAGTGTCACTTCTTCAGATGCCTTCAAATAAAATTAATTCTTTAGAAGATTTGTTGCAGTCCAGATTGCAATTAGGAGTTCATGATACTGTATACAATCGATTTTATTTCTCGGTGAGTGTATATATATATATATATATATATATATATAGTATTTGTATATGTTCGTATTTATGTATAAATATATGTTCACATGTCTGTATTAATGTATTTTCTGAAATATTTTTATTTATTTTTTTTTGTTAGTAGATACTCCTTTGTCAATGGTAATGTTTAGATGAAACATTATTTTTTGTATGTGTATTATTTGTTCCTATTTCAGTGTATTAAATGGATGATTAATAATTTGAATCTTTTTGTATATTTTATTTTACTAAATATTCATTAAAATTTATTTAACCGTACCTTACAGAAATATTAAATTTGAAATGTATTTTAAATTGAAAAGTGCACAAAAACATGATGATTTTCATCGTGTCCGTACACATACTGTGTATGTTAATTTCGAAGAGATTTAATAGATTTCATGATCATTAATAAACAATTTATTAATTAATATTTACGTTTTAATTTTTCAGTTTTAATAGTTAAGAAATGAGAACAATAACTTCAAAATAGTGGATACAAATTTAATGAAATTGAACGAAAAAGGATACGTTTAGATATTAATTATTAGTATAATTTCCTAAATGCATGAATTTGGAATTGATTCGTTTAAAATTAATGAATTAATATCTATTTTTTTTGATATAGACTGAATCTGAACCTATCAGAAAAGCAATATATGAACAGAAAGTAGCTCCACCAGGTCAACCTCCAAATTATATGTCTCTTGAGGAAGGAATAAAGGAAATACGTGAAGGTTTATTCGCGTTTCATTTCGAATTGAGAGCGGGGTATAAAATTATACAAGAGACGTTTCTAGAAGACGAAAAATGCGGTTTAGTGAGCATACAATATTTGCACACATTAAATCCTTATTTATCGATCGCAAAGAAAACTCCATTTAAAGAGATATTGAAAATTGGGTAAATTTTATATTTTTACAATGTGTATTCATGCCTGTTTAATTCATTTGTAACAGCTCTATTAAATATAATTTTGATTCTTCTTGCATAAAAGTTTAATGTAAAAAACATATTTGTGACTTAGTATATTATTTAATATAAAAACATATATGTGTGACTAGTATATTTTTTATATATTTTCCTACATTTCTAGATTAAATATGTACGAATGTGTTTGTGATGTTTAATACCAATTTCATATGTACTGAATCTTAAATAATTCCAGATTGCGGCAATTAATAGAAACGGGAATTCAACAACGAGAATTAAATAAAATATATACCGAAAAACCACGTTGTGAAACTAGAGGAAGTATTTTTGTTAGCGTCAGTCTTATTGACTGTTATCCTGTAGCTGTTATTTTTGTTATTGGTCTTTGTTGTGCCGTCGTAATATTCGGATTGGAGCACTTCATTTATTTTCGGTAAAATTGCGAATTATTACATGTCAGTTCTTGATTTAGAATATGTAGTTTTAAATTTTCCGATAAATAACAAATATTTTCAACAAAAATAGAAAACATTTTTTTTAAATGTTAAATCTTGATGCATACTACTTATCTCCAGTTTATGGAAGGTAATTTTAAAAACAAATCTGATAATAAAACTATAGCTTGTTAATAATATTTAAAAAATACATAACTATCTTTTTATCAAAAATATAACAAATAGTAACCTCCCATTGAATATAATACAATCAGAATCTTGTATAAAAGAAAAAAGTGCCAGAGAAATTTTCATAACAATTCAGGTCTGACACTGTGGATAAATTCATTATCAGTAGTGTATTTTTTTTCACTCTACAAACCAGAAAAATTTTCGATAAATTGTTATTAATTTCTTTTATTGTTAATATTTCGTATTTAAATAGTTAAATGATTGTTTGAACATTTTCGATTAGAAAATTGTTTTATAATTTATACAGTGAACAAAAATTCATTTGTGAAAGTTATTTTCATAACAGCTGTTAAAGAAATCTGTGAAAAACTATATATTATTATATAATTGATGTATTTAAATGTTGATATATTAGTATCAATTGTATAATAATAGTAAACTATTCGAAAAAGGTACAAATAATAATTGTAATTACTAGATTGAAATATAGTAGATCAAAATAATGAAGTGAGAAGTTGTGTTACCTTAAGTAGTATTACTTTTTTATTTTATTTAAAGAATGGACTGAATATAAAATAGAAATTTATTTGTTATTTTAATTTCAGAAAAAATAAATTGAAACAAAGCCAAACATTGCAGTCATATGAATTTCAATTTTGATGGCTTCGGAAGTAACCAATAGGCGGTAAAAATATAATTAAGAAGATTAAAAAAAAACATTTCGTAATTCTTGATATAACTCTTACTTCTAAATAAATAATTCATTGAATTTTTCTCGTTACACTATTTAAAAGGCATTAATTGTTATTCCACCTAATTTTTTTCTATAGCACAAGCAATGTTCTGATGAGCAATGCATTATTTTAAAATATATTATGGTTACACGTGTTCAGAACACCATCTTTTCATAAAAAAAATCTTGATTAGTGTCATCCTATGATTTATTTATAGATCTTACACAATAGTTTATTATAACTAATAAAAAAACCGCATAACCAATTAAATTAATGCAATTTATACAAGTTCATATATCGCTTCAAAACTATAAAATTAATATAAGAATATTGTTATGTAGTACTTTTATTTATTGCTTGTATTTTATTATAGAATATTTTACATAATTTAAATGTTTCTTATAGTAAAATATTTTATTATGAAGTGGAAACTAATAGAATATCTATTAGTTTGCTTTAAATTCGTAAAAGATGTCCAGGATTATGAACAATTTATTTTAATTAATGAATTTATTATACAGGTTGTTTTATGTTTCAGACTATTTACAGTAATATATACTTTACAATAACAATTGTAAATAATTTAATAGTTATTGCTTCATTATCCACAAATAACTAGTGTGTCTAGTTCTGAAAGATTGAATAATATATTAAAAATATATTTCATTAAAGAAGTAGTAAATGCAAAGTTAAATATATATATTAATCCAATGAAGCTGTTATTTATTCCTTTTTCAATTACATATATGAATAAAATTTATTTTTTTGAAGTATATAACTAAAAAATTTTTTTGTAATTAAGTTTTAATGGTTCATTAATTTTAATTTCTGGTTATTGCTAAAATGTCATTTTTACTAATTTAAGACTAATTTTTAGTGAAATGGCCAAGTATCGCTGCAATGTGTAGTACATTATTATGGATTGTCCTATTGATGATTTATCTCTGTTCGAATGCAGAAATTAAAACAATAAAATTGGAATTTTTAAACGCGTTATAGTTCAAAAAAGGATTTCATTATTCATCTGATGAAATATATCTTCAAAATTAAAATGTCACTTTAATTATCAGAAACAAAGAAGAATAAAAACAATAAGTGAAATCGTTCGAAAGAACATTTTTTAATTAAACAATTTCCAATTCCGTGCATGTATATCTTAATAATTCGTTTTTGTAAGCCAACAATTCTAATATTAGATTAGTTTAACAAATTGTAATTTTGATTGAATAAATATGAAAATCTTAAATCAAGATTATTTGAAATTAATTATGTACTACATACATGACAAGAAATAACTGATATAATCGAGGAATATTCTTTAACAATGTAATAAAAATAGTTTTTATAATTTTTTGATTTGAAATTTAGCATTATACTCTATACATTTAATTGTATACCTAGAAAGATTACTTTCTTTTTCTTCATCAAATGTAAGTAAACTTTTGTCTCTACATTTTTTATTCAAAATTGTATTGCGTAAAAATACATGTCGTTTTAAAAGTGTATATACTTTTGAATGGGTTTCAGTATCATGCATTTATTTAAGTGCATTGTATGTGAAGCTACTTTTTTATTCAGAAGTGTATAAATCGGCTGCTACATTTAGTATTGTTATTTTTGACATATGCACTTCATTTGTTTTACTATTTTTATATATTAAATCCTGAATAATGTGAAAAATTATATTTTTTTAGTTCAAGTTTATGTTCAAATTCCCAGTAAAAAAAATATAATTTTAGTTTCTTAAAAATATTACTTTTTGTATAATGTAAACTTACCATTTACTTCAAAAAAATAAGTAAAAAGAAATATTCATCATGAACCGTGGAATGGATCCTTACATGGAGAGGGTGTATAAAGAATGTAGAGAAAAAGAATTTCGTTTGAGATTAAAATGGTTTCGACGAAATCAAGATAGATTAATGGAAATCGCAGAAAAGATGCCAGAAACAAACGAATTAAGTGAAAATGTAAAAAATGAAGCAAAAAGATTAAGAATTGAACGATATCGAAATGCTGTTAAACGTCCTAGACTTATTATTGATGATCCGCCTCCTACTGATTTAGATCCTAGATGTGAAATGCATATTATGAAACCAGTTGATCCGAAATTAATTAATTTGTTTTATGAACGTTTGTATTTATTATTTCTGTTTGAAAACAATATCGTTTTTATACATATATTTTTACATGGCTGTTGCAAATAAATCATTATTTCAGCCGTGCTAAAGTTTATAATTATCACAATGTATATATACATATATATAACTTGCAATAAAAATTGCAATTTTTATTTCTGCAGTTATTGGATGAACATATGATTAAATCTATGATATTAAAATTTAAATATATTTTTAATGGAATTAAGTTTTAAATATTTTATATTCTTTAATAGAAAATACCCAACATAGAAAATTGTACCTTAAATTAAGATCAAAAGTGTTGCCAGAAGACAGATACTATTTCAAAGAGACGTCAAGTTTTACATATGGTTGGGATTTACAAGAATATGCAAAGATACACGGAGGCCCTAAATTTGGTAGGGCTAGAATTATCGAAAATTCCTTCTATAGACGATTTGGTATCCACAGAGACCCCGACTACTATCGAGAACCATCAATAAACTAAATACATTGTAAGATTACTTAAATTATAATTGGTTAAATTACTTTGTTATATGTTATATATTATACAGTTGTATGTTTAATATTATTACTCAGTAAATTATACACGAACTTAATTTATATGAAGAAATGAGGAGACATAATTTTTAATAAGTGTATTTTTATAATTGTAATCCCGCTGAAAACGTGGCCCATTGATGTTTTTCTGTCGGTATCAATTATTTTTTTTCCACTCCCGGTTTTAGTACATGTCATCTTCAGGTAAACTCAAATTATTCAAAATATACTTTGATAGCATTTTATATATATATATATATATATATATATATATATATATATATATATATATATATATATATGTATATATATATATATGTACATATATATGTACATATATATGTATATGTATATATATACATATGTATATATATATAAATATATATGTGTGTATGTAAATTTTATTTCATGAATATTACAAATTGTCATATTTATTTTGTTTGCAAATAAATTTGATTGTATTTTGTTTATTTGTTGTTATATATTTTGACAGATAATATTAAAAACAATTTGTTGGCATTTGTGACTAAACGATTCAATAGAAAATATGGAAAGTTTCCTGAGTTCAAATGAAGGCTTAAAAAATGACGATGAATTTAAGGTCTTTTATTTTTTTAATTTTATCCAATTGCTGTTTGAAAATCAAACTACTGTATTCTATAGATTTTTGCATTTGATAAATCTACGATGAAAGAAGAAACAGTTAATAAATTGAGTTCATTTTGGAGGTACATATATCAACATTCTGATTTAAAGCCTGCTTTAAACGCCCTGAATACCGAATTTACATATAATAAAACTAATAAATCACGTTCATCGCCAAAGAAGAAAACAAAAGATAAATGGACCCGTACTTTGTTTGTTTTATCTGATAAAGGATGTATGAAAACTGCGGTATATTTTGTTTTATATATATATATATGTATGTATATATATATATACATGTTTGTATATATTTTAGTTGGAAAATGATAATTGTTGTAAAATGTGTAAAAAGGAAGCGAAAGATGCCACTTTTGATGGTGAATTGCCATACCAGAATCCCATTGATCGTCTTCTTTCATTAGATTCTTGGAAACCTGATTCTCGAGGACTCACAACCAATGTTTATGACAGTATCAAGTAATGTAATGAAAGCAAAAAAAAAAAATGTTTTTTTTTGAAAACGAATATATTTTTTGAATGCGGACTCACGGTGATTTATTATTGTGCTATTAGATGTCGACCACGATGTGCTAATATTATCATAAAATCAACACTTGTTGCTAATATATCACACTTTTGTATTTTTAGAAATTAAACAACGTATTGATGAAAACTTTCCGGCTAAAGTGCACCGAGTGGCTGCGTATATCTGAGCCAAGCCGACCTGATTCAATGTTTTGCCGTTATCGATATATTTTAAAACATATTGTTTATTTGCAGGTTGATTATAAAAAAAAGAACATTTTGTTAGTGTATCTCCTCTTAAATACTAATGCGTTCAAGTACAATCTAAATTAAAAGTGTTGTCTAAATTGTGCTAATCCATAATCGTGCGCTGAAAAATAAGAATTAAAGATTTTCATACTTTCAGTAAATATCATGCTGTTGGTATAATATATGTTCTAGTGACAGGTATTTACATAATTGTGTCCTTCGATTCTTGTTGCTCACTGATACGTGTGTGTATCATTTTAGTAATAAACTAGTGTAATTTGTATAATGAACAACTCTAATATCAATTACCACGGATACCAAGTGTTGTATTAGAGAATTACTAGTATGTTAGTAGTATGTCAACAAGTTTAATTTATCTTCTCTTCATCAATAATATATATTATAATATATATATATATATATATATATATATATATATATATATATATATATATGACTAGTAAATACTTTGAATGAATTTAACAAGGTGTATACATTTAATTATAATTGAATCAGTTTACATCCGTGACCTTATTAATATCTTGTCCTGCCAATCTTCATCCGTTTGGATCATCAAGTACCTACTCTCCACTGCCAGTTACGGCACTTGTGCTATTCTCATGTAGATCCTGAGGATGGCACTCGCATGTCGTTGAGTTCAGACTCTTATCTGATTCAAAAGTACGAATCGCACCAAAAATATAATAAAGAGTACAATAATATCACAAGCAGAAAATTTGTCGCAAACAAAAATTGAGAATGTATTGTAAAAACAATTACAGAAGAAATATTTCGCAATTTTCTTACAAAAATAAATATACGTAATAAAGGTGTAATTATTATTCGATTGAGGTCATCCGGGTGGTTTATTTTTAATTCGTTTCTTTATTTAGTTGTTATTTGTATTAATTTGTAAACTACATCTTTTCCTTTTTACATCGGATGTATTTGTATAGAAAATTTTTGTCATTACACATGCTTAAAGTAGGCATATGAATTTGATGATTAAAAAATCTCGCCCGAGTTATACTGGAATGATCAGATTTGGATTTTTCTTGTATTTCTCGGATGTCTGAAAATGTGGCATCGCCACCGAACTGCTCAAACAGAAATCAAATAGATCAAAAATAATTTATTAAACATTTTTGAACAGAAACATCTTTTGTGGCTTGTGAGCTGAAAGAAGAATTATTTTATGAAAATTTTATATATAGAAAAATATTTTTTTATATAAGAAAAATACTACTTTTCGTTGAGAGCAGATGAAAAACAAATTTAAGAGAAACTTTTACTACATGGTTTAAAAAAATGGTACTTCTTGAATAATGTGCTTTAAATCATTTTTTGCAGAACACTCTTAGATACTTTCTCTGATGACCTAGCTTTATGATGTTGAAATTACTCTTAAAACTATACCACCAAAGAAAAAATCTTAAGAATAAGTAATCCTATTAAATTGTATGCTTACATATGTTTATATATATATATATATATATATGAGTGTGTTTGTATATATATATATTCGGGACAAACAATACCCAGTGACTATAATATCATAATAGCCAATCTGAATATGTTTGTCTCAAATACATATTTATTTTTTAATGATTTTAAAGATTACACATTATAACGAGTGTCCAATCTAGTCACAAGTCAAATATAATGTGAATCTAGATTGACACTCGGAATAATATATATATTTTAATAAATTTCATAACAAATTAAATATTATTAAAGATAGTTACAATTTATTAAAAATCGTAACAAATATACAGGAGAAAAAAAAACATACACACACACACATAGATATATGTGTGTATGTATGTAAATTTGTTTATATTAAAAAAATAGCTGTTTTGTAATTATAAATTTAAGAGGATTTTGGGCTGTGATACGAAAACATATACACGAATCACAACCGAAATACTCTCAAATCGATAACTTCATATTTGCACGAATTGTACTTTCGATATGGAATATTTGTACATTGAACATTCAGTAAGAACCATTATTAGTCATTAAATAATCACAACATACTTCACAACTAATTCGTAATGAATGCAAATAAATTTAGTTGTATTCAAATTATTTAATAAAGGTAATGAATTTATAAAAAAATATTTACAGGACATAATTTATACGGTAGTATATATATATATATATATGCGAAAAATAATTTACACACAAAATTTTTAATAAAATATAACCACTCATAGCACTAACAACACATATAACAAAAATTGAAACAACTAAACTAAAATTTCTCTTCTCCGGTATTTATATGAGTCTCTAAAATGGGGATAAAGGATTGTCCCTTCGACGTCATTAGCAATAATGGCCATCCCTTCTATTATTCCTTTCTTACATTACGAAAATACCTAATGAGATAAGAATTGTACTGACCTGTGACGGATAGATTAAATATTTATGTATGTATGTTTGTATATATATTTATATATATATATATATATATATATATATATATATATATATATATATACATACATATATAATTTTAAATTAAATTTGATTATTTATTAAATAGTTTATATTACATTATTTACAGGTTTTCCTAATTCTTCAAAATATTTTAAATGTGTATTTAATTTTATATATATATACACACACATATAGTTTTATTGTTTATAGATATTTACTGTATAAAAATACTTTATTTTTATAAATTTCCTTATTTTAATGATTTTTTTGTTGAGGGTTGTGGTAATCGAAATCCTTTCAGATGTGTCATCACGTCGTAGTAACTGTTTTTATTATACATAAAGTATTCTGGAGCTTGATAGTAACCGAATCCTGTGCAATCATATCCTTTGTCATGAAATATTCCGTCAACCGGACATTCTTTTATGAAATCCAAACTCTTGTCGTTACAAATGACACATACACAATTTTTTCTTGGATCTATTAACAAATATATATATATATATATATATATATATATATATATATATATATATATATATATTACAATTATGTAATATAAAGACAATGCACTAAAAAAGAATTAGTTTCAACTAAGACAAAAATAAATATGTTTAAATTACTTATTCCGGTATCATTTTAAGCATTGAATATATATTATATTTATATACTTTTTGACAAATTAAAGAAAAACTGTTTAGTGATGTTACGTATTAATTTGTATATGTGGTTCAATTAAATAAATTTTATGTTTGTACAGATTAATGATAATTTTTTTATGAGACATCTTCAGTCTATTGGCTCATATAAATATATATATATATATATATATATATATATATATATATATATATATATATATATATATATGAGCAATTATGGAATGCATTAATAATTTTATTCGATCTGTAAACAGTTTTAATAACTGTTAATAGAATGCGATATATTTATTACATAGATTAACTCTGTTGAGCTTTCAAGTGAACTACTTATTTTAGGTTTGATTTAATATTAATTTTAAGTACTAGTTTAATACCTGAGATCTGACGGTACCGTTATGTGAGTCATTAAAAATACATTTATATTTACTATTATTTACAGCGTTATGGTATTCATATATATATATATATATATATATATATATATATGTATGTATCTAACACATGGATCAATAAGTCCCGAGACTAACAATGAAAACAACATTTTTTTTGCAAAATTTTTTTTTATTCATCAACATAATCACCTTTTAGGGTGATACAATCGTTCCAACGCTTTTCCAATTTTTCAATACCATGTTTATAAAAAAAATTATCTTTCGCTTCAAAATAAGCTTCAGTTTCAGCGATGACCTCCTCATTTGAGCCAAATCTTTTTCCCTGGAGCATTTTTTTAAGATCAGCAAAGAGCCAGTAGTCACTGGGGGCTAAATCTGGCGAGTATGGGGGGTGGGGAAGCAGATCAAAGCCCAATTCGTTCAATTTTGCCATTGTTTTCATCGACTTGTGGCAGGGTGCATTGTCTTGGTGAAAAAGGATTTTTTTTCTCTGCATGTGCGGTCGTTTTTTTGCGATTTCCTCCTTCAAACGCACCAGCAAGTCAATATAATAATCACTGTTGATCGATTTAACTTTTTCGAGATAGTCAATGAAAATCACGCCATGCGTATCCCAAAAAACTGACGCCATGACTTTGCCAGCTGACTTCTGCGTTTTCGGACGCTTCGGACGGCTTTCGCCAGCTGTGCGCCACTCAGATGACTGCCGCTTCGACTCTGGAGTGTAGTGATGTATCCATGTTTCGTCCATGGTCACGTAACGACGCAAGAAATCTTTTTTGTTGCGAGTAAATAGCGATAAACAGCTTTCTGAATCATCGACTCGTTGCTGTTTTTGTTCCATCGAAAGCAATCGCGGCACCCACTTGGAAAAAACCTTTTTCATGCTCAATTTTTCATGAAGGATAGTAAATACACTTCCATATGATATCTGTGTCATCTCAGCAATCTCACGGAGCTTCACTTTTCGATCTTTCATTATAATTTTTGTCACTTCACTCACATTTTCCGGTTTAACGGCTTCCACATGTCTACCCGAGCGTTCCGCGTCGTTTGTGTCGGTACGACCACGTTTAAACTCGGCAAACCACCGACAAATCGTTGCTTTTGATGGACAAGAGTCCGGGTAACATTTTTCAATCCATTGTTTCGCTTGCACGGTGTTTTTACCCATTAAAAAACAATGTTTTATCAGAACACGAAACTCGGTTTTTTCCATTTTTTAAACAAACTACAAAACGACTTTACTCCAACCTCGATAACTCAGCTGTTTCTGGTCCGATCGACTTAAAATTTTAACACGTTTTAAGTAAAGGTTAGTACTCTAGAAAGACCTGGTTACTGGTTTACTACGAGTACCATCTCTGGGTTAGTCTCGGGACTTATTGATCCATGTGTTATATAGGAGACGCTACCATTTTAAATTTTGTGTTATGATATGAAATATGTAAGTTAATATTTTTGTCTTACTACATATAATTTTTATTAATTATAGTAAACACCTTTTTCACAGCATTCGCATATTTTATGACGTTTAGTATTCTTTTTGATTTCTTTGTTTTGGCCAATTCCCTCTTTAGATTGTTTTGACATATATAATTGATTATATAGTCCCCATCCGAATGGCCATATTTTTTTAAATTTAACAACTGATTTTGAATGATTCATTTAATAGATAATGATATATATTTAGGTAGAATAATTTACAATAGAATTAATTTTTTTAATGTCATTTTTACAAAAAGTTTCCACAAATAATAATTGTTACAATATTTCAAAGTTAACTATATATATATATATATATGTATGTATGTATGTGAGTGTGTTTGTAAAGAGTGAGATAGAAATATATAATTGTAGCCCTCTTTAGGCAATAAATTAAAGCAAAGAAATGTTTTTTTGGTTTATTTACGAATGTATTGTGTAATATTATTTTACAATAATCTAACCATAGAAATAATAATTCTAGTGAAACATAAAATTTATTTATACATATTTACTTATGTTTAAAAATCGTTTATTTAAGTTTTTTTCTAGTACGTTAGAAAAGTGATATGAAATGCTGTGATATGATATTGCTTTTAAGGTTTATTTCAAAATAATATAAATCAATGAATAGAATATTATTGCAATTAAAGTTAAAATAAAAAAAAGTGATAAATTTCATTCTCAGTTAATCTCGATAGATCTGAAATTAATGAAAAATGTAATTAAATAATTAATATGATATTACATTTTTTTAATTAATCGAAAATGTGTCTTTATTTTACAGCAACACTGTTTAATCGGTGTGTTAGTGCGAAGATTAAAATTATACACTTTTTTGTCATTCAACAATATTGGAATCCTATATCCTATATTACATTTAAAGTATCTAAAAAGGTAAAGTTTCGAACATTAAAACTCACAACTATGAAGTTTTATCGAATAAAGGAAAAAAAAAAAAACAAAAAAAATACTAACTTTTTTTCATAGTGCATATGGTACTTATATATGTAAATGCACATATCTACAGATAATTTAATTAATAATGTTTTTTTTGTTCATTTTGAAATGCATTACTTTAAATGACTAAGAAAATATGTGCTAAAATTTATAGAGACATAGGAAAAAGTTAACGATTGATCTATTGCAAAAAATATTTTTTTCTGTAAGCATTGTAAATTTTCATGTCAATAACATTTTATTATATCGAATTTTACATATTAACTGCTATCTTATAAATTATAAAGTATAGATTTTTTTAGAAAATTGTGTTTATATATTTATATTAAATATATGGAGATATCGTATAGATAACAGTTGCTACTTTAAAATACATTTATAATAATAGTTGTAATAAGAATTTTTTGATAAATATGTAAGTTATAAACAAAAATACATAAATAAGTTGTTTTATGACATCTAGTGAAAAAATATTATAGACTTACATACACATAAATAAATAAAAAATATTTATCTAAAATAATAAAACTTATTTAATTTCTTAACATTTACAAATAAATATTTGATTTATATTAAACTAAATACGAAATTATTATATAGACTTTAATGTTTTTTTTTTATATACAATGATCTCTTTTAAATTCTTCTAAATAGTAAAATAAATATTTACATATAAATTTATTCCAGGAGAATAAATTTATCAATTTTTAACGAATATTTAACATCCTTCGAGTAAGTTTGTTATTTCTTGTAATGATTTCCCTTTTGTTTCAGGTAAAACAAAATAAACAAAAATTGTTGCTATAATACAAAAAACAGCGAAAATCCAAAAGGCAAAGTCCATTCCAAGTGCTTGTTGAATATTCGAAAAAAATTTTGTAATTAAAAATCCAAGAAACCAGCAGAATGACGCAGTTGCCGTTGATCCAACACTTTTAACATTATTTGGTAATAATTCGGCCATAACAGCCCAAGGTAGAGGTCCAAATCCTGTAATGTAATTTTATAATTATTTAGATAGTTGCCGATATATTATTAAAAAAATAACAATAATTACACTGTAATGTTTTTTTTTTATAAATAAGATCGTTGAATTGAACGTACCAGTACAATAAACAATCATATATCCAATTAATGAAAGAACGGGTAGAAATGATATCGTAGATACATCATGACCATTGTCATGCAAATTGAAATATAAACCCAAAAGGAACAACATCAATGTCATGCCAGCTCCTGATATCAATAGCAATATCCTTCGACCTAATCTGTCTGCTACAAGTGGAGTAACACCACTAGCCAAACACTGAACTATTCCTATTATAATCGTAGATACGGATGCTGACAGCGAACTACCGGTAGCGCTAAATATATTTTCAGTATAAAAAAGTACTACGTTGATGCCCGAAAACTGTTGAAATGTGACTAAACTTAAAGAAATTAGAATAGCTTTCTTCGTTCCTTTCGTTGCAAACAGGTCTCGAAAACCTCCTTTTGATTCCATCTGTTTATCAACATTTATTTTCATTTCGTTCAGTTCACTTTGAATATTTTGTCGTGTTTCATTTCGGAGATACATTAATGAATTTGCAGCATCATTAACTTTATTTTTACTTAAATAATAATAAGGCGATTCAGGCATAAAGAAAAACACAACTGCAAAAATGATGGGTATAATTATAGAAGCAATACACAACCACAGCCAACTAATATAAGGGCCAATAACGTAGGTGTATAGAAACCCAAATGTCAAAAAGAGCTGAAGAAATGATCCAAGAGCTCCTCGAATATTATCCTGAAAAATACAGATATTTTTAATAGTTAAGATCATTTTTATATTTATTGTTTCTGTTTATTATTTTTTATTTACTTATTTCATGGAATATATATATATATATATATATATATATATTTAATGACTTGAATTTATAGTAAATTGTAATAATCAATATATTAATACAGACTATAAAGTTTTCCTGTTTTTTATATATATATATATATATGATAGAAAGAAAAAAAAACCGAATTATATTGCATTATTCCACACATGTATTGCTAGTCTACATGGTTTCTTTATCATAAATTTGGAAGATTTAAATGAATTTAAATCTTTAATGTACTAAAAAGCTTACTTCTGAAATTTCTCCAATATAAACAGGTAGTACAGCAAAAAGAGCTCCAACGCTAATTCCCCATAATACTCGAGCTGCATAAATTTGTGCTATAGAATGTGTTGTGGCCATTAAAATCCATCCGATAATTAAAGGGATCGCTGTACTCAATAGTACAGTTTTTCGTCCTATTTTCTCTGATAAATAACCAGCCAAAAATGGGCCAAACATTGCTCCAACAGCAATCAATGATCCAACCCATGAGGATTGTTCTTCGGTCAACTTGGAGGATAACGGACCGTCCGTTTCCCAATTATCACCCTTTAATTTTTGTAAACTTGGGGACGTCCAGGCTAACGCCACACCGCAACTGACGGCGCCCAAATTACCTTAAAAATAATAGTAAATAACAGTATTAACAAATAATGCATCTTTAAAATATGCATCAATTTGATATAAAAATTAACTTAATGAACAATACTTTTTTTATAATACCTTCATGTCAATATATTTAATTTAATGTATTTTCATCAATTAAATCTGTTTACACAATATGTTTTGAGACTATTTTAAAATTTAATCAAGAAGTGTGCCTTATTGAAATATTTTTTTAACTTAAGATTGACTTATTCGTTTAAATTACATTATCAATTAATTTATTTAGATACATCTGTTTAGTGTTATTAGATAAATTTCGTATTTGAATTATTAAATCACCATGATCGAAATATCTGCCTATTATAATTATTTTCTTATTTTTATGTGAGGTTAATATAATGTGTTTGAAAAGAAAACATTGATAATTTTTAGTTAGTTATACAAAACAAGTCATTATACAAATAAAAAATAAAATGCAACAATTATAAAAAATATGCATGTATATATATATATATATATATATATATATATATATATATATATATATATATGTAGGTATGTATGTATGTGTGTGTGTGTGTTTGTAAGTAGTTATATATTTATACGTGTAAATATTTATAATTTCCGCTTTTAAGTTTGAATATTTTTTTTATAATTTATCAATATTTCATATGATAATTTTATCTATTATATACATTCGTATTTTATTTGGAGTCAAATTCTGGAGGCGTTATTATAAACGAATAGAATATCAGTGTATAAATATATATTAAGGTATAGATGGATATATGTGTGTGTGTGTGTAAATATATATATATATATATATATATATATATATATATATAGAGAGAGAGAGAGAGAGAGAGAGGGAGAAGGAGAAATAGTTAAATATTATTCATAATAAATTTTACCCAAGAATAAAATACATTCAACGTTTCTTCAAAAGTAATTGAAATTATAATTGTTTTTAATAAAAGTGAAAGTGTTTTCTATATACAGAAATATGTGTCTAATTTACCTGCACTGGCTGCTAAATATTGTTTTAATTGACTTCCCTTCTGCATTGTGGTCGTTTGATTTGTATTATTATTAGTATTGTTTATGGTCACTAAGCTATATTCAATGTTTTCCTGGCTGCTTTTCTCCATTTGTGTTTAAGCCAATGTTCGCAGAGAACTGACTCTACTTTTCTTCAGTACCAGTAATTAATAAGTTTGTGTTAATATTTTATATACGTTTTCGATAAAGTTTTAAACACTATGGAAAATCATAAATATTCCATTGTTTATATTTTATCTGTGAAGTGTTATTCGGCAAATAAATGGTAATTGATGATTAGAGTGAACAAAAATGAACGACCAATCATGGAAATATAACTGTGGCTACGTCATTGCAAGTATCCACATGAACGAATTAAAAAGCATCATATACTTTAAAAATACAAGTCGAATGTAATGAAATCTTGAATCTGTTTTTTTTTTCAAAATTATATATATATATATATATATATATACACACACATATATGTGTACGCGTTTGTATACGTATACATTCTTATTCACAGGAGTGTGTATTTGAATAAGATAAAATAAATTTGTGCGAATTGATCATTAATAACATTTTAATTAGTTAAATAAAAGTTTTTTATATTTTTTTAGCTTTTAATTTTACTTCAATGTATGATTGATAAAATTAAATTAAATAAAATTATTCAAATTCTAACATAAAAACGAAAGCTATTCCAAAATTAGTATTGTATTTATAAATGTATCCGTTAAAAAATAGTTCATTCTTAAGAAATAAATAATAATTGTTTATAATACAGTTCTGACACTGTGACAATAATAAACAATAAAGTCACTATCGTAAACGGAATTATTTTTTCACTCATCAAAACAAAAAACTAGCGGATCAAATTGTTAGGAATGATTTATCAAACATTTTTGTTTCAATATGACGATACGAATTCAAAACGACAGCTACTAAAAGTTGTTGAAAAAGTTTCAAATGTTCAAAACTGAAAACCAATGACCTCGTAAATATACTAAATACAGTTAACTGGTATTAAGATGAATAGCATACTTTATTATATTGTTGTAGACGGACTTACGTATATATTAGTAAGGTAGTGTAATAAATTTTGCTTGTTTCTCTTAACTTATTGATTTATATATATATATATATATATATATATATATATATATATATATATATATATATATATATATATGAGCATGTATATAAACAATTGCAATTATTATTATTATATACCAAATATTTTAATACCAATATTAATAGAATTTTATCGTAATTGTAACCTGTAAACATTTTCATTAAGAAAAAAAAAGTAGCTAAAATTTATTGAATAAATATAAATTCATAATGCTACTTAGTACAAGTAATCTTAAAAATAGTAAGCAAAATTAATCATACTTAGTTAAGAAATACATTTATACTGAAATTGAATTAATAATACACTGATAGTAAATATAACTGCTTATTCTACTTGTAACCGAACAGTTCATGAAATCTCTCTCTCTTTATGTATGTATATATATATATATATATATATATATATATATATATATATATATATACATAACAGGGTTTTTTTACAGATATAATTAAGTAATGTTTAAAAATTGCATATATGGACCAAATTTGAAAACACAAAAATTTGCTGTCAATATATTAAAATGTAATTATGTTACAGAAAGTACATGGAATATATTTTTATTTTGTGTGCTGTTGACTTATTAAAATTATTTATTCACAAAGAAAGGAATTAATATGTCTGGCTAATGTATTATTATGTGAGTTAAAATGAATTTATCCTTTCACCACGAATAAATCGAAAAAGGGCTGTTGCTATTAGTGTATTGAAGTGAGTCATGGCGTCTAGAATTGCAGGTATGGGGACAATAATGATTGTATACATAAATTTCTATGTAGTTAAATATAAAATATTTAGTTTAAATGAGACGAGACCTACCTGCTCGTCTACCTTATAATTTTTGTTAAATGTTACCCCGTATGTAATATTGAATATTTAAAAAATAAATGATGTACGTAGAATATTTTTAACAACTCGAAATAATTATGGAAGGAATTGCCAGTTGATTATAAAAGAATGTGCTATAACGTCACTATCAATGGTTTTGTCTACGGTCACTATGATGAACAAATTAAATATGTTATACATAAAGTAATTTAATAACTAAATTAAAAGTAATAGAACTGTAGTTAATTATTTAAATACTAAAACGTTTTAATGGAATCTGTAATTTCATTCAAATTTGATTTTGATTGTTGTAAGAAAAATAATTAAATAAATATTAAAATATATTTAAACGACAAAAAGATATCAACTGATTAACTATTTTATATCTTACATTTTTATACACATGCATGCATACATACATATATATATATATATATATATATATATATATAATATTTTCTTTAAAATTTATTATAATATTAATTTTTATTGTTTGATATATAAATATGTATAAATGTATTTTACAAACTCTAATAGTAATACATAATTAAATTTTCATTATAAAATGTATTTAAGCATTTGCTTGGCAACAGACCTAATTTAATTTGATATTTATAATAAATTACATTTTTGATCTGTTTCATATCTTTAAAAGATGTGTTTGTATCATAACAATACTCTTCTAAATTAAATACTTACTATTAATTCAATTTTAAATTAATATATATATATATATATATATATATATATATATATATGTGTATATATCAAGTATTTCTCTAATATATGTATTATATTACATTATGGTTTCAGTCAATTGAAATTGTTAAATAGTTTATTCGTTTCTAAGTACTCTTGAAACTGTACTTTACATTTTCGATTAATAAATACAGTTTTGAAATAATATATATATATATATATATATATATATATATATATATATATATATATCTGTGTCTGGTTTATACCTCTTAATATACTTTACTAGCTTATAATTTATTTATGAATTCTAGTAAACTCCATTCCTTTATTGCTTTAAGGAAATAATAGAACAGGCTTTTATGTATACTGAAAAATAAGATTTCTTAACCAATTTATATTAGAATTGTAAATGTTCATTAAAATCACGCTGATAAAAAATTCTAAGTAATAGTTTTATCAACTATGAATCCTCCCTATTAAAATTTGTTTATTTAAGATAATTAATCAAATAGGTTATATTTAAATTGAGAAGAATTGCATGTTGTTAACAGAATTTTCAACCAATGTAACTCATTTAATCATTCTTCAAAATAGGCATTAGTTTGAACAGTTGATCAAGAAGATTTTAATAGTGAGCTTAATGAAATGACATTTATAATGAATGTATCACTTCTACACACACACACATTACATTTTAAGCTCTCCATACTTATTAAATCTAAATTTTTGTATTACATTTAATAAGGTAGAGAATAGACAATATCAGTTATCAGAAAATAAATTGCTTTAAATTGTATTAACGATATAAATATAAACATATAAATTAAAGAATGGCAAGAACAGGTATAAATACAAGTCTACATTGTTTTTTTAGACATGAATTATTATCTAGTCTTATAAACGTAGCAGAGTTTGTTAATAGTTATTTCTTATGTAATGAAAAACTAATGATACATTACGTGTTAAATTGTATGATTTTTACATTCACCTTAAAAGAAAAACTATTATTACTATTTAGTTAAATAATTTTTAACAAAATCATTAATTTAAAAATCTACCTTTCAGTGTACACCATGTTTGCTTTTAAATAAATATGTGTTTGAATATTAGTAAATGTAAGTGCATGTATTTTTGTAAATACCACACAACTATTTAGCTATTTTGATATTTTCTAGATAGATTTATCCTTTACGATACAATACGTTAAATAATTACAACAGATATTTTATTGACACGCCATTTCAAACAAAGCTAAAGAAACATATTAAACGATTCTGATGATTTTTTTCATAACTACATGTAACGCGTGATTAACAATGCTTGTTAATAAATTCAATATTCTTGAATTGAATATAATCGATGTCAAACTTCTTAATATTAGAATATTTTTAGTTAATCCAATGTTAACTAATATATATATATATATATATATATATATATATATATATATATATATATATATATATATGTGTGTGTGTGTGTGTATGTGTTCGCGTGTGCATTTATGTGTAATACTTTTCAAAAACGATAAACTATAAAAAAGTATAAAAAAAGTATAAAAAGACACATGAAGTAGTATTAAATTCTAATATATATATATTAAAATCATTTATGTACTTCATAAACGATTACAAGCTTATATTGAAATGGATTTTTATAAATGAAATGAAACCTAGATAAAACTCTAAAAATGATATCGCTTGAATAACTGTAATTGTATATCAAATAAGATAAATGTGCAATTCAAGTTCGCACGTGAAAAATGAAACGTGATTAAAGGAAATATCAGTTTATAATATTCTATTAATTGATTATTAATGTAAATAAAATGTCCTTGAATGCTGTTTTTTATATTTTTATTTAGTATCTGAATAAGTTAATACATCAGGACAAACATGGGATATATATATATACAGAGAGAAACAGAAAGATGATTTTTATTAAATATATTTTTTAATTTTCTAACTATCGTTTTAGGTTTTAGATCGTTTATAAAATAGGTTGCTATTCTGATCAGAATGGCGTTAAAATAGCATGATCATAGGCTATGATCATTCTAGGAAAAAACTTGAATATGTGTATATATATATATATATATATATATATATATATATATACACATACTAGGGGGTTTCGCCCTCTGCTCACTGCACTCATCAACCACCGGGCTCGCTGCGCTCGCCCACTGGTGAATTGTTATCTGGTCATGTAACCGAATGAAACAATAAACATATTTTTTTAAACTCATTTATGTCTTTATAAATATTCTTACAGATGTATTGCAACATGTCATATATATATATATATATATATATATATATATATATACATACCAGTATGTTTATATAATCATTATTGTAGACAGATTGCAACGTGTTATTTTATATATGAGATAAACATATTTGGGTACCATAGAAACCTCGACTTCACAAGTAAATAAGTCGACGTCATCGAATTTTTGGGGATAATTTTGATTTTATATATATATATATATTATCTTCAATATCTTTTTCTCTCTATATATATATTTATATATATATATATAGAGAGAGAGAGAGAGAGAAAGAGAGAGAGAAAGATATTGTAATATATATATATATATATATATATATATCCTTATATTTAATTTAAATTAAATTTCTTTTAGATATAATAGCCTTTATGGATTCTATTAATTATGACGCACAAAAATGTATCAAAAAAAAAAAAAATTATTAAAAAATTATATCCTAGCGTACTCAGGTATTTTGTAGGAAAAGAATCGATTTA
>CM068320.1:28836480-28856480 GCA_034766995.1 Acanthacorydalis orientalis
GAAATACATATATATTAAAATACAAACAATTAAAACAGAATGCTGTATATGAAATATGACAAATCTTTTATTGAGATCAATATAATATGTACAAAATGACTAGACGTTAAACTTACTCATATCTATGTATTAATAAAATATTAGTATTTCTTATTTGATTTATTATTTATGGTAATAGAAATACATTTTTAAATATTTCGTTGATGTTTGACAATTCGTTACTATTTTTAAATATATAAAACATAAAAGTTTCGATATATTTAAGAAAAAAAATGAATATATCATTTGTGTGTATAAGAAATAAAATTCTTTCATCGATAGATCAAACATTTTATCTTTTTTCTTGAATGATAAAAACGAAAAATTAACATTTAAATTTTATAAAAAAAAAATATTCATTGATATATTAAATATTATTCTGTCAAACTACGAAAAATGTTGAATTATGAAAAAAGTACATAATAAAATTAAAAAAAAATGCTACTCGTAATCATTTTTATATTTTTTTATGGATATCGATTGAATTTCAACGATTTTATTCACATATTTCTCAATGTACATCTATAAGACTCTTTTCACAGATTTACTCATAATATCACTCTAAAATAAAGAAAATAATTCTCTTGCGTTAACAGATATAAATGAGTAAATCGATATTTAAGTAGAAACTATTCTTTTATTGCAAAAAATACTTTCATTCTAATATTTATTAAGTTATGAGTGTACGGTTATAAATTAAAATTATATTTATATAAAATACAATTCATCAATAAGAAACTAAAATCAGATATACAACAAACGTATATCTTATTTGGAAACGTTCCAAAGAAATGTCATTGAGAACAAATGAAAATCTGTTTGCATTAAATGAATATCCTCGAAAAAAGAGTTTGATTTCATAGACTTATAAATGTTCAAATATGTAAACTATGTACTATCTTTTATTTTACATAAAACTCACATTCAAAGATTATATTCTAAATTAGATATATTTACACTAATTAATTTCTATATACATAACAGTATATATATATATATATATATATATATATATATATATATATATATATATATATATATGATATTACTTAGTATTTACAAAATATTAATATGAATAACATACTACCAAAATCTTTTGTAAAATAACATATTCGTTAAATTTGTTACCTTTTTTATATATAAGTTTAAAAACAACAAAACAGTAGTTTCCAAAATGTTGCAATTATAAAATAATATTCTAAATATTTTTGTTTATCTCTCTAATATATATATATATATATATATATATATATATATATATATATATATATATATATATATATATAGATGATTCAATTTAGGCTTCCACATGAAAATATTAAAAAAATCGCAAAAATTGAAAGTAATCATATTATTTTTTATTTAGCATTTTAGTTGAGTTGTATTTTAGTATTGAAATAAACTAAAATACTGAATAAAAATAACATGGTTTTTTTAATACTTCTATATGAAAGCCTCAATTGAATTACCATATATATATATATATATATATATATATATATATATATATATATATATATATATATATATAATAGGGTAATAGAGATTCTTAATTTTCACAAATTAACAATAAAACAATATTTTCTATTATTACTAAAATATATCAATTTTTTATACTGTTCGTTTACAAATGTTAACTCTTAACTTTAAAACGACTGCCATCTTTTCAACAAAAAGCATATTTAATTATAAAAAAACTTTCATATTTTCATATGTACAAATATTTCATCGAACAAGTATAATTCCCGAACTGTTTCAAAACAAAAGATAATGTAGTATATATTGATGACATACATATTTACATACAAATTAATTAATTCTTCATAAATTAATTTAGTTATCACATTTTGATACAGAGAATCTTTTTTATAAATATTTTGTACATTATTTTACACTTAAGTATTATTGTGATCATTTGTAAAATTAAAACTCAGATTACAAAATATGTTTACTATACTATTAGGAATAAATTATTTTTTCTATTCTTAATTAATCGATGTGACATAAGATAAGAAATTAATTTAAACTGTTTATTCAATGAAAAGTTCGTTTATTAATTACTCGTACCAAACTTGTTCAAAACATAAAATTAAAGATCAATAATATATAAATATTATATTAAAATACATATAAAAAATGACTAGAAAAAAATATTCACATAAAACTAAATTAAAAAAATATATATAATATCTTGATTATATACATATATATATATATATATATATATATATATATATATATTTATTTATATATATATTTATTTATATATAGCTCAATAAACGTTTAAAAATATTATTATTGATATGCAATCAATCCTTTTTATTAATATTTATATATTCTACAATAAAATGCTTCATATATTTGTAAAATTACATTAGATACTACTAATTAAAATTTTGTAAAATAGATAATATTAAAACAAATGAAAATCAATATAAACAATATTTTGAATTTGTAAATAAAAGTATATATATTTATATCTATATCTATATATATATTTATTTATATATATATATATATATATATAGGTTTGATAATTTGAGAATCTTAAAATTTATATGCATCTGTTTTTTACTTTCAAGACCATTGAATACACTTTACCAGTTCATGTACTTTAATCATATTATATATATATATATATATATATATATATATATATATATATATATATATATATAATTGATTGATAATCCTTTTTAGAGATGAAAAACGAACAAAAATATTTATTTTTTATACTTTTTTGTTTTACATTTTAGAACAAATAACATGTTTTGAGCATTTACTGTAAATGTATTTAACGTTCTGCATTTCTTTAATAAAACGTTATGTTCTTTAAAAATAATTTACAAAGATTACGTAAAATAAAGAATTTAATTTTCATTACAAGGAAAATAAAATATTTTCTATCTCTTAACGAAGTTTCAGAAGTCGTATATCTATATAAACTTTTTGTTCATTTTGCATGCTCGAATCAACTATCCATGTAAACAAAATTATTCATTTTTTTTGTGAAACTCGCCCTCTCTCTCGCTCTCTCTGTATGAATTATCTATGCATACTCGTCTGTGTACTTTTTTACATATATAACAATTAATGTTGACAGTTAACTAACGTTTAATTGACGTTTTAACAAAATCATATTTTGTTTTAATATTTATGCACAGCAACCTTTTAGTATCGACTGTACAATTTAATAAGTCTTTGTATTCACAATATACACATTTCAATTGATGTTATGTTTGAGTTGCTATTGAACAATATAACAGATGTTTTATATATAACTGTATGTATATACATATCGTATTAGAAATTTTATTGTTTAACAATATTTCACATTGAAATTTATAATTAACAATAGTATTTTTAAAAACAAAAACATCTTGCAACAACATTATCTATATTAATATTGATTACTGGGAACATTTTATGTTTTAACAAACTGTAAAATAAATCAACAAAATGACAAATATTTTTTTAGTTCTTTATGTTGGAATATTGCTACATTAATTTTAAATAGCTAATTGTAATTTGTAATGAGATTAAAAATTTATTTACATAATAGTATTAATAAAATAAAAATAATTTCATTAAACTATATGGATTACAGTGATTGTGTTGATATTTTACCAGTTTAACTATGAATATAATAAGAATTGTGAACATATTATAATATTATATTTATTGTAAACAATTGTAGTTAATAATGATTGAAAATAATGTTTAATTTGTGAAAGAAGTTTCGTTCCCGTGTAAAAATGTGTTTCATTTCCTTGATTAAAACTGTAACAGTCTAAATAATGTATAATTTTGCATTTTTTAAAAACTTCTTTTTATTCTTATCTTTCTTGTAATATGTTTTCTCTCTCAGTACATTTTCATCATGAACTAGCAATAGTTTTGATTGATCTTTTCTTTTTAAATATTATAATAATATAAATAATATAAAGAAATGTAGGAAAGAACAAAATATTGTAAGAGCGGAATTCATAACAGATATGCATGATTATTCCAATAAGTCAGCCAAATATTCGACATAATATGTACATACACAGAAAGTATGAAAATTGTAAAAATATCTTTTAATCAATAAACAGTGACTATTGGAAGTATAATGTTAATGGTCTGCCAGAGCTTTTCATATATTGATGTCATCCAATCATAGCCGTTGTATTATTAGTGCCGTGCACTCGCATGTGTCGGTTCAGATTGCCCGATTGCGAAAAGCGCAAAAGGCACAATTTGCATTGGTATGGTTTCTCACCACTGTGTATTCTTAGATGCTTGGTGAGTGTCGAACTGTCCGAGAACGCCTTTTTGCACATGCGACATCGATACGGACGCTCCCCACTGTGCGTACGCATGTGTGTTGTCACAGAGCTCGATTGAGAGAAACGTCTGTCGCAAATAGGACAACGGAACGGTTTTTCGCCACTGTGTGTTCGCACATGCGCCGTTAAATTGGCTGCTTGTGAAAAGCTCTTATTACAGTCAGCACATCGATACGGTTTTTCTCCAGAATGGGTGCGTAAATGTGTTTTCAGTGTACTTGGACGGGCATAGGTTTTTCCTGCAGATATTATATTATTAACATTCATGCATTTTACTGATCTTACAAGTATATATATATATATATATATATATATATATATATATAAGTTTATCTTATTTAAAAAAGACCTTGATTCTGAAAAAGGAATACTAGTTAAAACAGCACTATATCGAATCATTATAGAACAGTTTCTATCAAAATACTTTCCTAGTACTGTAATCTTACATTTGCAATTAAATTATTATAATAATGTTAGCTGAATTGTGGCATCCTTCATTGTTAGGAAACAAGCAAACGGAATATTCTTCTCTGTATTTGATTTACTTATATTTATTTATTTGTGTGACAAAATAATCATTTATAATAATTATTATCTCTTAACTCGAAATCGGAGTACTTTTTAACTCTCCCGTTCCCATCCAGTAAACTCAGTTGACAGTGTGTTTTTATTTGTAAATATCTGTCATGATATTTTTAATTATATTTCTTTATTTTCTTGTCATACACATGTTACATTTATGTTAATCGCTAGCGTAAGGATTGACCTCGATGTTCAACTAATTAAAAAAAACTTCTATTCCTTCATAAATTGTGATTTTCATGAAAAATATTAACGGTAAACCGTGTTTACTGCACCGGTACGGAGAGTTTTAAAAAGGAACCGGACTGGAAGCGTTAATGAAAGAACATAATTTATGATCTATTTTTACATCATTCATCACCGTATTGTATTCTATTACTATTTTTCTTTTAGAATTGGGTAAATACCTTAAAAAAATTTAGAAGTTTTTTTTTAAATGTTTAATAATTACTTATTGTATGTACTTGTATCTAAATTTATTTTATGTATTCTGAAGATGATGTAAATGTCAATTAAATAAAAATAATCAATCAGAATGCACAATAAATAATTATTGATACAGTGTCACGTTTGATTATGAAATTTCTAAATACCATACAGTATTGTAATATATATATATATATATATATATATATATATATATATATGAAGTAGATTTTTCATAAGATTTTATTTTAGATAAAAAATTATTTGTAAAAAAGTTTCAATTATCTTTCTAAGTATTCATAAAAATAAAGAATTTCATTAGATTTTCCCAATAGTTCGTAACTTATTCACTTTCATTGCAAGTATATAGATTAGATGACTGATATTAATTCACTATTTTTATTCACTAATAAATGGAACTTGTGATTAGATAACTAATAATAAAATCAAATTTAATCTCTATTGTTATTAAACATTTTTAAAATATGTAAACCTTACATGTTATACACAACATTTAAAAAGTAACAGGTACTTCATATTTTAAAAATAACAAAACGAATTGTTGATTTTTATTAAAATCTGTTGTATATAATATGTGTATTCTAATAAATCGAAACATAATTTAATATTAATTTTATTATCTGATAAGCGAAAGTACAATTGTAATAAATATTTTATTATGTATAAAAAATACGTGAGAATTTTATTCATTGATAAGGTATCGTAGAAAAAATCATTGATAAAGTATCACAATGTTTATTGTGAATAAATAAAAAAATATTATATATATATATATATATATATACTCATATGAATCCAAGAAGATACCATGAATCAAGGATATCAAAAAATACATACTAAAAGAAAATCATTTAAACCGGAAAAGAGTAAAAGATATCTCAATTCATTAGTGGGTTGTTAAAAACTGAAGATAATACTGAAAAGTTTTTTATGAGTGCTTGTAATTGCATAGTTTTCCTTATGCTGTAAAAAAACAAATAGATTGAATACTGTTCCGAGTCACTTTTAACTTACCACATATTCGACAAAGATTAGGTCTTTGAGATTCGTCCTCGGAACTTAAAGCTCCTGGCATAACTTTCGACGTACTTCCTACACCACTAACCGGAGATTGTAATGTACTACAATTTAGACCTGACCTATGAGTTCGTATGCCAGCCAAAGGTGAAAATGTACCTTTAGCACTGAGGACTGGTTTGAAAGGTGAACTTGTTATAAGTGGTCCTTCACACGTAGCGGACGGCCTTATGTCAGCTGTAAATGAATATGTAGCACCGCCCGCGTAAGGATTTGGATTTAATATGCCTGTTTGATGATTTTGTTGGTATACCGGCGAAGTATTCTGCGGAGATGTACTCCATTGCATCTACAAAACGCGATTTTCATTATACACAATTCGTATTTTTAAATAAACGGCGTGCAAAGCGTTATTATAGATAAAAAGATTTATATCAAAAATATTACATCGTATTTTCTTCAAAAAAAAATTAATTGAAAGTAATTATTTTCATTTCTTAAAAATATATACTATTAATATGTGTGTGTTTATGATTAAGATCCTTAAATAGTAATGTTCATTTTATTTTATGAAATTAAAATAATAGTAATGAATTATAATTATAATAATAATAATAATGTATTATAATAATTAATTATTTTTTATTTTAATATAATAAAAACCGCATTTCGCATTTAGATGTCGATACCATCATATTTAAAACGTCAAGGTATAACAAAATCTAATGTTAGATTTGTATTAGGTAATGACAGATTTTTCTATACCTTAGTACTCTGAAGATGGTAGCATCGATATCGAAATGCGTATAAGTATCAATAAAAATGATCAATAATGATTTTTTAATATTTTTTAACTAGAAACATTTTTTTGGCATGTGAAGTGAAAAAAATCATTTATGAAACTGAATTTAACTGTGTCAGAACTATCACAACATAGTTGTATTGTGATAATTCTTAATATTTGAAAAATTAAAATATTGTTCATATTTGTATCCTAAATAAACTTCTACATACGATTATAAGATATGCATTTTTAGTCGATTAAAAAAATCACTAAAAATCTAATAATCCATCTCGTATCTGAATAACATTCTGATGGATATTCCAATTGAGATTTTTCATTGAAAATATGTTATTCGAAAATATTAAAACGGACTTACTTGGGGACATGTGACTTGTTGTTGTAATGGATCTGAATACGGTGGAGGATAACCATGCATGGTCATATTCATCGAGACATTAACGCTCATACTTGGGAACATTGCAGATGCAGCTGATGTTTGATGCCCTTGACATCCGCCACTGGTAGAACCAAATACACTCGATTGATCACAAAATCCAGTAGAATATGCTGATGGCGACATTAACATCTGTTAAATAGGATTTTAAAAATACCGGTCACTTTTACTTCAAGAATTTTTTTTTTCATTTTATATATGTCTTATTATTTCACTTGCTTAATTATCATTATTTTTTACATTCAATGTAAATAAAAGAATATATATTTGATATACACTCCTAATAAAAGTTCCCTCCCGGGTATGAGGTTAAACTGCGTCCAATTTTAATTTTTACATCTAAAATGATCTATTTTAGTTTATTATAATAATTAGTGTATATCGAAAAATAATAGCTAACTTCTTTTTGAACTATGTAAAAATATAAAAAGCTTATAAAATTTGGTAAATTAATGGTCATCAATACAGCGAGATTTTCAATATTGGATTAAACACTCATTAAAAATTGACTTAATTTAAAGAAAAAAAAAGTATTCAGAATTTTAAATAGAAAATGATTTGGTTAACGTACTGTGCTGATAAAAATGGAATAAATTAATTATAAAATTATTATTATATTTTATTCAAATTGAAAACTAGATTAGAGTTTGAGCTTTATGTTTAATCAAAAGTAAATACAACAAAAGAAAAATTCTTAAAATTACACTGATACAAATTTTAATTTGTCTTAAATAAAGAAATTATAATTAACTGTAAAGTATGACAAGATGATTTATTTTTATCAGTGTGCATTAATATTAATATTTTTGGTATCATATATAAAGAAATATCTAGCTTTGTAATGTTCTTATAACTATATTTTAAACAACAGATTGAGAAATAAATCTTCCATAGGTTTTAATTAATTTCATATGAATTACTATTAAAAGAGATGTTAGTTATTTTGAGTTTTTATATTATTTATTTATACGAGATTCAATTATATACCTTCTTCTTAATTTATTACATTATAAATACAAGTTGCATATACATTTATAATTCAAATATTGCATTTTAAAAATAAATTAAAAGTTTATATCAATTAAAGTACAAGAAAAATCACACTGACTTAATCGAATTTATTAATAAAACAAACTCACTCACTTTTTATAACAAATTAAATAAAGATATTTTAAAGTATAAGATTTTTAAGTGAAAACACAATATATTTTTTTCAAACGATGCAACGTGTTAAAATATTCAAATCGAGTGAATGTTTGAATTTTGATTCATTCATAAAATTTAATACTCAATTAACAATACTGAAATGAAATGCAAATTAAAAGTTGAATTAATACATATATTTCAGCTTTAAACAGCTGTTATGAATATTAATAAATGAATTATTCTTTCACAAATGAAGATTAACAACAATCTTACGGATAGGAAATATATAGCAACTAATTTATCTCAATTCATAAATTGAATGGTACTGAACAACTACATTTATATTACTAGACTTTATTCTTGAAAACGTAACATTTAATACTAAAAAGTTATTTTTCGCATATAAATATTATAAAATGTTAAACTGACATTTTTTATTAATAAATACGAAACTATTTAAAAAGCATACATAATATTTAGAAACAAACAATTTTAGAATTATTCTAACATCTACATCTAATTATAACTAAAAGATACATTAAATGCTTATAAATTTGAATAATCGGGAATAACCTAAATCTGAATCATCTAATCAACAAATTACAGTCGTTGTTAAAAAAGCCATTATTTATATTCGGCAGTACACATTTAAATCATTTTATTAAACAATATATAATCAATACATTAATATTATGCATCATGTGTAAATAATAATAAAATGATAGATTTTCTCTTTAAAATATTTCAAAATATTTTTATCAGAAGCCAAGTAGCACATAAATATAAGTAAAATGTATTTAAATTTCGTATTAATTTAAATAATATAAATATATAATTATCAAAATGATATATCAAAAAGCAGAATTCTTTTTGATGAATGTTGATTTACATTAAAGCACATATTTATATACAAATTTATTTATTTTGTTTTAAAATTATTCAAGTAAAATATATTTAAAATTTAATATAAACTGAAACAATTGGCTTTTTATTCTTAAATGAACAATCAATATAGGAAAATTTGAAGTATGTAATTTCAATTTATATTAAAATACTGTAATATTTATTATTTAAGCACTCAATTAATAACTACAATTAAAAAAATATTTTAAATCACTTTTACTAGTTATGGAAACTTTTTAACTTTAAATTGTAATTTATCCGTTCTCATCTATGTAGTAAAAGTTGAAATTCAGTACTGATTATTTAAATAAGTTAATAAAAAAAACAGTGCTTTATTCAATTATAAAGTTAACTCAAATTGAACATAAAAATAAAATTTTATTTTGGGGAAGCAAACGATATGAAAATTCAAAAAAATTTTTTACTGAGACAAAAGACAAAAAATATTTTTTTTAGTTATCTTTTAAAAATTAAATATTAAAATTATTATTTGTTACAGATATATTTAATTTTCGATACAATTTTTTTAAAAAAGATTATATTCATTTAGAAGCACGTCGCATGTCAGCTCATGGCGTTTAAATAGGAAATTAATTCAAAATCAATTCAAATCTAAAAAGAAACACAGTAATTAATAATATTTATTTACCTGGTGCGGGTGTACTGTATACGAAAGTTGAGGTTGTTGAGGGTATCCTGTACTAACAAATCCAGTGGGACTTAATGGCGATCCTCCGACTTGTCCCGGATGCACAACGGCATGTTTCAATGAAAGCAACACATCAGCCATATCATGGGGTTGTTTTTTTTCAAATCCTCCAGTAGCACCTACTACATTTTGTTGCAAATCCGATCCACCGCATTCGTTTCTAAATATGAACTATTTTTAATTTATTTTATCATTTATAGTTTAGCTACACAGATATTTAAGTGAAAATAATATATATATATATATATATATATTAATATTTGTAAATTTACAATTTTTTATTTACTTATTTCTTGAGTGATTTGAAATTAAAAAATTACATTAAGTGGAATATATTAATATGTCACAATATGAGATACTTGAAATTGAAATTAAACAGTTGGTATAAGAATATAAACATTTAAATTCATTAATAAATTCTAAGACTAGTTCATACATTTTAAAAATTATATATATATATATATATATATATGATTTTAACTAAATCATATTAGTGTTCTTAAAATTGTTTCTTAAAAATTAATTTTTATCTCCTTAAAAATATAGGATAATTCAATTTGGGCTTCAACATGTCAGTATTAAAAAAATCTAAAAAAATGATATTATTTTTTTCTTAGTATTTTAGTTTAATTGTATCTTAGTATTGAATTGAACTAAAATACTAAATAACATGATTTTTTAATTGTTGCGTTTTTTTAAATACTATGTGAAAGCGTAAATTGAATCACCTTATATTTTTCAAAACTGATGTTTGAACTCTACTATAATTAATTGATTAATATTAATTGATATTAAAATACGATTAATTCCATTCTAATATATCTTTTTATTCATTTACGAAAAATTATTTAAGAAATTATTAAAATTGATTGCAGTATAGTCATATTTATCTAAATTAAATATTACACATTATAAATATATGAAATTTTAAATATTATTTTAATACTTAAATGTAATTTAATGAAAGCGAGCAAAAATATCCAATCAAATATTGTTTAGTTATTAATTACTGATTGTTTTATAGAGCTGAGGCATAATCATATAATACAGTAGCATGTAAACACTTTACATGACCTACACTGTAACGTAAATGAATTAAAAAAATAATTTAATTATTATGACCATACTTTTAATAAACTTGATTTAACCCATTATCAAATTTTGCGTTAATTCTTTAATTATTTTATTTACATATATATATATATATATATAAGTGTATAAGATAAAATAAAAATTATCAAAACCTACATTAAATTACTATTATTGTATATGAAAACAATTAATAAAAGAATTAAGAAAAAATATTTAATTTCAAATCACCAAAGATGTTTATAAAAACAAATTTATTATTAATATATGCATATATATATATATATATATATATATATATATATATATATATATATATATATATATATATATATATATATGCATATATATATACATATATGCATATATATATATATATATATAATTTTGTTTAAAATATATATTTTAATCCATAACAATTTATTTATTGTTATTGGAAAAGTTTATATGATAAAATTTGTATGTTTTATCAAATATCCACATAACCACACAACGAAACCGCACTCACTTAAAATTGTTCATTGAACATGGTGAAAATGGAAAGAGTGCAGGCAACGGATCCAGATCTAATGGTGGTAAAGAAAAAGAGCCCATGTCATCCGTCGACCAATATGCAGATGATCCAACGGGCAGATTTCCACCGTTTTGTGCTGTCGGCGATACAATGGAAACCTGATCAGGACAAGGAGATAGTGCGTTGCATTCGCCACCGCAAGCACCGTTACACGGCGTTAAGTTGCCGCTGCATGTCGCGTTATACGAATTGCCATTACATGCAACTGACGAATCATTAATATTTACAACCGAGTTGTTGTTAAACGCGGTGTACTCGAACTGCAATCCATACTGCGGATTGTTCGGGATGTACATAGAATCCATGGCGATGCTGTCCTTTTATAACTTCTCTTGTATTAACTGCGCAGCATCAGTATGTACCTGTATCAAGAAAGGATATCAAAAAAGCTCAAACAAATGGGATATATGTAAGTTTTAATATGAATATAACGTTACTAAAATATGATTTTGTTATAAGGTTTCTTTATTATTATGAAATGATAACCATCAACGTTTACTATTAACTTAGAATAATAATATTCCTTATTCTTGTATCTTTTCACAATTTGTATATATATATATATATATATATATATATATATATATATTTTATATTATTTTTTTTATATATATATATATATATATATATATATATATATATATATATAACTCGTATTTTAAGGGAAAAAATATTATACATCAGAAGATAGAATATATTATATATCTTTTTGTAAAATTGTTTATTAAATTATCAACTACTTTTATGTGAGTGTAATCGATTTTTCAAAATTATTTAATTACTGCTTTTCGCTATAATGTTTCAATTTCATGAAATATTTTATTAGTGATCTAGTTAAAAAAAATACACATAATATTTATATCAGCATACGAACTACATTATTTTTTTTTAATTATTTGCAATATATATTATAATACGGTCGTTGACTTAAAATATGGTTATAATATATATTTTATTTGTATTTTATATGGGGAAAATTAGTACACAGAGTTCAAATTTTGATATATTCTTAATATCTAATTCCATTTTTTTAAAGAAAGAAAGTCATTTTTTTCGAAACAACTTTTATTAATTCAAAAAAAAAGTATTTGTGGCAATATAAATATTTCAAAAAATATTTATATCTGCACTCACTATATTAAAAAGTATAAACTATAAATTAAAAATACGATATGTTAAGAGAATATTTTAAAATAAATTCTTATTTTTACATCATATCTTAAAAAGAACTGCAGGGATATCAGAAGTAAGATATTATTTTAAACGTATACTAATTACTCAATACTTGTTTTCTGAGAATTGTTTAATAAATAAATATGTATACATATATATATATATATATATATATATATATATATATATCTTGTAATTTGGAGATCACAAATAAACTTCAACTAATAAAGAAGCTTCACAACTCGCTCAGAATTACATTTATTACTGGATTGTTTATTAGTTGCATTGTTATATTGATTGTTAATTAAATAGTCGTATTGATTATTATGTTGTTATTTTATATTAATTATTCACATCTACATTTGTATAAATAATAATTTTACAGAGCATTGTTTACTCTGCAATCAAGTTTATGAAGTTATATTTCATTATTTGTTATTTAATTTGAAGAAATTTATATATATATATATATATACATATATATATATATACATACAACACACACACACACACAGACATATATATATATATATATAAATATATAGCTCTTACAATTTGGAGCTCACAACTCGCAAATACTCGCACTCGCATGGAATTATATTGTAGGAAATTGATTTTTAGAGTTACTTTTTTATTATTAATTATTAATTACATGCATCTGTACTATTATCTTTGTACTATTATGATAATTTCGTAAAGACCTGTTTTTAGTACTCATGTTTGTAAATTTATATTTCATTGCCTGTTTTATATTTTGAAGCAATTTATATATATATATATATATATATATATATACATATGTACATATAAATATATATATATATATACATGCATATATATATATATATATATATATACATCTACATATATATATATAATGTATACGTTCATGATATTAAATGAAAAGTAATTAAACGACCATATCAAAACTAGATTCCGTTGCGAACCCAACTCTCACTGAAATTGGCTGGCTTCTTATGCACCCATATAAGGACTAAAGATGAATTAAATTGGTAACTATGACAACCAGCATCCAACCAATATTAGCGGGTCAGCATGCCATTTGAGTTTCGAATATAAAAATTAATATTCAAAATAATACACTAATTCAAATAAAATATTATGTATATATATATATATATATATATATATATATGTATATATATATATATATATGTATATATATATAGTGTGTGTGTGTGTATCATATTTAAAAATGTATTTATTTTATTTTAAGGGATTCGTTCTTGTACTTAATTTTTATATCTACATTAATTATTTATAGTGCAAAAAATTATAGCTTTTATGAAAAATATTTATTAAGTTATTTATTTCTACTTCAAATTTATGTTATTATTTAATTATATATATATATATATATATATATATGTATATATATATATATATATGTATATATATATAATTATAAAATATAGTAATTCGATATTATTTATTGCTTTGTTAGTACTTGAAATTGCATATAACTATAAACCACTGAATTACGTTTGGAAATATTGAACAAGTATTGAGAAACAAAATAGGTAAATAACATTATTTATTGAAAATATGATATGAATATAAAAGAATAAATGACATTTTTTTATGATATTTTTTTGAACGTATATATATTTGTACATATAAATAGCACAATGTAATATGGAATAATAAAGTATTCGGCTTTATTTTTTTAAGAAAATATGTTTTTGGTACAGTTAAATCTTATAAAATGTTGAAATTATATAAAGTTGTAATTGATGTAGTTAATCGAGATTAATTAGATTTACACGGTAAGTTACTGCAAATATATTTTAAATTAATGCTCTTGTTTAAAAACGTTCAATTCTTCAAATATTAATTAAATCAGAAATTACATTTTTGTTACATAAAAATGATAGTATTAGTTAGTTTTAATAATCAATTATTTATTCAATTAATCATATTTTTTGCCGCAATAATATAATATACAGTTATCAATAACTAAAAAATGCCCTAATTAAAATGATTTGCTCATAATATATTCTTGGGTATTTTGAATAATTAAAATTAACCTATTATTTGTTTATATTAATAATTATTATTTCTTATAATATTATAAACACTATGTATATGATTATTATAACTCAATAACAATTCATAGGTAATGATATAATTTAGTAAGCTAATATAAAGAATCAGTTAACAGTAAAATATCTAATATTATAATTCAATCAAGAAATGTGTTATTACCTATTCGCATTTGAAGAACTGTACATGTAAGTAAACCAGAAAGTATTTCAATAAAAAAAAACATAATTTAAATTCATATTAAAATAATTTTTATATATACAATTGTATTAAAATAATTCGTATTGAGAAAAATTAGCACATATGTCTTAAAGTATTATTTATTAGTTTATTTAAATTAGTTTCCTTTATTTTTTTTAAAGAACTTGCATTTAAAGTAAACAACTTCATTGAATTCATAACAATATTTATTTTATAAAAAATATATTAAAAAAATTATAAAAAAATAAGCCATTCAAATTTCATTATAAATTTAAATATTATCTGACAAATCAACAATGCTTATATTATATTATTATACAGTAACATTTTGTATTATTTAGTAATAATTGACTTATTAAAAATATTTTCTATCTTCTTTTCTTTCTATGTTCAGAAATCGGTCAGAAGAAAGTAAGTTATAAATTAGGTTGGTAGAAAAACAATTGCAGTTTATGACTTTCAAATTCATACACATGTCGAACTTTTTTGATCTTTCTAGTTGTTTTAAGTGGTCCAGAACTGTTGGATGACTAATGCCTAACTTTTGTGCAAACTCTCGAATTGTTGTGCATGATTCTGATTCAAATAATGCCTTCAATTGATCATTATGAACTGAAGAAGGACGCGCGCGACCTTCTTTATCTTCAAGGCTCTCGTTCCCAGTACGAAATTTTTGGAACCATTATTGCATCGTAAGTTCCTTAACAGTACCCACACCAAAAGTTTAGTTTGCGAGCAGTTTCTGCTGTTTTACCACCCGTTCTGAACTCATTCAAAAAATGGCTCTTATTTGTTACTTCTCCATCTTTAATTCAATTACCCAATTTGAATCACAATTAGTAATAAAACCAAAGTCGATGTTACCAAAATAAAGACTGAAGAATGCATTCTAAATGATGTTAATATAAATATGATAAAATGACACTTTCATTAAAAAAAATAAGATTAGAATTCAGAAAACAAAAACCGCAATTATTTTCTTACCAATCAAACAAAATATTTCTAGTAGACTTTTACTTAGAATAAAATCAAATTTAACAAAAAATCGAAATTAAATAACAAGTAAAACATTCATATTATTTATGTCATTACTTCTCCTTCTTTCGTATCCTTGTTTCTAAATACACACACACACACATATATATATATATATGTGTGTGTGTGTGTGTGCTTGTGTGTATGCGTATATATATATATATATATATATATATATATATACATAATACATCATACCAATATCTCTCGTTAAATCTACAAGTACTCGTTTTTTCACAAATGATTTTTTCCAAACCACAAAAAAGTTTCTAGTCAAAAATATTCAATAAATCATTATTGATCATTTTTTTGCTTATTTCGATAGCGATGCCATCAACTCCAAAGCAACAAGATTCATAAAAATTTAAATCTCTCTCTGAATCTCAATGCTTAGATTTTTCTCTGTATCTTATCAAAAAAAGTATAAGCAGTAATTAAAAACAATCAATCATGATTTATTGAAACGTTTTTGATCTGGAACAAATGTGGTTTGTGGATTGAAAAAAAAATTCATCTCTGAAAATATATTTAAGTACAGAGTTAGAACTATATCATGTTCGTTTTTTATTTTAAAAAAGTACTTTAATAATTGTATTTTTGTTATAAATTTGATAATAGTGATGATACTACTCCTTAAAGTCCGCGTAAAAAATAATATTTATACAAAAATAATTATATATGGTTGATACAAGTGTACTTAAACTGTAATAAAAATATTTATTAAAAAATGTATTTATTATTTTTCAAAGAGACAACATAAAAAATAAGTGAAACATTTATTAATATATCTTGAAATGTTGCATAACATCTATCCTGAAAAATCATAAATGCATCTTATAAGAATCATACTATATGTGTATACTATGAACAATGATTTCGCATTAATATGTCAAACTTTGTAATAATCTAGAATTGACTTAATAGGTCCATATTTATTAGTAGTCTTTTTACTGTGTTATGATGTATGATATCTGATAATGCGGTTCGATTATGATTTATCATCAACTAGATATTCTTACAAATTAACTATTCTACTAAATTGTTATAATTCAAAAAAGTCGAAAATAATAGGCCATTCTAATTTCTTATACAATATTTTTATGGAGAAATAATAAATTTTGTTTGTTTACTTTTTATAATTTCTAATAGGAATCGGCTTAAATTAATTAACATTCCACCAATATGCGAAATTAATTAATTCATAATTGTTATTTCAAACCGAAATCACTATAAGATATAATAAATTCTTATAATATCTGAAGAAAATTTGATAACTTAGTAATACAAGTTCCTAAGTTAAAAACGTTGAATTCGATATTTTGGTCTTAGATTGAAAGTGTACTAAAAGACAGTTTTTCATTTTTAGTATCTCTTACTTCTATTTTTTTTATAATTATTTCATAAATAATATGCTTACTAAAACTGGAGTAAAATAAAGGAAATGTATATAGATTATTCAAAAATATACTTACTTTGACGTAGTATCCCTATACTCTGCTTATTGCTTTTACACCGTAATTTCAAAACAAAATAAAAAATAAAAACCAGACACTCCATTTAAACTCACAAGTTGGCATTCGACACAGATTTAATCACATATTTTTATATATTTTATATATTTACATATTTTATACTTTGAAATAAATATCTATTAACACTTTCACATAATCGAAGAAAAAAAGACCATAAAAAATAGTATTTTATTTATCATTTTGCTTTAAACTCCTAACACATCAAAACTGATAAAAATCGTTCTAATTAAACCGAAAGCACTCTTCAACATTATATCCGTAAATTTTGACTGATTTTCGAATAGCCAATTCTTTTATTATGTGATATTAGGTAATCGTTCTCAATCGTTTATGTAAATTTCTTCCATTGCCAAAAACTATATTAAAGATGGATTTGGAATGTTCTTTATGTTCGACTCTCAATTATATACTGATAACATCGACTAGTGTTGTATTTTAAAACAGTGGCTCGTGATCGGTTGCACCCCCGTTAGCCCCCACACATGACAAAGGGATAATCTTACCACTGCGATGGTTCGGGCTGTCATCTATGTATGTATAACATATAAGTACATAAGGTCAGTATGCTGGCGTATATTCGGTCACTCAAGTGGGTTTTCGATATAGCTCACTTTCCGATGATGTCATATACTTCACTTTCATAGATTTTTTTTTATTAAATCAATACAAAATCTTCAAGTACACTAATATTCATTTTATTATAACTTCTCTAATCTCTTTAATTGAAAACAATACATAAAATGAAACATGTACAAGTTCAATTAATATATCTACAATATATTATATACAAATATAATTTCTATATTTATTTAAACATTTATTTGTATATTTATACATTAAACTCTCTTTTTTATTTAAATAGTTATCAACACTCATAAAAATCTAATTAAATTGACAATTTTTCAACAAGTAAGTGATTAGGATTTTTAATTTACTGTAATATATTTACTATACGTCTTTCAAAATTGAAATCATAAAATAACTTCTTCGTAGATACTGAATTGCACAGACTTATCTAACACTAAGCTAATTTTAATTAAATCCATTCATTAGTTAAAAAATATCTGGTATGTTTTACAATTAATTGATTCTTGAGCATTCATAAGTATGTGTATTATCAAAACATTTTTTATTTAAATAATTTTTGATTTTTTTGCTAGAAAAATTTTTTTTAGTAGAAAAAAATATGAAAAGCTGTAAAATAATCAAACTTTTTTAACATTAATAAATTACTGACTATAAATATTGAAACTTCCATAATCAATCAAGGAATAAATAATCATCATTAAATTTAATAATTATATATATATATATATATATAAATGTATGCATGTGTATATGTTGTGTCATTTAACTTGTCTATCAGTGCTTTTATTGAATAATTTTCGATAAAATTCAATGTGATAAATTAGTTTTTATAATATCTATTATTACTACTACAATTTTTAAATAATTTTTGGCACTAATTGAATAAAAAAATACAGTTTGTAAACAAATTTAAATTATTTACTTAAATTAAAAACAGTTGGTTGTCATTAAAACAATATAACAAGAAACGTGTGAGCAATGTATAAAAAACATATATTGAGTAGAATATTATGTAAAATACGCTATGAATAACAGTCCAGTGAAGCTTAAATGATAGGTCGTATTATTTGACGAAGTAGAAAATCGCTACTTCCTTTGCCACCTTACACCACTAGTATACTTCAGTCTTATATTCACATTCCACTAGATCATAAGTAACCAGTAAACTAATAAAAAATAAGTTTAGATAAACAAGTCCGTTACTGAACCTGGCTTTAAGCTATATCGTCTGCTAAATTATTCGAAACTTATTTCCATCTCAGGTGTATTTTCCGTATCATTGCGTTATTAATAATTTCACTGGCCACCCACATAGGTATCAAAACTTGTTAATTT
>CM068320.1:28861480-28958980 GCA_034766995.1 Acanthacorydalis orientalis
CTGGTACTATAAATAAACCGTCGATTGAAACAATAGTTTAATATCAAATTTTAAATCAAATAACAAAAACTTTCATTTCCAAGCTAGTCATTTCGAATTGCTCTGCTCGTGCTTAAAGCATTATCAGATTATCAGTTTCAGTTAGTATATATCTGTTATTATAAACCTGTTCCATAATCTTTTTAGAAATTACTAAAAACCATGATTAACTAGAGTACTAACTTTTAATAATAAAATAAAAAAAACTGTTTTCAACTATGATTTATCTGATTTAAATAAATTTAAAAAGTTTAATTGAAATAAGTCCAATTTCATTAAAAGTACCTACATTAATATAATAATGATTTTTTTATACAAATTCAACATTACACAATTAATATCTAAGTTATACAGTTAATGTACTGATATTTTTAATTTTGCTTATTACAAGGTCGCTTTGGATATTTTTTATAAGTAATGATTCTTTTGATATAATGCGAATTACTTAAACTATAACACATTTTTATGTGTTGCTTTGTTACTAGACTTACTTTCCGAAAATGTATGAATAAGTGTTGAAGATCTTGTAAACACTTTTGACCGTAAAGTGAATAAAGAATGTAATAAAGCTTAAAAAAATTATATTCTTTTGTTCGATATTAGCAACGATACCGGATAATCTAATATTTTATGTTTCTGCATTCTGAAAATAAGAGTATTATCCTCGAAATTATATAATAATATAAAATAATCAAAATCGTTCATGAATTTATGAAGTATTCCTATATTTATATTATTTCAATTATATATACATGTATATATATATATATATATATATATATATATATATATACATATATATATATACATTTATATATATATATATATATATATATATATATATATATATATGTACACATTATATATATATATATATATACATGTTTGTATGCATAGATATAAGTATAAATAACTTTCAAGGTTTCACTTAATAAATTTTAACAATTTGAAAGATCAAAGTAATATCAAGATATTAAAAGAAAATCAATTGGCAGAAAGCATCGCATGTTTAAACAAAGCATCATATATAAAATATAAACCACAACCGCATTATAGATGTAATCAGGAAACATATGCAATGATAGTCTGGTGTTAAATAACACAGAGATTTAGTACGCACGTGCCCAGGATTAACGTTGCTGACGGCATCGTACTAATCTCTATCTGTCTGTGGTCCCACTTAGCCCGATCACTGAATAAACATACCAGTGCCCCGTTGTGAAATGACATACAATATGAGGACATTTTTGGTACACACTACTCTAATCAGGTGAATCACTCTCAGCAATAGTTTTTTTTTAGCAATATATATATATATATATATATATATATATATATATATATATATATATATATATATATATATAAGAAAGAAAGAGATGAAAGAGACAGTTATTTCCACTCGTATTCTTCCACAAGAGAACTATTAATTAAAAAGCATATACACACCATTAAATTTAAATATTTTTATTCATTTTTTTTCAATATTCCTTATACCGATAAGTTAGTTCAAACATAACATGATTTCAAATATAAATTCATTAATAACAACAAAGAGACAAATACAAAATAAAAACAAAATCATCTCAAACACATAGTCGTACAAATCAAGTTTATTACAAGAATACAAGTCCATAAGTTTTGTGTGTAACAAATACTTCATTGGGAATACTTCACAGAGAAGCCTTTGTTTCTAATTACTTCAGTTAATCTGTTTCGCATAGATTCCGTTAATTTTTTGGGTAAATTCAGGGCTGATATTTACCTAATCCCTATCCAGTCTTTTTCAGTTCATTGGTATTCGATATTTAGTATTTCTGGATTCTATGTTTCTTCTCACAAATTTTCAATTGAATGAATATCAGCTGATTGGCGGGATGTTTCCATAACTTTTGGATAATTTTATAGAATCGATTCTCGGATTATATGTTTTATGATTTGGATCGTTATCTTGATAGAATGTAAAATTATCTGAAATTTTCAAACGAGTTGCATTACACTTCAAGTTCTGCTTTAAAATATTGTTGTACTTGAATTTATCCATAACTCCATCTATAAAATGAATTTTTTCGACACCAGAAGCTGAAAAACACCTCCACACCATAACTAATCCACCGTTGTCACTAATCACTGTGTTGAAGATTTCATACACTCTTCTCTAGATTAGATTATCTCCTAACCATTTGCTTTCCATTAGTTTGAAAAAGTTATATTTGCTCTAATCTGTAAAAATTATCTTCCAGAAATTATTATAAAAAAGAACAAATCAATTTATTAATATATCATGATGAAATGTGTTTACAGTTCAATTCATAACTTTGTTGTATACACCTGGTGTGTGTGAGAGAGAGAGAGAGAATATATGTATGTGGATATGTGTTATATTTAGATTAAATCACAATTTTACGCTAGATTTATATCCGTTATGTATCAAGATATTTTGTAAAATTAATCAAGCGATAGCTATAGTTTCATTTCGATTTTCTAAGTTATAAAATCAGTTTAATATTAAAAAAATTAAATAATAATAACAAATCGTTTTTTCGAAATGTAATTTAATATACATTTAAGGAAATTCGTATTTTACAAAATTTAGTTTATAGATTTATAAAAGATACATACAATGTATTTATTATTTCTTATAACCCACCTGTAAGTATTTCCTATAAAGAAAACAAGTTAACAATTAATCGAACACACTCCACCCTACTGAAACATATAAGTTTACGTTGCTTGCGTAGTAGATGAAAGGTAAAATGTACATAGTATTTGAAATAGAATAGATACAATCACCGTAGATGAGATAAATTAATCCAAAAAATAAACACAGGTGTTTGATACTACCACATATGCAGATTTCAATGAAAGTAATTGTTAAACATTTCGTTTACAATAGTTTGATTTCGGGCATATATTTAATGAATACTTTTTTTTTATTATAATGATTGATAGAATAAATTCACGAATTATATATTTATTTTCATTATTCATTATTACATAAGAAGTTACATTATTTTTTTTTAAATCACTTTTTAGCTTAATTACATATTAAATATTACATATTATCAATTAATCACAACATAAATTGTATTGCTAGTCATTGATTTAATTCGTATAGTAATACTTAATAAAAAAAATCAAAAAAATTATAAATAGCAGTGTTTATTTTTGAAGAGAATAATTATTAACTAATTGTATAATGTACACAAAAATAACAATAAATGAATATATATATATATATATATATATATATATATATATATATACATATTTTTTTATATTAACTGTTTTTAGTATTCAACTCCGTTGCTAGTATTCTCAATTCTATATTTTCTAATTTTGTGTTTACAGAAAGTTTATAGAACGCAACTCCTACGAATACGGTTCTTTCATTATATTTGTAACATTATATGTACACAAATAATAAGCAAGTAGCCAGCACGTGGCTAAAATCATATATATACTAATTCTTTTTCAATATTTCGTACATTTCAAGCAGTATATTAATTGATTTTTTTAATATAGATGTTTATACTGAAAATATATGTTTAATTGTGAAAAATATATTTTAATTTTTTCAAATAATATTAAACATTTCTCTCTCTCTCTCTCTCTGTATATATATATATATATATATATATATATATATATATATATATATATAAATATCAGGGGTGGGTAACTTCTTCGTTAAAAGAGCCACATATAATACTTTTATACATTTTTTAATGTTCAAGAGCCGCAGAATATATTATTTTAAAATTGTATTTATTAGATTGGTAGAAAAATAATTGCGGTTTATGATCTTCAAATTCATATACAAAACCGCAATTATTTTCATACCGACCTAATATAAATAATAAAAAATACAACTATATATATATATATATAGTAGTACTCACCAAAGCAGAATATGTTTAATATCTACTCGTTGAAGACTGAGTCTTAATTTTTGCAGTTAAAAATTGCTAAGACCGCGTTAAAAGTTGCATTTTTAGATATTTTTCTCAAAAATTTACAGAATAACCCATCGCGTATTTGGTTTTACTGCATTCAGCAAGTCTTAATTAAAAAAATTATTTAGTTTCATATCCTTTTTAGGATTATCCATAACCGTAGAGCCACCTTAAACAACAGTTTGGACACAATGCATATGGATATTTGAAACGATAATGTGAATATAAAATATTCTAATATTGGTACATGCTGTACTACTATAGATTATTCATATAAAAGTTTATAAAAAATTGTAATGAAACCCAATATTGTCTCGGGAGACGCATGCAACTCGCGAGCCGCAGTTTACCCACCGTTGAAATGCATGTACGTATATAAAAAATTCTTTATCCTAAACCACATCCCTACAATAAATGTTTAGACGTGCATTCTATTCACACATCAATTCATAAATTCTATAAATTCAAGTCGCAAACTATCGTTATTTACGCACTCAAATTCGTTTCATTTGTTGTGCGTTCATGATTAACTTGACTACTTATGATTTTGACACAAACTAAATACTTCAATGGGTAAAATTGTGTGATTGGATTTATTCGACTTTAAATTAAATACTAAAAAAATAAAAGAATGAAGATGTTTTAATACTAATTTAAAAGTATGAAACGTATTATTTATTGTATAAGTCAAAAAATATATTTTAGTTCAATAAAGAAACCTAATGTGTAGAATGAAACCAAAAGGCGGGCAGTGTCGGCATTGTCTGCAAGAACATATGTCTATCTCCTGCTAATACATATTACTAATAAGTTGCAACCTTTATGGTTCGTTTTGTCTCCTTTTTCTGCACTATACCCATTAATTACCTTATTGAATTATTCCTCCTTGAATATTCTTTCTTAATTAAATACTACATTATAATAAATACTGATTTAAAAATAAATCTAACACATGATTGTAACTGTTGAGAACAAATATATTTGCTTAAAAAAAATACATTTTCATCATAAAAATATCATTTGTGATGCATTGCTCATTTGTTCATGTTCACTTACATGAAAAATCTTCAGTAATCACTCTAATATTAAAATATTACTTTCACAATTCAATTCTTTTTTCACTCCACTAACAAATTTTTTCTGTACCTTGGCACTTTGAAGATTGCATGCCATTGAAATGCGCATAAGCAACAATAAAAAAATAATGACAATTTATTAAATAATTTTGAGACATACAAGTTCCTAAAGAGCTAAAGAAAATATATTTGGATTATTTATTAATATAAAATTAAGGTAAATTTAGCAGAAATGTAAATAGGTTGGTTATGATATAAAAATAAAACTGCTAGTTTTTATCTGTACATTTTTATTGTAAATGAGTATACAAAATATATACATGTACATACACACACATGTATGTGTGCATATATATATATACATACATACACACACAGTTTTTAAAATTTAAAGCCTTGCACATTTAATATTATTAGATAACTAATGTAATCAAAATAAATCTGTAATGGAAAAAAATAATTTTTGTTAGTACAAGACTCTAATTAAAAACGTAACGACCTCTCCACTTAATTTACACTCGATACAAATTCCTGCACTTAGAAGCTATTAAATTATTTTTAAATTAACTACAGTGTGTTTTCATGCAGGGAAAATTAATTTAATAAACAAGTTAAATAAATAAAATTTTAAACTTGTGATGTATGGTATAATAATAGACTCCTCTCTGCATTAACACTACAGCACCATGAATATTTTTGCATAAACAAAAACATTAATATATACATCTACATACCGTACACACAGAAGTGTATATATTATTTGTATTTACACACCATGCACACAAAATATACTTGTACACATATAATACAAACAATACATTTATGTATCACCTGTAACAGCTCAAAATATATATATATATATATATATATATATACACACATATTCACACATGTAAATAATTACGATAATAGATCTTACAAATTATTTTAAAACATTAATACTACTTTACTTTAGATTATCTCCCTTTTGAATAATAAGTTAATTTAGTATATAGAATAGAACATTGCAAATTTTATTAACTCATGTGTTATTGTTAAGTATAAAAAATTTAATACATATAACTAGTACCACAAGCAAGTACAAAAATGTACAAAATGTGAATTTTTATCCAAATTTGACACTATTCACATATTTGTTAATACATGTATTTACAATTGGTATTACATGAATTACTTGTAAAGTATTAATATACACACAAAAACTTTTACACATAAATACATGTGTATTAAACACACACATGAATTAACCACATTTACAATTCGTTATATGGCTGTGTGAGTGTATGTAAGTGCACACAAATGTTCATTTTATATATATATATATATATATATATATATATATATATATATATATATACATATATATATATACATGCACATACTTTTGTCTGTATATGTGATCACCATAACAGTCTACTTCCCAAAATTATATATGGACAATCCATGCTGCATCAAACAATTATACCAGATAATAGAACTTTTAATTCTCCTTGAAAACTTAGTTGCGATTAGATAAAAACTCCTTTCTCATAATAAAAATAATGTTTTTAAGCACTGCTCCATTGAAACATACATAACTAATAAAATAAACTGACATCAAAAAGCAGAAATAAAAACTAAAAATATGATTGAAATATGTGAATGTAGTTAATTTACTGTTTCAGTAATAATAAAAACTTTTATTAACTAATACAAAAATTATGACAAAATTTGCAAATGAAAAAGTTCACAATTTGGATTGAACTTAGTGCACAGAACATTATTTAAAGAATAGTAATAAACCACTAAAAATTAGACATTCAATTACAAAATAAGTTATCAGACAAAAAAATAATCAAATATTCACCCATTGCATTAACAGTAAAGTTTTTTTAGCTTTTAAATTACATTTCACTTCTTTTTCTATATAAAATATTTGGTTAAATTGACATTAATACTTCAGTTTTTTTTATGTATATTTACTTATCCATAAAAGAACTATACATGTGTGTACACATACATACATTTCATTTTATATATATGCACATAAAAATTTAATTTCCATTTATTTGTAATTGGTTTTAAAAGAATGAAATTTTTTTTAATTTGCATTGGTGAGAAAAATATTTGTGTAATATTTTACTACAACAAAATTAGTATACTTTTACATCAAACCAATTAATGCTAACAATTTTTGATATCAAAAACAATATATTAAATATTTATAATAATTTATAATCAAATTAACAACTTACTAAAATAATTCAAAATAATACCATTATTTTAACAAGTACAAAACAGAAAATAAAGTTGAATGACAGGCCTGCCTAATCATTCTAAATACTTCATGTAAAGTTTCACTAATTAAGTCTGCTTAATATATACCTTTCTAATAAAACAAATAATTTCATTTAAATAAGGAAAATTTTATAATAATTCAATATAAATATTAAAACAAATGCTGTATGAACTGACAAACTTAATTAGAAAAATATGCATAAATTAATATTTATATGAGCATGTTTACATAATGAATTCCATAATATTACTAAAAAGATATTTAAGTAGTGTTCTGTTGAACAAATGTTCGTAGAGTACACAATTTACTTTATGTACTAAATTATTCTCATGAAGCATACATACGATTGAGTTCATGTTGATATCTTTCTTGAATATCCTTTCGTTTAAGCTTAAATGCTGCTGTAACCAAACCCATATCTGGGGTCCAAACTTCGCTACATAATTTTATAGCTGCTGGCACTTCAAATTTTGCTAATTTACCTTTAAAAAAAATTGACATTTTAAGAAAGTTAGCACTGGTTAAACAAAACTGGTAAAACATTGAAATAGAAATATTACATAACATTTTACCCTTACATTTTTTTCCATACTCTGATAGCTCTCTTATAACAGCTTTTTCCATAACTGGACTGGTACAAAGATCTTCAAAAGGTAAATTGCCTACTCCTTGCTTAACAGCCAATTGTGTTAATTGTTGTGGATTAGGAACTATTAAGGCTACTGTATAGTCTTTAGTAGAATCACCATATACACAAATATTTTCAACAACAGGACATGTTTTTAATTCAGATTCAACTTTTCCTAATGATACATATTCACCAGCTTGAAGCTTAACTAAATCCTTTTTACGATCTAAAAAATGTATGTACATTATATATATATATATATATATAAGGAAAATAATTTAAGAACATTTTTATTTAAAAAGAAAGTTATATTTTAGCACACAAATGAGCATAGATAGCATGGGTTAAGATTTTTGACCAATTAGAACTTCAAAACTCAATATATCACTTAAACATAACATAAAATACATATGATTGCTAAGTTAAAGCTTTAATGTCATACGTGTTCTTCTAACAGAGTAATTTATTGTTACTCAATCACATTTTTGCACTTACATTACAGAATGCACCTTCAATAAATATTTATAACAATGTATAATTCTCAGTTTACTGAGTAGACAAATGACATTTCTGTTTTCCATAATAAAACAATATTCTGTGATATTTAAAACAAATTTACAAGTAGTTATTCTCAATAACAAAAAATACACTTATGCTACCAATGATGTGAAAAGTTCTGCAAGCTCTGCTTCTTTAAGATAAATATTCAATACTTACCAATTATTTTTACACATCCATCTGGATGTACTTCACCAATATCACCGGTTCTAAACCATCTTTTACCATTTTCTACAAAAAATTCTTCTTCAGTCTTTTTTGGTAATTTATAATATCCAGCCGTAATATGATCTCCACCAATTAATATTTCTCCTCTAGGATATGGTTTATCAGTAATACGATAATTTCCTTCTTCCCAATCTACTAATCTAATATCTGTCATTGTTGTAGGCGCACCTACTCTTCCCAAAACCATGTCATTTGCTAAAATGTACTTTAATCAGTATTCATTTTTTTAAAATAATGTATATTTCAAAGTGATTTACCATCCATAACAGTAGCACATGAAGTTGTCTCAGTAAGTCCATAACCCTGTACTACTTGTACACATAGACAAATTTGCATTTGTTCATGAGTTTCTGGCGACAATGGAGCTCCTCCAGATAACATCATACGTACATGACCACCTAGTAAAGCTTTCACTTTTGAAAAAACAACTCTAAAAAAAATTTTTTCACAAATAATTTTTTTTACAACAAAATCGTTAATAAACAAAAAATTTGTAACTTACGTATTCATTAAAGGTGTATCATATCCACGTTTCAACCATTTTGCCTTATAATCGTAAGCAAATTTAAATAACACTTTTGAAATGAAGGAACCTTTTGAAACTTTTTCTCTAATTCCTTTAGATACTCTATCCAATATCAACTATAAAAAGATTATAAAATAAGTTTAATTTTATTTATACTTTTAAATAAGAGAATTTTTGTAAAATAAAATATTCCTTAAACAAGATATTAATTTTAAAATAATTTATACTTACTGGTACTGCAGTCATACATGTAGGCTGAAGTACAGAAGCATCTCCTTTAGTACCACGTTTTATTTTACTCGAAGTGTCTATCATTGTTAAAGCTGATGAATATCCAATAGGAACTCCAGACAATAAACAAACATGTTCAGCAAGTAATTCAAAAACATGTGCTAAAGGCAAAAATCCTAATAGAACATCATCACGCTGAACAATAACTCTGTCAATAAATCCTTTTACAGTAGAAATTAAATTAAAATGAGAAATAATTACACCCTTTGGAGTGCCAGTGGAACCACTAGTGTACATTATAATTGCTGTATCAGTCGGTTCAGGTGGTGTTGCATCTAAAAAATAAAAACAAAACTTTTGCAAATTTGCATAAAAAAAAATAAAATAAATAATACCTATTTTAAATACAGATCCCTTTTTAACAACTTCACCATACGGAATAATGCTAACACCCTCTTTAAAACCAGTAGTGTCCGTACAGGATAACTGATCCTCCATGTAGATAATGTACTTAACTAATGGAGTCTTTTTTAAAATCTCTTTAAATTTAGGCAATAATTCATGTGACGTAATAATCATTGACACTTCAGTTTCATTAATTCCATGTGCTATTGCATCTTCGCCAAGAGTTGCATAAATAGTTACCACTAAAAAACAACACAAACTTGTAATTAAATTCATATAAATTTTCACAAAAAATGTTCCATACATGGAATGTTTTGTTTAAAAAGACCCTGGGCTGCAATCATCCATTCAGCACGAGTTTCAGCAAATATAATAACATTTTCTTTTGGTTTTGCCCCTAATTCTCTAAGACCTTGGCCAAAATATGTAGCTTCTTGCTCAACTTCAGCATAAGTTTTCCACTTATAATCACCCATGTTATACTATAAAAATATTAAAGTTATATCATAAATACAAACAACAGTACTATTTTCAATTACTTTTTTAAATATTCTTCCATTAGGCTGAACCTCATCTTCTTCATTGAAAATTTCTCGTGTGCCTAAACACCTTTTATTACTATAAACTTTTGAAAAATACTTAAACATTTTCTCCATTGTATCAATATGATTACGAACAAGCTGAATATGATATTCTCCAGGACTATCTACACAACGATAAGTTATACTTGTTTCATCAACTGTAACAGGAGCTGCCTGTACACAAATAACATATTTTTTAAAAATTAAATTCTATAAAAAAAATGAGTAAGAATGAAATATGAATGAATGATAACTGGTATATAATTACTGAACTGCTTTAAATAACACTAATACATATTACAGACTCACTGAAAAAACATTTAAAGACAATTTTAGTGAAAACAAAGCTAACAAAAATACTGAAAGTTTGTTAAACGTTCAGTATACAAAAAGGTTTACATAACTTATATTTTCACAATTAAAATGTATAGCAAAAATAACCCTGAAACATTTACTACCTTCATTGGGAGCATTGCAGGTGAATGTGGATCAGGAAGAGTACGGAATTTGTCATTATTAATGATTCCATTCAAATCTACTTTAGTTTCAAACGCAGCATGAGAATTTTCAATTTCCACCAGCACAGCCTGAGTAATACAGTAAAACAATAAACGACCAAAATGATATTACACTAATACTTATATACAAAAATATACAATATTATATAAGTATACACAATTCCTACCATACCTGTATACATAGATCGAGTATATATCAAATAAATAAATATATATATATACGAACTAGTGTAAATTTTTCTACAAACAATATATAAATAATATATATTACATATATGCAAACAAAAATACATATAATTAACCACATTAAACATTTCACTTAAACACCACATATCAAACCAGATTATTTGAAACATTTAAACAACTTTTAAAAGTATAGTACTCCACCAATAAGCTTTTAGCAGTTCAGCAATTAAATATTCCTTCACAATAAGAAAATATTTAAAATAATATATTACAATTTACATCTAACAAAAGATTAATATGAAAAGGGAATTTAAGAAATTTGTTAATAGTTATTAAAACAAACCACAAATGACCATGAATTCATAAAAACAAACAGTTTATGTATTACCTTCACACGTTTTGACAATGCTCGCTTCTTCCATGGTCTCTGAATCACCACGTAGATTGGAAAAGTAATAATATCGCACATTAATGCAATAGCTTTTAAAGCATTAATTGCTAACGTAACTCCAAAACCATCCATGCTCCTAAATAGAATAATATATTAGACTATTATATATTATACATACATATATATATATATATATATATACACACACACACATATATTATATATATATATATATACACACACACATATATATATATATATATATATACACATATATATTATATATATATATATATATACACACACACATATATATATATATATATATATATACACATTTACATACACACATACACATATTATATATATATATATATATATATATATATATATATATATATATCCACACACACATGCGTGTGTATGTGTGTGTGTACACATACAATTTATATACATAAACTCGAATATTTTACACTACATATAAACGATATAAACTAATAATCATAATAACCTTCATAAACAACTATGTCAACTATAATTTTTAAAAAATGTAAAAATTAATAAATGTGTAATCTCATGAATTAATAATGTGTAACACTATAATATGCTATATCATATTTATCTTATTAGCTAGAATTCATTCAAAGTTCACATTTAAGTATGATTATTTCTTCAATAGCACATTACTTATTTATATTTACTTTTTTATAATATTAACCCTTTTTATAAAAACTGAATTGAACTTATAGAAACATAAAATAAAACAAAATATTATAAAAATCAACTTACAGCATCTTGATGAAATAAAACTTGAAACGATTTAAACAAAGTCACTCAAAGAAATAATAATTTGCAATAAACGTGCAATGTGTTAAGTTATCAATAAATAGTAAACTATGAAAATATTTGAAATCGGAGAGTGGGGGAATATAATAGTATGCGGTAAATTAATGCATTGGTCATGAACATGATATATAATTACATAATATTTAAATTGTTTTGTTCGTTACGAAATACAGTTAAGAAACTTACAAAAGAAAAAATAAAACAAACGACAAATCATACCTAAACCTCTTATCACATAAATGTAGGCGCATATTATGTATTGAAACATTTCTTTGGTTTTATATTTAGATGATTTAGAACATTGTTAAGTTCGCTATTAAATAGAAAATGGATCTGAATGCTGTCTATTTTTGTAATTTTGTCGTAACAATGATCAAAAACAACACTAGTGTAATTCAAATGGAACATTATTTTTTTCATACAACAAAGATACTTCAATACAAGGTACTTAAATATTTTTCTAATAATTATTAATATCAATAAAACAGTTAAGAATGACTTTTTTAAAATAAATACATCACATTTATACACAAAAATATATACATATTATGTGTATTTAAAAATATGAATAAACAAAATAAAAATTATTTATATACATTGATTAAAATAACCACACACACACATATATCAGAGTGTGTATATATATATATATATATATATATATATATATATATATATATATATATATGCATATACAAACAACGATGAAATACCTCAAAATACACACTTGAAAACCCAAATTACATAAATTTTAAAAAATCAAGATACTACGAATCTTTCAATTGTTATATGAACTTATATAATATTTGTGAATGTAATTTATAAATCTATAGATATTATATATATATATATATATATATATATATATATATATATATATATATATGCAATTATGAGCGTGATACAGCTATTTTAATTAAGTGTAATATCCAATAAGCATTTTCTTGCTAGTTAATTTTACAGTTTGTTCTTTGATAACCTTCTCCCTCTTGTACTTGAAGGTAATCAACGGTAGCCAAATAAAATATACATATCAACATAAATAGGTTAGTACTCATATACATATGTTTATATTACTCTGCTATATACCATACATTTTAAAGATTTCTTACAATATTTAACAAAGATTAAAATAATACAACTGCAAATATGTAAAATTATGTACAACAGGTAGGAAAACAATACCGTAATTTAACAAAAAAAAGAAAGTAATTTTTCTCTTCCGTTCTATTATTTAAATAATTATGATACATACATATATATATATATATATATATATATATATATATATATATATATATATATTAAAACCTATTTATATTAATGTGCGATTAAAATGTAAATTTTGTTTACTAATTTTTTTAATTGATTTTACATACAGATGAATTTTCTCTCTCACACACATGCACACACAGAAGTAGATTCTGAAATAAAAAAAATTACTATTTGTATCGTAAGCTGATGTGCCAAATAACTGTAGACGTATATATATATTGATATTTTGAATTTTTACGTAACTCATTCATGGCCAAAATAATTATTCGTTTCAAATATATTTGTACATTTATATGTGCACCAACATCGTTACATTAAAAATATTTATGCACATATAAATTTATGCGTGTGCGTATATGTGCACACACAATCCTCCTCCACACACACACACACATATATATATATATATATATATATATATATATATATATATATATATAAATATAATCTTTATAACTACATACGCCTCAATAATGGCCCAAGATTATTAAAAGTTCGAAAACAAATTCTTGAAAAAATTAATTCAAACAGAATACTTTTCTTGCATGTACAATTTCAAATACTAGAAAATTAATTTGATCCGTCTTTTTTAATTTTGTCATTTAAAGTACTTCTTGTACCACAATTTTCATTTATGTTCACAATAGTTAATGTGTAATTTAAGATAAGATATGTAAATTAAAATATTTACTTTTTAAAAATTTAATCTTTAGAAAAAATTTACTTGTGTTTACTACAAATTCGTTCTCTTCAAACTAACTTACTTATATTTTATAAATATTTAAATATTCGAGCTCCACAGTACTACGTTTCTTTAACTTTATAATAAAATTATCAAGCTCATACTTCATTAAATTTTCAAAATCCTTTTTCCCTAACATATAATTTAAAATAAAACAATTTGATTTTTAACTTAATTATTTAAAAAATCTTTATATATATATATATATATATATATCATACACATACAAATATGAAAAATATCTATTCCACAACGTCTAGATATTAAATTAAAAAATAAGGCCGTGTGATAAATCACATTGATTTATCACAAATCTAATAATTCTTTAAATATAAATTTATCAACGATATATAGATAAAAACTGATTCGTATAAAATATTTTCGCACGATTTATATTTTTTAACTATTATATGACATGTAGATATGTACCCAAAAAAAATATAAAATTATTAGTGAAATGTGTTTACTAAAAAAGTTTTAATTATAAAATTAAAGATACATTTACAATCTAAGTCAAATTCCAATTTCATTAAAAAAGTTTATGTTGTACTGAGTATAACATTAATACTAATATTTTTCTTAATGATTATACAGGAAAATATTGGTAGACATTAAAATATGTTCTACGTAAATTTTTATTTAAATATTTATATATATATATATATATATATATATATATATATATATATATATATATATATATACATATATTCATATACATATATTTGTATTTACCTTTTAGTTTTATCACTTGTTTTATCTTTCTCCATCTCAAACACTAGTATAAAAATAAATCTAAAGCTAACTATATCAATTAAATTAAAATAACGCTGCGAATAATATAGCAAACTAATGTAGATGCAAAAAGGTGATGTCCTTCAGATGAACAACTTGATACTATTTTAAATAAATATTCCACGTTAGTTTAAAAACGATATGACTGAATCTGCTCACATTAAATTCACACACACGTATTCATCATCAAAATTAATTGTTAATTTCTTGTTGTTGAAAACGGTGAAATGATAAGATAACGTTAAAAGATACAAAAGTCAAAAGTAAAAAGTCCAAAGAATATAATCTGATATCAAACATCTGACCTATCAGATGATTGTAAATATATGTACCAAATAACATACTTGAACTTCATTCGATTTTATTATGACTTTATAAAAACTTTTAATGACATGTCATGGGAAGTAATTACCTTCCTCTCTCTATTTATGTACATATATATATATATATATATATATATATATATATATATATATATATATATATATATATATATATATATATATATATATATATATATAAGTATATATGTAAATCTCACTTAACGAATATATTCTTTTCCTAAATTTATTCTTAAAATAATGATTCATAAACGAAAAACCATTTTCATTTTTGATTTAAACTTTTTGGGTATAATTACTTTTTAAATTAACTTTTCAGTGCTGAGTGGTTTTCTCTTCCAATAAACGTCTGTCTAATATGAATAAATAATATGATGAAATATAATAAATAACTTATCAGAATATGAATTTGATATGGCCCTTAACACTAATCCATGTCGAGGAATTATCTTTAAGAATTTGAAAAAATTCTTACATCGTCATAAAGAAATAATACAGAACACTAATATTAAGATTTAATAAGTTTTTCTGATTAATAAATAGCATATTTATACTGCCGCTCTTTGTCCAAGTATTCTATGAATTTCTTCGATACTGAATTCATTCGAAATGTCACTCAAACTTTTTGAAATTCATTCTTTCTTAATCCCATACACACTAGCTTCAATTGTATTTACCCAATGATGTTTATGACAACCAAGATGTTCTGTATTGATATATTTGATTACAATATTATTTTCGATCATATAAAATAAAGTTATTTACAAAATACTACTACACCTACATTAAATATACTTTCTTTTCCTGATTTCTATTACTAAAATTTTACAATATCTATTAATTATACACTATCACAGTAGTAAGTTTTAATTGCATTAACTTTTTCGTTTCTCTCATTTGCAATTTCCTATTATCTCTCTATAATTAAAAATCAGTCCCGTGCACACTGTTTTGAAATTTTATTCGTGTTCTGATTGGTTGATTGAGATCACATGGTCTCTGTTCTGATTAGTTGGCATCAGTCACATGTATGTAGCTCTCTCACGGTGTACAACGAAAGAGAGTACATGATTTCAGGGCAAAACTGACAAAAAATGTATACAAATACTAATCACAAATCAAAATACTATTCACTGAAGCTTTAAAGTAAAAAAAAATTGTTACACATTTTAACATTGTATTTTGTTGTTAATTTTTATAAACTTTTCCAATAAAAATGTTATGACTTACATTTTACGCGGATTATTTGTGTCGTATAATTTGTTATTTGTTAGGGGAGAGCGAGCGTTAGCAAACAGGGGGCCGACGAACACAGCGAGCAGCAGGCAGAGACCTCTGATTAATAATTAATAATGAATTAATCAATTTATTGTCAAATTTTATTTTAATGTATTTTGCCAAAACAACTGATTTTTTTCTTGTAGTCCAATTTGAAAAAAGTCCATTAATATTTAACTTTATCCATTAGGAAATACTGGTATTTATATCTCTTAATGCGGCGAATTGGGAAATATTTATAATTAATCTTATTACTGTTAATACTTTTATGATCTTGAACCACACTTATTCACTAATCACTGAGAATATTTTTTTTTTGTTATATTAACAAATTTTTATTCGAAATTGACTTTGTTTTAACAAGTAATAATGAAAAAAGAATAGTTAATAATTTACTAGTATGATAAGACTGGTGTAGACCTTCTTTTACAGCGAGATTCTTTTTTTAAAAATAACTGTGAAAATCCGTTTTTAATTACACATAAGAGTTTGCACGAATATCGGTAAATTAATAATAATATTGCGATTATTAGTAATATTTTACAAATATTTTAAATATTATAAATAATTAAACATCATGTTACAATAATATTAAACATATTTACTTTAAAGAGATAAATAGATAGTAAAATATTATTTTTTTACAATTGGCGTACAACTGTCAAAATTCGCTTTTTTAAAAATAATTGTTTACATGTGTATTGAGTAAATTGATAATAATATTGCTAATATTAGTAATAATATTTTGCAAATATTTCAAAAATTGCAAATAATTTTTCCTATAATAAATTTCATATCCATAATATTTACTTAGAAATATTTATCGTAAAGTTAATAAATGGATGGTGAAATATTATTAGTCAAATAATTTATTATTATTATATATATATATATATATATATACACCCACATGTGTGTGTGTGTCTGTATGCGCGTTCTGAGTGTATCTTTGTACAGTCATGGTGAACATTTAACCTTTGATTTTTTTCTTAAGATTATTAATTATAATATCTAATGATATGTCATTTGATTATAAACGTATAAATACATATCAAAGTCATCTATACATACTGATATTACATTAGTGAGTAAAAAAATATTATATATATATATATATATATATATATATATATATGTATATATATATATATATATATATATGTATATATATATAGCATATAATTTATTTAATAAATTTAGTACATACATTTTGTTAAATCATTTATTTTAATTACTTTAATTTTAATTTTATTTGAAGCCAATTTAAAACAAAAATATTAAACATCAATGTTCATAAAATTCTTTTACACAATAATATACTTGACATGTATTGTTGATTTTTATTTTTAAGTAAAAATGTTTACTGATTGCCACTTTAAAGAAGTTATTAAAAATTATATACAAATAAGTAGACATGAAAAACAAGCAAACGGTAATTTTTAGAACTTTTTCACAAACACCCGAAATCTCGAAATATAAAATTATTTTCACTTATTATTTTAATTCAATCCCATTGCAACCCCGGCATCCATCAGTAGTATATCGTTCTAAGTAAAGACACAAACTAAAACATACAACAATCTACATAAAATATACAACAATGTACAATTATCAATAATTGTATCTTCGCAATTATTTTGTAATTTTGATAAATGTTTTTCAAATATAAATGAACAAGTATATTGCAAAAACATAATATCAAAAATAATGATTGTTAAATTTTCTTATGAATTTAAAAATGTTATTAAATTCGACTTCTGCTTCAATAAATTTTACAAAATCTTTGAAAAACTAAAAAAAATTTAGAACTTTTAGATTTTGATTAAAGCTTTTTTTCTTTTTATTACATGCTTTTGTACTCTGGTCTAAGTTGGGGTGCAGGACACGCGAGTCTACAAAAGCCGCGCAACCAGATTTATAAACTTTTATATTGAGGCACTCGCAAAATGTATTTAACTTATTAAAATTTCAGATTTATAACTGTCTCTCTTTGTCCTCCAACAACTTGTCTTACATTTGAATTCGAACCCGTGTTTGATTTCTACCCAAGGTAAATTCGATTTTTATTTATTTTTCTGTTGTTTGAAGCGAAAAAACACTTTTACACATGAACTAATGACTTTTGAACAGTTTTAGATATTGGGGAAAAAATAAAAAAAGTGTAACCATGCAAATGGCGTACTTATTTTTTAAAATAACCATCGCCATTTTAATACAATTGTAGCAACATGTAATAAGTTTCTTCATTCCCTCAACGAAGAAATCTGCTTCTTGTTTCTAGAGCCAATCTTTCGTGGCAACTTTAACTTGGTCATCGGAGTAAAAACACCTTCCAATAAAATCAATAAAAAGAAAATAAGTTGAAGTCGAGTGGTGCCCGGTTTGGGCTATAAAAAAGGGTGTGGGAAGGCTTCTGGATTTCCTGGGTGAATTTTGGAGCGTGTGGTTTCTTATTGCTACGATGAAGTGCAATTCTATTATGAATAAGTTATGATCAACATGAAGCATTGGCTGAAGGAACAAACACTAGACATCTTCACTGACGAAATGAATATTGTAATTATGTTGAAAAATAAATTCACTATTTGAAGGAATACATATTCTAAGCTCTCTTTTTTTTGTTTACTTCATTGAGAATGTTAATTCATTAAAAAGTTATCAGCTCATGTGTAAAGCTTTTTATAAACATCTTGTATTTTTAAATTATTATAATTTTCTTCTATCGTTTCCATTTTTTGCTATTTTTTATACCTTATATATATATATATATATACTTTGAGAACGAATATGCCCAGCATTGCATGAGTAAATTTAAAGAGATGATTGCTTTTTCAGTGTCTCTAACAGAAATTAATTTAAATATTCTTTTACACACGATTAATAATCTTTGTATTACTAAAAATCAGCTACTTTCAAGTTTAAATACTGTCATACGACGGGTTATTGTCTAGGTCTCTAATAACTGTATATAATATGGTAATGTGCATAATAACGTGCATTTTCTGTATAAAATATTCTCGAATGATAAAAAAAACAACATACAAGATACTGATTGAATTCCTGCATGTGCAATACACATATACATACATCTGAAAACAAGTTCAATTTATAAAGTGTTTAAAAACTGGAATAGACGATGTTCTAAAATAATTTCAATTTGTTTTAGAAAATTTCATTAATGTGAATAAAAATTTAAATATTGTGGGGATTACATTTTCTAATACGAATTTATAATTTAAGATGTCAATATCATAAGTGTGTTATTGGTTTATACAAACTAAGAATTGTGAAAATTAAACACTGTCAAGCTAAAAAATATAACGAACTAAACTTTGCATAATAAAAAAATAACAATAAAAAAATATACTCACGTTTTACTTTTCTTTTCATCTGAAGTCATTTTGAAAATACCTGTAAAAATAAATATGAACGTATGTATGCATATATAACGTTGCATGTATATGTATATATATATATATATATATATATATATATATATACCCAAATGCATTCATACTTAACGTAGAACATCTGTTTTGTACGCGTGCGCCCATTCATGCGTGCACAAATATCAATCCACGTATATAAAGTGCCATTTAAATATTTTTTTCATAAAAGAGATGGTACAATAAAAATTAATTTCTATTCAGAACCGTTAATACAGTAAAAAAAATAGATGTATTCAGTGAAAATTACATGTTATTAAAACCTGTACTTTTATCTGATACATTAATTATAAGTTTTGTAAAGTTTAAACTCAGACAAAATCATTTTTAGACACAAAAAGGGAATTTTTAACTTATCTAAGATTATTCACATAAATTTTCGTTAGAATTATCATTTAACAACTGATTTTGTACAAAATAGTTGACATCATTTTCGCACTATTTAAAAATATCATCATACAACACAAGTGCACGAAATGCTATTAATATAACTGTTTTTCATTTTCTTCAATTGATTTTTTTTTACTTTTTTGATTATAAAAGAAAATAAACTGGTACGTTAGCCAATTATGTAATATAGTTTAACATTACGTGTGTGTGTGTATATATATATATATAAAATGTCATTTTTTATAAAAATTAATAAATGAACAAAATTCTGTCTATCTCTTAATATTATTAAATAGTTCAATGTAAATTCTAATTATTTACAATTTTTACTTTACACTGAATATTCATACACTTTTAAGTAAAATGAACATTGTTACATATCAAATGCCAAAATGCAAGGCAAACTCATTTGAGTTTTATTTATCGAATATCTAAAACAATAATCAGCTCAAATATCAAATGACTAATAAAATAATCCTTTCTAACACTTTTATTTGTCAAAACCACTAACAAAAATATTTTTCCAATTCAAGATTTGTTTAAAAATGATAATAAAATTTAGTGGCATAGTCAAGGAGCGTGTTTGGTAAGTATACACCTACCAATTAAAAGAAAACTTGAAAATACCCAGACTAACGGAAAATGTTGATTCGAGAGTATCGTAAAAAATCGAATCGGGTTTGGATTATGGTTTCAGTAGTGTGTATATATATATATATATATAATAATGTACATGCATTTATAATTTTTATGGTAAATGAATTATTAATTTTTTAAACTTTGTTAAAATAGCACCCCTCCAAAAAATTCTAGCTACGACACTGATAACAATTACGTTATGGCACCAACAATTACTGACACTAAATTTATTACTATAATTTTAATGTTATCAATTCAGTAAATACGTATGCATTGCGTGTGTGGGTGTATGTATGTATATATATATATATATATATATATATATATATATATATATATATATATATATATAAGCTTAGTATGTGCTTGATTTAAAACATTTCAATTTTTAAATTAGAGATACAGATATAGTGATTCCTAAGTTATTAGCGGCTAATGTACCATTTTTTCAACTCTTGCAATGCCAAAGAATATTAAATACTTCAACGGGAAACATTTTTATTTTTTATATAAAAAAACAAATTAGGTTTTTCAACTTGTGTAAATAAATATACATCTCTATCAGCTGTACATAGCCTACTATTTTAATTGAAAGTACTTATTAATTTTGTTACTTTTTTCTATTAAAATTTGTAACAATTTTATCACTTTCAATTAAAATTATTTTGCTGGTAGACAATGACATATAGTTGATGAATATAGTGGATCACTAATTTAAAATAAATGTAAAGTAGCCTAGGATTATTCTATAAATCATAAAAAAATATTTTAAAACGAAGTCCATTGAAACAAAATTTAAATTAAATATTTTATTGTAAATATTTTCTTAGTTATAAATTCAATTAACCCGTTTTGCAAATAGCAACTACTTTTATTTTTAAGTCTATACTGCATAGTAATTTATTCCTAAATATTAAGATCTTTAATTATTGATAATATTAAAAAAAATCCTAATTTAATTATTTAAATTAGTAAATATATAATTCAAAGTAAATTAATATATAAATTAAAGTAAAACGTGATAGACCTTCGCATCAGCAATTATAAGCAAAAAAAAATCCTTGACCACTGACCAATACTTTTCTTATATTTCATATTTATATCGAATCGTGAAAATACACGACACGTAAACTTTATTATATCAAAACATTAAAAATCAGTGCAATGAAACTTGTAATTAGAACACTTATTATTTTAAAGACTTAAATGTCTATTACTTAATACCATTCTTTAATTTTTCATTCGCACTTGTATATAAAATAAATTTATTTATTAATTCAAGAATAACTTTTTTATGTTCATGTGTGTATGTGTGTATATATATATATATATATATATATATATATATATATATATATATATATATATATGTATGTATGTATGTATGATTATGGGTTAGTAATATATATATATATATATATATATATATATATATATATATATATATATATATATATATATACATACACATATATATATATATATTAACATTGTGTAAACTATTAGATATTACAATTACTTTACTTTTTTAATTGCGATTAAATTAACTACCCTACGACAATTTGAATAAAATAACGAATAAATTTAACTTTTACACATAACTGTTTAAGTCTAAATTCTAACCCTACTCAACTTTTACTGTAAGACAAAAACCAACAACAAAGCTATAGAGAAGAACAATTTAGTAAATAATATTGCATCAATTGAAAATACTTCCTCTTTACAAGTGCTTGTTTAAATCATCATTTAAATTATTTGAGAGGTTAAAAGCATTGAAACACATCATGTGAACTTACCGTAAGTGACACAAGTCACAAACCGCTCTGTGATAATAATAGGTATATTAGTTAAGATTTATGCCCTCGTAATACACTTCTTCGACCTTTGATCACTTATAAATTACAATCTTTCACTTCATAATCGCATCATGAAGCATATGGGATAACGACAATACACTTTTGTGTATTTTTGGGAGCTAACACAACTTTTCAACCAATGAGCATCACAGATAATAGGAGGGCAAAGTGGCGTGATTCTACGTCACAATCTGACCCTTTAAGGAGTAAATCAATATTTTTACAATAATAAAAGACAGGTGCTTTAGTGTATTTTTATATTTAAACTAATATAGAACAATCTTAAAATATACAAAATAAAAATATTATAGAAATAATACACCTATATTTTCATACATTATAGATAAATAATATTTTGTAATTACGTTTACCATTTTGTTCAAATATTTAAAAGATTCCTGTAATACCAGCTTTATTATTGTTTTGACAAGTTGTCAAATTTTCTGAATTTGTCAGATGTTACTCCACGAATATGAATATAAAAGGCATATAAATTTATAATACCGGTTACACATTGTTATTTTTCAGAATGTTAAAAAAATATTTCATGCGGCAATATTTAAATGTGATATTCGATAAATATTTGGTTCTTATATGCCATGGAAATAAATCCATTAAGTGTTATACTAGTCAAATCAGATAGTAAAGGTGACAGGCTATTATTTAGATATCCATTTAAACACTCTGAAAGTAGTGAACCTTCGGGAACTCGGAAACGTAACCCATATGCTCTAACAATAACAGAAGATTTACTTCAGTCTCCTCCTCTACCAACTACTAATATTTACAAAGGTAACTATTCAAAAATTATTTTAAATTAGGTTTAAAAACCAAACATTAAAAAAACACAAATATTTCTTACTTACATGTAGTTCAATTTTCAAAATGTTTTTATTGATCAAACAGTATCTTGCATACAATATTATTTTGTCATACTTAGATGTAATCCTGAAATATTTAAATTGTTTTCTTTACTGTTTATTTTTTAAAAATTGATTACTTTATTTAATATAATACTATGGATTAAATATACAAGAAAAATTGAGTATTTTGTCATAAGTTATTATTTGATTATTTAATAGGTATTTTGCTCCATTTTTATGTCATCAGTTTATAAAAATAACTTAAAATAAATGGCTTCCATTCTCTAGGACAACAAAGATATTTAACCAATCCAATAATGACTTGTATCAAAAATTTACTTATCTCTTAATTCTTAACTTTATATATATATATATATATGTATGTATGTATGTATATACATACATACATATACATATATATATATATAACCTTTATGGAAAGTTATCCTTTTCTATATAGGAATAAACATAAGTGTGTGCATAATAAACACATATGTACATGAACAAAGAGTAATTAACAGTAGTAAAAATATTAACTCAATCTTTTTAATTTTATAGGAAATTTATTAACTGGTTTTACTGATGAAGTATTATCAACATTATTTGCTGTTAAACCAGATCTGTGTAATAAAAAATTTGAATTAAAAGTGAATGATGTTAGATTTGTTGGCCATCCAACATTATTGCCCTTTGAAAGAAATGCACAAGATGGATTACTTATAAATATTGTATTTGCTTTGAAAGCATCAGCAAGCCATTCGACAGGTAATTATTGTAGTATCTAAAAGCAACCGGTCTAGAGAGAAGGGAAGGGGAAATAATAAAACAATGCCTCCCGCCAAGTTAACCGAGTATGATGTGTTGTTTAATTCATATTCGCTATAGTTAATAATAACTATTTAATTAATTAGCAGGACTCCGTAGAGAGTAAGGAAGTTACATTGGTGACGTGGTAAATCGGTGAAAAATGAATTTGAATTCATTTTGTGAGCTTGAAAGGTTCTCAGTGATTGAAGATAGTGCGACAGTTGCAGTGCACTTGAAAAAATGGATACAGTCATTTAAACTGTATTTGCGGGTAAAAACGGTGATGACGCCCATGGTAATGCAAGCAAACCTGTTGCATCTAGCAACTCCAGAAGTGCAAGACGTGTTCTATGTGCTAAATGTAGTGATACCAAAGGGGGAGATGGTTACGTTTTGACGAAAACAGCACTCGATAACCATTTTTTACCCCAAATTAATGTTCCATACGAACAACATAATTTTCGTAGTTTGGCGCAGCAGGCAAGTAAGATGATCGACCATTATGTGATTTGTTTACAACAACAGGTGGAAAATTGTGAGTTTGGAGATAGAAAGGAGGAAATGATCAGAGACCAGATCATTGAAAAGTGCAACTCGAACGAGTTACGCCACCAGTTGTTGAAGGAAGGATCGGCGCTCACATTCAGACATGCCATGGAGGTCGTGAGGCTAAGGGAAATGTTACATAGACAGGCACAGGAAATAACCCTAGGTGAAAGTAAAATGGAGCAGGTGAACAGAGTCAAAGAACAGAGCGGAATTAAAAACCATGGAAACAGGAGAGCTTCGGGTAACGAAACAAAGTTGAGATGATTCGGATGTAATCGCACCGATCATTTGGCGAATGACTGGGATTGCACAGCCCAGCGAGGTACTTGCGAAAGATGCGAGGAGGAGAGATATTTTCAAGTTGTCTGTAGGACAAAACTGCAAAATGAATCGAAAAATAAATTTAAATATTCACAAAAAAAATTCAACAGGTTGAAGGAGGCGATTCGAGTAGTGACAAGAACTCATCGGAAGATCGCAATGCATTCAGCATTCGAGAGGACAGTATTTGGCATTACAGAAGAGGACAAGATTGATGTTTTCTTGGTGGAGTAAAAACCAGTATGATCATTGATTTTGGAGTGACGTGCAATATCATCGACAAAGAATGCTGGGAGCGACTGAAAAGCAGTAAAATTCAGTGTAAGTTATATCACTCGAAGAGAATACTGTATCCATATGGATGCAAGCAGCCGTTGAAAATACTAGGAGCGTTTACGATGGAAATTCCAAAGGTCAACGACAGATCGGGAATGAAAGCTGGGTGATCGTTTTGGACGGAAGCGGAGGATCTCTGTTGGGGAAGAAGACTACAATCAACCTAGGAGTACTCAGTATAGGTTCTGGAACAGTCAAAACCGTTGAAGGAAAAGATTTTATTTACGAATATGATGAGATTTTTGAGGAGATTGGAAAACTTAAGAATTTTCAATTGCAGATTCCAATTAACAAACTGGTTACACCAGTTGCTCAACCACTCTGCAGACAACTATATATCTTGAAGGAAGTTCAACGAAAATTGGTTGCGAAATTGATGGAGGATATTATTGAAAGGGTTAAGGGTCCGACACCATGAGTCTCACCAGTGCGAATAGTACCGAAAGGAAAAGATGAGTGGTGGCTGTGTATCAATATGAGACGACCAAATCAGACAGTTCTTAGAGAACGATATCCGATTCCGACAATAGAGGAATTTTTGCAAGATTTAAATGGATCTTCAATTGTTTCAAAACTTGACTTGAAATGGGGATACCACCAAGTGGAACTCGACGAAAATTCATACGCGATTACGTCATTCACTACGGAGGAAGGACTTTTCCGGTATAAAAGACTATTTGTGATAAGTTGCGCACCGGAAATGTATCATTGAATAATTTTTTTTTCAAGTTTTGCAGGGATGCGAAGGTGTTTCAATTTTTCTAGACGATGTCATGGTACATGGGAAATCTAGAGAAGAGCATCATTAGAAGCACAAAACAGTGTTGCAGAGGTTCCAGGAAAAGGGGCTCAAAAATGTCAATTCCGGAGAGCAAACATTGTGTTCTTGGGGCATTACATCTCAAAGGGAGCTATTAAACCGACAGAGAGCAGCAAAGATACGGTAAATCAGTTTCATCAACCAAAGGACGGCGAAGAAGTGAGGAGTTTGTTGGGACTCTTCAATTTTTCAGGACGATTTATTCCGGATTTGGTGACGAAGAGTGAACTATTACGGCGGTTAACTAGGAAGAATGCAGTATTTAAATGGGCTAAGGAACAAGAAAAAGTTTCAAGATTTAAAGAAATGCATCGTAGAACCGGAAGTACTTGGATTTTACGACAAGGATGCGAAAACCATAGTGTTTGCCGATGCAAGCCCGGTAGGACTTGGAGCCATATTGATTCAAATACAGGATGGAGGACCTCGTGTAATTCGATATGCGAGTCGGACCTTGAGTGACGTAGAAAAGCGATAATCTCAGACTGAAAAAGAAGCTTTAACGCTCGTGTGGGCGTGTGAAAAATTTCATTTATATTTGCATGGTAAGGATTTTGAATTATATATGAATCATAAGCCTTTTGAGATGATTTTCAGCCCAAAATCGAAGCCCTATGTAAGATTGAGAGATGGGTATTGAGACTGCAGTCCTACAAATTTCGAGCCACATATACAAGTGGGAAATCAAACATCGCAGATCCACTTTCTCGATTGTTAGACACAAGAAAAATTACTCATGAGAGCGAATTCGAGGAGCAGATTCGTCGGCTTATTGAGGAGTCAATTCCAAGGAGATGTTCAAGGAAAGACATTGAAGATGGGGATCTTCAAGTGTTGAGGAAGTGTATCGAGACAGCCATTTGGACACCGGAGATGAAAAAGTATGAACTGATAAAGGAGGAACTGTGCATTGTCAACAGACTCATCGTACGAGGCACTTGGATTGTTGTTCCGAAGGGTTTACAGCGGAGGATGCTCAAGTTAGCACATGAAGGACACCTGGACATTGTCAGTACAAAACAACGGCTTCGAGAAAAGGTTTGGTGTAAAACGATGGACAAAGATGTCGAGCAATGGGTGAAAACGTCATGGATGCCAGATCACTACTGCGCTTCCGGATCCTCCAGAGCCAATGACAAGAAGTGAGTTGCCGGAGGGACCATGGAAACAGATTGCAGTTGATTACTTAGGCCTGCTGTCATCAGGGCATTATTTATTCATTATTGTAAATTATTACAGCCAATACCACGAGGTGGAGATTACGAGGACCATAGTAGCTGAGGATCTCATGTTTCGATTGCAGGTGATTTTCACTCGGTTTGGAATTCCCAAGATATTGATAAGTAATAACAGAGGGACATTTGCTCAGATGCTCGGACAGATGTTTGGACAGATGCTCGTCAGCGTGCGAAAATAAGTACGATCAGTCGGGGTGAATTGGTACTCGTGACGCAACCAAAAAACAACAAACTATCGACTCCGTTTAACCCCACACCGGTGAAAGTTGGCAAGAAGATCGGGAATTCCACGGTATTTGAGACTCCAGAGGAGAAACAGTTGGAACGCAATACGTCGTTTTTTAAGCCGTTTGTTACACGAGAGCCTGAACATGATCAAGCAGAGACCGAATAAGAACAACGTTACAGAATTGCAAGTGCAAGGAGGTCACCACGCCACACCAATGAAGATTTCGGAGACAACCAGCTCACCGGTACGCAGAGGTCGACCATTACAAGAACGTCGAGACGTCGAAACCCGTGTGGATGAAAGAGACTATGTATTATGAATTAACTTAATCATGGTTAGAAAAATGCAGATTTTATTTGTTTATATGTGTATTTAGTTATATTCTCAAACCAGAGCCAGCGATACTTGACTCTGGTTGCTATTGTTAATATTAATGATGACAATTCTTTATTTTCTAAAGAAGGAAGAGACTGTAGTATCTAAGACAAACCGGTCTAGAGAGAAGGGAAGGGGAAATAAACAATGGCGCCGGCCAAGTTAACCTAGTATGACGTGTTAATTCATATCCGGTATAATTAATAATAAGTATTAACTAATTAGCAGAACTCCGTAGAGAGTAAGAAAGTTACAATTATTATTTTATAAATTTATTTTCATTTCAGTTACATCATAATAAATATGCTCTCGCTAAATATTTTAATATTATTTTAAAATCACAACATATTTAATTTAAATGTATAGATATACAAAAATCTCTTTTTCAGTAAAATGTTATTATGAATTGAGCAAGCAATTAGGTACAGCACTTCGCCATGAAGAAAGGCGTTGTGGGTATGTCTCAGAGCAAACACGACTTATGGTGGGTACTCATGATGAAGGGATTTCAAACTTACCTGAAACATCATTTGATCTTATTTTATTAAAATCTTCACTAGCACGCAATTTAAAAACTGTTTATGAAGAACTTAGCACAACAGGTATTATATTTAATTATGAAACCTCATAATATAGTGTTTAATACAAAATTAAAATATTGTAAATAAATATTAAACCATTTTCTTTCATTACTTTAGGTCTTGTAAATATAAAAATTAACAGATGGATACCACTAAGTTTTTGTTTGCCACAAAAAGTACATCAATGGCACTGGCGTAATAGTAGAATTATTGAGCCTGTAGATGTTAATAAATGTCTGACAGCATTACAACCATACCATGGTTTGTTATTGTTAACACCTGCAGCACAATTAGTGGAAAATATACCTTTAGATGGATCTCCTACACTAGTACGTTTACTGAGTATGTATAGCCCATTAAAAAGTTTACAGACTCTGGCAGCTGATGCTGATCTCACACTTTCACATGTAAGTAAAGTAATTAATATGTAAATAATAAAATGTAATAGATAAAACAATTTTTAATTAACATATATGTATTCATAGGTATTTGAATTGACTGGTCACTTAGTTTATTGGGCAAAAGCAACTGTAATATATCCAATATGTGCAAGTAATAAATATGTTATAGCACCAGATGCACCTGTTCACATTAATTCACCGTTAATTGAAAAATTTTCTGATCAGTTTCCAGGAATGAATCTTATACAAGTAAGAATCACAGTTATTCATATATAATGTTCATTTTATGTTTTTTTTTTTTTTTGATTTATGTAGGTAATTAGTGAATTCTCATTTCCTACATCTTTGGCACAAAAAACAAACCCTTTACTACATCCTTCTCAACAATCTCAGCTGATTCAAATGATGGTCTGGATGTTGCAGCACCATTTATTAATACAACTTCATACATATATTCAATTTATGCCTACTGACAATGGTCAAATTGATTATTTTATGTAAGTTAAAAATGTAACAAATTAATGAAAGCTAATTAAAAGTCTTATTAATTTAGATGTATACACAAATTAATTTAATGTATACACACACATACCTGCATAAACTATTTTCATACTAATTTTTGTATTTCTTTTATATTAGATCACACAATTCTTTACTACAAAGTAATATATCATCATCATTGAAAAGTACAATTGGCCCTCTTTCTACTTTAACACCTTCAAGAACAGAGTCAGAAAGTGGAACATCAACTATTTCAGATGACATGCCTATAGAGCATCCTTCTCATAGTACTGATACAGATCCAACACCACATAGCATAGAAAATGATGTTGGTTTTTTGTCTATTGATGATGAAAAAATTCAATATCAAGATGAACAGCTTCTTGACTTTTCTAATGATGAGCGTAATGCAATATTCAAGGTAAAATTACTAGCTGAACAGTTAACTTTGTTTTAAGGATTAAGTGAATTTGTTTTCCATAAATAATACTTCATTTATACAATAATTTTTGTAAAAAATGTTCTTTAGGTCATATTTGTTAGCCATTAAAATTACTTTTGTTAAGTTACCTACAGAAAGCAAAACTGTTTATATCCACAAACAAGTGTTTCAATGGACATCATATTAAAAAAATGTTAATTTTTCATTAAACTTGAATATAATAGATACCAGCTGCCAGTAATCCAGAAGATCTAAGGTTATTAGCTAAATTATGCCGAAAAGGATATTTTAAAGGAGAACATCATCTTGAAGAAATCATGTACTTAGAAAATCTAAGACGAAGTCATCTTTTACAATTACTAGATAAATTCAGAGAAATATTAATAACTTATGAAACTGAAGATCCAGCTATAGCAATGATTTCCAGCTCTTCATTATTATTATGATATATATATATTAATTATAAAAGTATATTATAATTTTGTTTGATAGTTTTTACAAGAATTTTACTATTAAAATGACAAATGTTCGTTTATTTAAATATATATATATATATATGTAAAAATGATCATTTATTATTCAGTTGTTGTTGAAATTTTTTTCTTAATCAATAATGCACTCCTGTTGATGTAAATAATTTTAAATAACTATCGTTTTGTTTCAAAATAGCCAGTACATTATCCACAGACTGGGAAACATACTTAATTCCATTATTTATTTGGTTGCTAGTTTTACATGTATCCATAATTTTCTCCAAATTAATATTATGTGTGACTGGTACTTCTTTTTCTTAAAAATATTAATTTTTCATTATTAAAAGCGTAAATATATATATATATATATATGTATGTGTGTGTATAATGTGTATATATGTGTGTGTGTGAATATATATAAATATATATATATATATATATATATATATATATACATATATATATATATATATATATATACATATATATATATATACATATGTGTGTGTGTATATATATATGTGTGTGTGTTTGTATGTATCAAAAATATTACCAATATCTTCTGAAACAGTACATTTACATGCTCCTGTATTAACAATTAGTTCACTAGTACTTTCAGTATTAACATTTTTAAGATTTAAAATGTTATTAAAATCTACAGTAAACAAATCTTTTACTTCAGTATTTGATGCGTCTTTTTCAATTTGATTGTTTTTGTATGAGTTTATAATTTGAACTTTTGAGGGTCTTATTTTACTTGAATTTATTAAAATAGCTTTAAAATACAAAGTATTTCAATATATAAAAATTTCAAATGATGTATATATAATACTTACATCGTTCAGAATTTTCATAACTTTTAGGAATAGTTACTTTTGAAACAGATTTAGGTTTCATGGAATCTTTATTCAAAACAGAAGAAGCAGAAAGTAATTTAGATTTTGTTTTATTATCGCTCATATTTAATGCTTCACTTGAAGACATAAAAGAAATTTTTCGTGCTCCACTATCATACAGGCTATCTATTATTATTTAGAATCAAAATTAATTTTGTAATTGTCTTTTGACACTAATTCATTTCATATACCTAATATATTGTTCTTTTGATCTTCGGCGGACTGAGCTTTTTGACTAAATGATTTTTTGTGAATTTCTAAAGAATTTGTTGCTAAAACTAGTTTAGAAACTTGACTAGAATCTCTTGAAAATCCAGGAATTACTTTTTCTACATCATCTATTTCTTCATTTCGACGTTTAATAATTGAATCTTTTCGTTTCGAATCCTTATAATGATCAATTTTTTTATCTTCATTATAGTATTTAGATTCCATTGATACATCATATATTTCAATGTTTAGTTCACTAACAGATACATTATTAACAACAGTATCACATTGTAATTCATGTAGTTCATCATCAGTGTGAATTTTATTGCTTAATTGAATATTATTTATTTTATCCATTAAATTAACATCATGTATACTTGAATCATTACTGACTTCCCTATAAATATATATATATATATATATATATATATATATATATATATATATATATATATATATATATATATATATATATATATATATATATTTAAGAATAAATTTGAATTCATTGATAAGTCAAATTAAAAATCAATTTAATATTTTTAATAATTTTCAAAAGATATATAAATTTAAAATTATCATAATTCATTATTATCAAACAAAATATAACATATCACTTATAATGAATCTAAATAAGATACTTTTTACTCTCCAAAACAATTTAAAAACCACAAAAAAAATTCTGATTAAAAATGTTGTCATTATTAATCAGTTTTCATTGTTGCTTTTGTGAAACAAAAATGATGATACCATCATCTTCAATATGTCAAGGCAGAGAAAAATTTCTTTCTATACCTTGGTGCTCTAAGAATAACAGTATTACCATCGAAATACCCATAAGGAAATATCAAAAATGATCAATAATGATTTATTAAACTTTTTTTTTGTAGACTAAAAAATAAACAATTTCTGAAAGTGAATTTATTGGTGATTGGATACATTATCAGAAATGTATGTACTCCAGAAGATTTTTCTGTGTAATTTTTTGTACTGTATATAGAAATTTGCTTATTTTATATATTAATATATTCAGAGGTTTATTCTGTTTAAAACGTACAAGTTCAAATTTTGTAAAATTTCATAATATTGTTTCAGTTTAAATGCTAATGGGTATACTTTCATTTCATTAAAGATCTATGACTTCCTATATACAAACAAAAATACTGTTTTTTTTAGATTTAAATTAGGTACTAATTGAAATACTAATTATTCATAACAATACGTCTTTAGCTTTGTGACAAATGTGCACTATATATTCTCACACATATAAGAGTATCTTGAATATAATGGTTATAATTTTAATATGACAAAAATAAATATTTTCAACTTACCATAAATCATACTGTTTGGAATCCTTTAACTTACTATTTTTATATTGAATGTCTTCTCTAATATAAGTATGCTGATTGAAATTAAAAGATAATAGATTTTCATTAGATCCCAATGTTTTATTACTATCTGTTAATGAATTTTCAGAATCAGGTGTTGTTAACTCATATTTCATAATATGATCTTCAAAATAATTTTCTTCGTCTTTTTTTGATCTATATTTTTTTGAAGCAGGTGAACATTTTTCATTATTTGATTTATTAGATAAGAAAGTAACATTTGATTTACATGATATTTCTTTTACTGCTAATGTAAATAATTTATTAAAATTTAATAAAAATTCTGCTTGTGATGGAATTGCTTTAAGAGTTATATTTATGTATTTTTGGAATTGCTTAATAACTTCATTTACAGTTTCTCTCCATACTTCCAAGTTCTTTGTTTTTAGTTCTGATTCAATTTCTAAATCATTCATTCTTTGAGATTGTTCTAGAATTTGATTTTTCATTTCTTGAATTTTTATTTGATAATCGCCATCCATATCCATCTTTTCTTTTAAGTATTTTTGCCGTTCTATACATAAAATATACATAATATTAACCATATTTTTACATTCTAATTCATGTCTAAGAAATCGTAAACATTCTAATTTTTCTTTGCAAACACTTTCTAAATCTTTCTTAAATACTTGATCTTTTTGCCTAAAATATTTTTTTTATTATTAGTAAATATTTTATTTTAAAATCTTAACAAATATCCTACTTCATTATTATTTCATATTTATCTTTTAATTCATTTTCTTGTAATATTAATTGACATCTGAATTTTTCATTTAACTCTTTATTATTTTTTTCTATAATTTGTGCATACATTTCATGCATATCACTTTTTATTTGTGAACACAGTTTTTCAGTTTTAATTCTCTCTTCCAATTGTACTTTTAATTTTAAGTTTTCTATTTCAGTCTAAAAAAATATTTTAGTAAACATTACGTTTTTTCAACATATAAGGATTACTAAGGCCAAAATCTTCTTTCTATTTTATTAAAGAAGAGCAAATAAAACAAATACTTAGCACATACTGCATTTTAAAACACAAATATTTAAAATTAATGTATATATTCATTACTGTTATAGAATTTATATATTTTTCTGACAACAATTGTATAGCAGCTTCAAATTCTATTCGAGCCTCTCTTGCAACTTCTGCTCGTGTAAACATTATTTCTGTTTCATATTCTTTTTTTAATGATTTTGCTAAATTAAAAAGAGCCTTTTCTTTTTCAATTTTAAATTTTTCTTCAATTATTGTTTCTACTTCAAGACCTATTTCTATATATATATAGAAATATTAATTAATATGAATTGATTTATGTATTTAAAAAAAGTACTTATTATTTCTTCATGTGTGAGAGCTTTTATATATTTTGAGGTCAATGGAGGTTTTAATTTAACTTTTGGAATTAATAAATCACTAGGGGATATCCATAAATCCAAACCAGCTCCTGCCATTGGTGGAATAAGCCCTAAATCAGTTTCCACTTGTATAGATATTGACTCATAAAAAACTTCTACTAATTCTTCTCCATGGCGACTTATAATTTCACTTTGGTTTGGTAACTGATTATTTTTCAGTAATTTCTGACGTGTGTAATATGTTTCACCTTTCACTTAAAAAATGATTAATTAAATTAATTAATAATTGACCTCATCAAACTAAATTACGAAATAAATTTATTCATACAATATTTCTAACAAGAATAAGGCCAATTAACAATCACGAAACAAATTTCTAATGTCAATATTAACGACTTTAAATTAAAATGAATATTGGTAAATGTAATACAAATAAATTGTTATTTTAATAATTGAGCATTTTTATGAACATTCTCATATTACATAATCTTGAATATTTTTTAAAAAGTACATAGATATTAAGTGAAAATGTATTTAATGGATTCTTTAAAAGGCAAGAAATATGAAAGGAAATAATTTTACAAACATAATGTTCATACAATAGTTATATATATATATATATATATATATATATATATATATATATATATATATACATACACACACACACACATATATGCATACATACATATGTGTGTATGATGTTTGTAAATGTGTGAGGTGAATTACGATTGTATGTGTGGATACATAAATATTAACACTATTAATACTTACACATTTTAATTTGTTGAAAAAATACAATATTTATTAGCAATTAATCAATAAATATAATAATTATAAGAAATAAGTAAACCAAATAAAAAAAAAATTCATATGTTTTTAGCATAAGATTCTTTGATGTTTATAATTTCCTTTTAATCATTTAAACTTCACATTAAAACATTTTTAAATTATATTGATTGATTATATACATTACAATCAAATAGCAAAAAATTATTTATTTTTATATTAATATATATATATATATATGCATGCATGAATATGTGCATAATCGTTTGTATTGTGTGTTAAAATATTACTGTTAATACTCATAAGTATAAAGCTCCAAATAATTAAAAGAGATCTCCATATCATGAAAAATGATTTGCCTCTCATACGCGACATTTTCGTTTTCTGATCCGTAACTGATTTTCAACCATTTTGATAAAATTTCGATTTTAGAAAACAAATTCTAAATTGTTATATACATTTCATAATTCATGATTTTAGATCTTTGGGTATATATTATATGGTCTAAGGTATACGATGTAGGCCGCAATATATATATATATATTAAATTGAAGCATATGTATATATCTAATTAAGCAAATTAAATGTTAAAACTGAAAAAAAAAACATACTTATTGATGGGAATTAGGGATATAAACATTTTAATTTTATTATATATTATATTCTTTGTGAAAAGTGTTTCATTATTAATTCCTGTTTAAACAGAAATGCACTTTCCACAAAAAAAAACCCTTTATTTTAAAATGAAGAAATAGTTTCTTAACACTACATTGAATAATTCAATAAAAGAATAATCTGTAATAATTTTGCAAAAGCCTTGGTGTATAAGTATCATGATGAGACTAATGTCAGATATGCTAAATAGCGATTTTGTAATTATAAAACTAGATTGGACTTGTAGAGTGGCATTACATATAATAAACATTTTAATAAAGTTTTTTTGTTGAGAAAAGAGAATAGCATTTTAATTTCATTGAATAAAATATGTTTGCTTCCGCGCTTGTTTGAATGTTAAATATTGTCAGTAATATTTTTTGAACCTAAATGTGTTGTTCTATACGGCAACAATATATTTAAAACGTAAATATAAACCATTATGAGATGATTTTATAAGTATTGTTTTCTTAACATACAGAACAAAAATAATTTTGAATTAAGTATAGTTAAAATTATCATTTTTATGATCTGTGATCTTAAATATTTACTAATAATAGTGTTTTTTTTTACTATTTTAACCATTTTATTATTAACTTAAATTACATTTATAACATTTTATTTACTTGTCTTATGTTGTACATATAAATCTGTATTACAAAATAACTTTAAAATTAAATCTACTGTATTTAAATAATTTATAAAAAAAAAATTTCTCCTTAAATGATTTTATTTTAATTTTATTATGTACATTCTATAATACATTTGAAATTATACATATCATTTACACAAGTAAAAAAATAATACAATTTCTCCTTCAATTCATACATTATATTTATTATCAACAATATACTTTATTCTGTTTTAAAATCATTATGACTTTTTCTGTGTTTTTTCATATTACTAGAATCGTAAAATCCTTTTCCACATATTGTACATAAATATGGTGTTTCACCTGTATGTGTTCGTATGTGCACTGTTAAATTTCCTTTTTGTGCAAAAGATTTGTTGCACATTGAACATGAAAAAGGTTTTTCTCCGCTGTGAATTCGAGAATGATATAATAAATGGCCACGTTGTGTGAAAGCTTTATTGCAAACATCACAAACATGTGGTTTATTACCAGTATGAATTAATTTATGTGAATTTAAAATAGCATGTTGAGTAAATGATTTTCCACAATCATTGCATTTGAATGGTCTTTCTCCAGTATGAGTTTTTAAGTGTCTATGCAAATGAGCTTTTAAATAAAATCCTTTACCACAATAACTGCACAAAAACGTTTTTTCTCCATGTGATTTAAGATGTACTTTAAGAACATCTTTTGTAGCATAACTACGATTACAAATTTCACACATATTTTCTAAATTTGAATTTATTTCATCAGAATTTTTTTCTGAATGTTTCTTTTGGTGCTGCATAAATGATGCATTTGTTTTGAACAACTTACCACAACTACTACACACAAACGGATCTTCATCTGTATGCACTCTTAAATGATCATCAAGTCTTACTTTCTGTATAAAACCTTTACTACATATATGGCACTGAAATGGTCGCTCTCCTGTATGAAGCATTTTATGTCGTAAAAGATTACTATTTTGCGTAAATTTTCGACAACAAATGTCACAAGAAAATGGTTTTTCATTTGTATGTATACGAGTATGAACTTTTAAATGACACATTCTTGCAAAAGACATCGAACATACATTACAAGTAAAGTACTTTCTTATTTTTTGCTTTTTTTCTTTTTTGATTTCTTGAGTAAATAAATGACTTTGATTTTTATACTTTTTAAATTTAATAGTTTTTATATTATTAACTTTTTTATAATTTAATGTAGTTTTAGTAAAATTATTTGAATATATACCATTATTACTCGAATAAGCACATTCTAAATAAACTGGAATTAGATCATTACTATCTTCACTTATTAAATCAAATAACAAATCATTTGATTTTTTCACATTACTTTTTATTTCACAATTTAAAATATTTTTAGTATTAAATAAATTGCATTTTTCCTCTTGCACATAATCAACAATTTTGTTTTTACTTGATGCTTCCAAGTACACCGAACGAAGAATTAAATCTGACTTTTCACATTTTTGTTTAAATATAAATGCTTGTTGAACTTCACTTATACATTTGTTACAAATAAATTGAGGTAAACCATCATTTTCTAGTATCTGGATAAAAATATTTTATTTTACTAACTTACTAACATTTTATTTAATATTATACCTGAATCGAAGAACACGCCATTAACATATCCGCTAATTTTATATTCAAATCAGACTCATTGTACTTTAAAAACACGGAAACCAAATTATCATTGCATAAACAAGAACGGCATTTATAATCTTTTAATTTATTTTTTTTAATAATTAAACTCTCCATTGTAATATTTATTCTTTGATGTGCTTTTAAAACGTATATATTAATCATAGAAAATATAGGAGTTAATGCCGATATCAGATAGGATATCTAAACTTTGTCGATATGTAGTTTACAAATTATCAGTAGTTAAGCAATAGTTTATATTATGCATATTTTAGCTAGTGATAATTATATAGATAATATAAGTACATTCATGGTGTGATTCAATTATTAAAATAATTCAGATTGACGCTAATTATCTATCTACTATTAGATCAAATTCATTTACTTTTATATTAATAATTTATAACATTCAAATTCGTGTATCTATTAGCTCTAAAACTTGCACATTATAATCCATTAATATATATTTTTTAAATAAAGATTTAAATGATTTTAAATATTAACCCAATCAGTGTGGTGGGCATATGTTCATAGATTAGAAAATTATGCCATCAGTGGAGAGACTTTATCAATGCTGTCAGTGCGTTAAGCATGATATCAATATCATAATTTAAGCACGATTTTTTTAAATTATAACGGTAAACTTTAGATTACTACTTCACTAATAAGGTGGAAAATGTTATATCAAATAGTTAAAAGTGATTTGGGTTGATACCAATTTTTTATTAGTTGTATATAGTAATAAAAATGTCTTGAACAGAACACTTCTCTTGTTTCATCATTAAAATTAGTAATAGCATGCACCAATTAGTTTAATTGAAAGTTTAAACAGAACGAACGTTAAATTGTCGTTAAACCGGGAGTATAACAAAACAAGTTTGAACTAATGTATTAATTCATTAATGACTACAAAAACTGAATTATTGAACCCTGTCAATGTTTAAACTCTTAGAATTAATTTGAAAATAATTGTACTATTTATAAATAAAATTTAAATAATCGTAAAATATAATTAAATCTTACAAGTTTTGAATTCAACAAAAAAATTCTTTTTCTTAGTAAGATGCCAATAATAAATAAATGCAATAGATTTTTTTTTAATTTGATACTGGTCTTAAACAAGATGTCACATTATAATGCATTGTCTAATTTTCATCATGTCACTGAAAATTAAATGTAGCTTATTTAAAAATTAATGCATTTTAAACAGTTGTATAAAATATTTTTTATTTCTAATATTTTTTATAAATGTAAATATTTTAATAATCAAAATTATACAATTTATTATCAAACTAGAATATTCTTCGTTAATTACTAACTGCTTGTGGAATGTGGACTCTATAATGTTTTTTCCTACTGCTGGAATCATAGAAACCTTTTCCACAAACACAGCAAATATAAGGTGTTTCACCAGTATGTGTTCTCATGTGGACTGTAAGTGTACCATTAACTGAAAAACTTTTTCCACAAACTGTACATTTATATGGTTTTTCGCCACTGTGAATTCGAATATGGTACCTCAAATGATTACGCTGAGTAAATGCTTTTCCACATATATTACAAACAAAAGGCTTTTCTCCACTATGAATTAATTTGTGTGATTTTAATGTACCTGTCTGAGAAAATGATTTTCCACAAACATCACAAGAATACGGTTTTTCACCTGTATGAACTTTTTGATGTGATCGTAATCCAGATCTAGTTACGAAACCTTTACCACAAAAACTACACAGAAAAGTTTTGTCTCCATGAGTTAAATAATGAGTTTTTAGAACACTCTTCGAAGAAAATGCTTTATCACAAATTTCACAAATGTCTGTACGTTGAGAATTTTCTGATTTAGCTTTTTGAGGCTTTTTTACTTTTAGTTGTGGATCAACATGTTTTTTAACATGTTTTCGTAGTTGTCCTGATTGAGTAAAACATTTACCACAAAGATTACAAACAAAAGGTGTTTCTCCTGTATGAATTCGCATGTGATCTGTTAATGATGTACGTTGAATAAATCCTCTATTACATATGTTACAATGGTGTGGTCGTTCTCCTGTATGTATCTTTATATGTCGTTTAAGATTACCATTTAAATTAAACTTTAAACCACATGTTTTACATTCATATGGTTTTTCTCGAGTATGAATTCGCATATGTAATTTTAATTGTGATAATGTATATAATTTATTACAAACATTACATAATTTTTTACGCTCTCGTAAATGGCCTGCTTTTTTTGTATGATATTTCAATTCAAATAATGTAGAAAACTTTAAATTACATCTTTTACATTCAAACACTTCATCGCTTTTTTCAATAAAAATGTCTACATTTTCTAATTCTTTACTTTTTGAATCATAAGTACTTTCAATAAATGATGAGTTGAAATTATTTTCTTCTTTCTTGTTTTCATCTTTTAAACATATTTCTATATCTTCCTCTTTAATAGTGGGCATATCAGTATTTACATCTTTATGTTTAATAGTATCTATATCAATAATTATATCTTTGTCTTTAATAGTATCTATATCAATATTTATATCTTTGTCTTTAATAGTATCCGTATCAGTATTAATATCTTCGTCTTTCATAGCATCTTCATCAATCTTACTACTTGAATTAATATTTATTATTGAAGTTATTGTATTACTATCACTTTTATTATCAATGAAAACATCAATTTCTGGCCGGATTTGTGTATCAACTGGTTTTGGTATAAATGATTTTAATAATGAGTTAGAATGCTCACACAACTTTATAAATGAATATGCTTGAAGCATATGTTTTAAACATTTTACACAAATATTTTTGGGATAAGCATCATTTTTTTCAATCTAAAAATAAAAAAAAATAGTATATTTTTGTGCTGTATATTCATACTTCTTACCTGAACTGAAGTACATGCCATTAGTACTTCTGCTGGGCACAAAGTATGATCGGGTAGTTTAATAAACATATTTTTTAATTCTCCTTTAGACAAACATACCCGACATACTTTGTGTAATTGAATTCTTGATATATTGTTATATTTATCTGTCATATTTTAATGTAAATATTTAGTCTAACGTCTCCACAAAACAGTACTTATAAACAGAAGTCGCCAATATTTAAAAGTATTTATCTTAAATGTGCAGAGGTAAAAAAAAATATTATATGTTTAGTTATATAAATATTTTGATGGTCAATGTTTTATGTCAAGTTTAGAGTAGTTGATATGTATTAAGAAAATAGATTTGTATTTTTTATATAAGTTTTATTTAATGAATTTAAAAGTTTTGCAAATACAGTCAGCGCCTGTTTTACACAAGGGCCGCCACTAGTTAAAAATGTGTATGATGACGTTTGCAACCCATGTGATATCAGTTTGGAAATCAAAGTATTCTTTATTATGAGTGTAATATTTGTAATTTGTTTCAATTTCTTAAACATTAGGGTGTATAGTAAATGTTAATGAATTCTTTCTAAAAGTACTGGTTACCGCTCATATATAAACTGCCTTTATATTTCATATCTACGAAGAATAGACTGCAGATTAATACTAATGTAGAAATTGTATTAATATCTCTGGAATTTATTAATATTTTAATCTTTGTTTTAGATGTAAAGATTAATCAGTAATTTGCGTTGGTTATGTATCTTACTTTATATTTTTTATACTGTGAGGTAGTTTATCTATGTATTTGACTACTCCTGAAGAAATCAGTTTTTGATAAAAAAAACCCTCAAAACATTAAAATTCCAAATTAAAAATCTTAAAATATCAGAATGTATGTGTAAAGACTGCTATTTAATAAGTTTCAGTAGATTTTAACATGATGTCTATTTCATTAGCATTTGTTCTTTTTCTGCTGCAAATTGTTTTCGATATTTATTTATTCTTATAAACAACATATTTTTGCTTGAGATAAGTCATAGACCATTAATAATAATGCACATACATGATTGGCAAAAAACAATACATTCAATCATTTTGGTTTTGTGTGCATGTGTTTATATATATATATATATATATATATATATATATATATATATATATATATATATATATATATATATATAAATGAACTGTTTAAAAAGTAAATAATTTAATCAAATTCCATTATATTTTTAATTATTTAAAAAACATTGTTAGGAAATAGGTTGCTCTGAAATACATTGTAAACATTTATTATAACAAAGAATACACATTTTTGTTATTTTTTTATAAATTAAGTAAAAAATAAATATACCAACTAATGTAGTGATTCTTAAATATTTCTCTGTTCCTGAAATAAATTTAATGATGATTTTTTATGAATTGTTTTTTGAAAAGCACTTCATTTTATTAGGACATCAATATATGTCAAATTTACTTAAAAAAAACATTTCATTAATTATTTTACACTATTTACTTAAATTATTAGCCTGCTAAATCTCTTATTTGAAGAGGAATATTTCCATGTCCTTTTTTATGTTTCTTCATGCTACTTGAATCATAAAAGCCTTTACCACAGACTGGACATGTATAAGGTGTTTCTCCTGAATGCATACGCATATGCACAGTCAAATTACAATTTAAAGAAAAGTTCTTTCCACAAACTGAACACATATAAGGTTTTTCTCCACTATGGGTTCTCATATGATATGTTAAATGGTGACGTTGTGTAAACACTTTAGAACATATTTTACATGCAAATGGTTTTTCACCTGTATGAACTAACGTGTGTGTTTTTAATGATACATAATGAGAAAAAAATCTATCACAAACATTACAATGATAAGGTTTTTCACCTGTATGTATTTTACTATGAGACTGTAATAATGGTTTGCTAACAAAACCTTTTCCACATTCACTACAAAGAAATGTTTTATCACCATGTATTAAAGCATGGGTTCTTAATGCACCTTTAGTCAAATATCCTTTTTGGCAAATTTTACATATATGAGTCCGATTTTCTTCTGAAGATATTTTCTTTTTACTACTTTCTTTCTCTTTTACATCATCTGGTTCATTATGTTTTTTTAAATGAGAACGTAAACGCTCTGATTGACGAAAACCTTTACCACAAATATTACATATAAATGGAGCTTCACCAGTATGAACACGCATGTGGTTAACTAAATTGTTTGATTGAATAAATCCTTTATTACAAATTGGACATCGATGTGGACGTTCTCCTGTATGTGTCATCATATGTCTTCGTAAATTACAATTAAAACTGAATTTATGTCCACAAATATCACAAGTAAATGGCTTTTCTTGATTATGTGTTTTTGGTTGCTCTCCTAAATATTAATACTTAATTTAATAAAATAAAATATAAGAAATAAGTTTATTGCACATTTTATTCTATTGATATGTTTTCTTATCTATTTATTTTTATAACTACAACAAATAATAAACATATCCAAATATGATATTCTGCATAGAAGTAGTAATAATTACCTGTATGCAACATCATATGTCGTCTTAAGTTACAATTTAAACTGAATTGCTGACCACATACATCGCAAGTGAAAGGTTTTTCTTTTGTATGAGATCTCATGTGAATTTTTAACTGAGATGATGTAAATGACTTTAAACAAATTTCGCAAATATGACTTCTCTTCATCGGATGCCTTTTAGATTTTAAATGTTTTTTGAGCTCAGTACTAGATTTAAAATTTTCATTACACTTATTACAACTATAATTTGATTTATTATCAGAACTAATATCATCATTTGTTCTGTTAGTATGATTTTCATTAGTACTATCAAAATTGGTTTCAAATAAATGATCTGGAATATCTAAAGATATGTTTAACTCTTCTTTTATATCTTCTTTTGAATTACCACTATCACTGTTACATGTTTCTACATTATAATTTGTATCTATTTCATTTATTGAAACTGGTTGATTATATGACCTTAATATTTCATCATTTTTCTCGCACTGTTGTCTAAATGTAAATGCTTGTTTAACTTGAATAACACAATTTACACACATTTTTGAAGGAAGTCCATCACCTTCAGAAACCTATTTAGAAAAATATTTTTCACTGGTATAAAATTAACCTTTATGTATTTCATATTTATTAAAAAGATAAGTGCGAGAGGAATTAAAATTTAAATTAGTGTGTTGTACCTTAACAGAAGCACATGCCATTAGTATTTCAGCTAAAACTAATTTGAAATCTGGTAATGCATTTTCACTAAACATTGAATGTAACTCTCCTTCTCCTAAACATGAACGACATATTTTATCATAATTGGGAAATGACATTGTACGACTCAAAAAAGTCTATTTTAAAAAAATTTAGCAATGAACCTCTTGACAGGATACTAAATCATGTATGATATATATATATATATGTATATATATGTATATATATGTATATATATATATATATATATATATATGTATATATATATATATATATATATATATATATATATATATATATATAAATCAATAATATTATAATAGAAATTTCTCATAATGTAATTAAAAATTACATTCTTTAAATATTCTAGTTTAAGGTATTTGTGTAATATAAAATATGCATATTTGAACTCTATTATCAATAAAAAAATTATTCAACTTGTGAATTTAAATATTTATATACTACTTTTAATATCTTGTTTATAATATAGAAATATTACTAATTTTTTTTAATAAAATGCTGATAAAACGATATGATAGATTAAATGAATATTAAACACCAAATTTTAAATTAATAAAGTTTATACACATTTATTAACAAATAATTCTTTTCCTGACTTAAAAGTCATTGATAATATTAATATAAGTTAATATTTTATGATACAGCAGATAACTAGTACAAATAAAAAAGTCTACAATAATTGAATTAAAATTTTAACAGGCAATTTCAAATTTTTCATACCCCATTCATATTTCTATATAAATATGAAGATATTAAACTGTGACAAAAATTACCCACAAAACATGATTTAATTATCATATTACATTTTTTTATAGACATTGTAGAAAAACAAATGATTAAGTTATATATATATATATATATATATATATATATATATATATATATATATATATATATATATATATATCTGTAAATTTATATGTCAAAACAGCTTTTATTTTCCTTATTTATTTATAAAATTATTATCTATGCAACAGACCTATGAATAATAAATGGAATAAAAATATTTGAAATATATTACAGTTTACATACTTTTATATAATAAATATAACATACACACTATCCTTATATCAACACAAATTTTCTATATACATAATGAAAATGAAGACAATGTTTTTTTCAATATTTGGTATTAATAAAATCACTGATAGTTTTATTGATTATCTGTATGATTTTTATGATGTTTTTTCATACTACTGGAATCATAAAAACCTTTCCCACATACAGGACAAATATAAGGAGTTTCTCCTGTATGAGTTCTCATATGTACTGTTAAATTTCCATTTAGTGCAAAAGTTTTCCCACAAATACTACAGGTATAAGGTTTTTCACCACTATGTATTCTCATATGATATTTAAGATGACCACCTTGACTGAAAGTTTTTTCACAAAATGAACAAGAAAAAGGTTTATCTCCTGTATGAGTTAAATTATGAGTTTTCAATCCAGCTTTACGTTTGAAATTTTTACCACATACTGTACAGTTATGCATCTTTTCATCTGTATGTATTAAACTGTGAGTTTTAAGAACACCCTTTTGTTTAAATGACTTATGACATATGTTACATTCGTATGGTCTTTCACCAGTATGTATACGGTTGTGAAGAACAAGAAAAAATTTTGTTGCGAATGCTTTTCCGCATAAACTGCATAAAAAGGTTTTTTGTGCTTTAGCTTGTTCACGTTTCTGTAAGGTTTCCTTTTCAATGTCTTCTTTACTTTTTGGATCATGAGTTTTTTGATGTTGTCTCAATTGTCCAAGTTGTTTGAATGTTTTACCACAAGAACTGCACACATAAGGCATTTCACCGGTATGAACTCTTAAATGATCTGCTAGTGTTGGAGCCTGAATAAACCCTTTACCGCAAATATGACAACGATGAGGCCTTTCTCCTGTGTGTGTCATAAGATGCCTTTGTAAATTTCCTCTACTTGTAAATTTCATATCACAAATATGACATCCAAATGGTTTTTCTCGTGTATGAGATCGAATATGTATTTGAAGTTTAGATGATGTGACAAATCGCTTAGAACAGATAGTACATGCATATTTTAAATTACAGTGCTTGATTCGTTTATGTGCTGCTAAATCTGTTTTACTTAAAAATTCATCATCACATACTTTGCATTTTAATATTGGATTTCTTTTAAAAAAATTATTTGATTTTTCTATATTCAATTTATTTCCTTGTTTGAATACTTTCAGTTCATTATTCTTTTTACATGAATTTTGTTTTAATACCATTCTTTTATTTTGCTTTACAGAAATGCAATTATTATTTTTTAATACATTTTTTGGGGATTCTGAAATTGTATTTTCTGTTAATAATATGTCTGGTTTTATATTACTGATATCAATATCAAAATTTGTATTATAATCACTTGAATCTTCTTTAAATACATCTAAGGATAATTTCATTTTGCGTAAAATGATATCTGACTTCTCACATTTCTTTTTAAAATTATATGCAATTGTAATATCATTTACACAAATAGTACAAATATGTGTAGGTAAATCATCTTCTTTGTTAATCTAAAAATTAAATTTCAGTTATACTTGTTGTTGACTTATATACAATTAAATTATATTAAACTTTTTCGTGTTTTTTTTTCTAACGTAATAAATTATTATTTAAACTAAATTACTAATTTATTTTGTTACTGTTTTGTATAATGTAAAACTTTTCTTTCAGGTAGCAATCTTACAATTATTTAAGAAAAATGTTCTTGTTTAGAACTTTAATAAAGTTATTTTAATAAATGTGAAACTATTTTAAAACACAACTATCTTTTACTTATATATTAACTTATATAATAGATTTTTTAACCCATTTTACCTTAACAGACGTACACTCCATTACCATTTTACATAAAGGAATATCGAATGTATTTTTATAAATTTCAAACAAAGATATCAAATCTCCTTTTGTTAAGCATGTTCTACAAATATCTTCGTACTCAGAATTTTCTTGTTTGATATAAATTGTATTCATATTTATATAATGTTTACACAATATACATACTAAACTGGAAGTGGATAACATTATTTGAGATCATTTTAAAGAAAAAAAAAAGTATTTTGGTATGATATTTTGTACAACCGGGTAACTCTTACCCCTACCCCATACAATGTGAATGATGATCATGAGAGCTCATGACTCGCGTCGTTGAAATTGCCTATTCGTGAAGTTTCACAAAATGTGAATTTTTCGTAGCCCCTCAGCGAAGCTGCTTGTGGTACTTAATTTAAAAGAATTCCACTGAATATCCACAAAGGGCCTTTTTACTAACCGATATTTCGGTAAAACTTATAATCATTGAAACTAAATAATCATATGTGTATATGCTTAAGATCATGTCTACATGTGATTATTTATATAAGTATGTATGTGTGTGTATTTGATCATTTTTTTGGTAAATTAGTGTTAAATCGATGGTAGGTATAAAAAAACAATCAGAATAATTAGTAATCAATTAATGAACATTCTGATTGAAAAAAATTGTTTTGCTTAGTGAGTGGGAGAAGTGAAAAATATTTGTGAAAGTGAATATACCCACACTACTAAAAAATTAAATTTGTGATAATAAGTAGGTACTTTTAAAAAACACTGTGAAATATTTTCTTTTTATTTCTGTTATTTTACATTTTTCTATTACGTAGATTTCAGTGTATAAATTTATTAAACTAATTTTATTATTGATTCCAGTAAATTTAAACTTAAGCATAAATCTTCAAAACATATATGTTAATATAAAATTTTAATTACTTCCAATAAATAAATAAAATACGTTCATAATATAAAGATAATATAAATTTTCTAGGCTTTTCAAATTACAAATAGTATTTTAATAATTATTTATAAAAATATAACAGAATGTTCTTTTTGGTGTTTTCGCATACTTGTTGAGTCATAAAAACCTTTTCCACATTCTGGACATAAAAATGGCATTTCTCCTGTATGCCTTCGCATATGTGCTGTCAAATTACATTTTTGGGTAAAGCCATGGCCACAAATAGAACAAACATGAGGCTTAACTCCACTATGTGTTGCCATATGATACTTTAAATGATTACGCTGAGTAAATGATTTATTACAAAGAGAACAAGAGAATGGTTTTTCACCAGTGTGAGATAGCAAATGGGTTTTCAGTGTTCCACTTTGTTTAAATGATTTACCACATACATCACAACAGTGAGGGCGCTCATCAGTATGAATTAATTTGTGGCTATTAAATGAACTTTTTCCAGTAAAATCTTTGTTACATATAGTACAATGAAAAGGCCGTTCACCTGTATGAATTCTCATATGATTCTGTAATATTATCATTTTAACAAAAGTTTTTCCACATTCAGTACATAAAAAACCTTTATCACCATGTATTATAGAATGTGTTTTCAATGCTCCTTTTGATAAATAACCTTTACAACAAATATTGCACCTATATGGTTTTTCTTTTATCATTGAGTGTTTTTTACGAAATCGCCTGGTTTTATCTGAAGTTCTTAATTTTTGATTCATAGAAGATTTTGTTTCTGTACTTTTATTGGTTTTCTTATGATTTCTTAAATGATGTCGTAAATGTGATGATTGTATAAAATATTTTTCACATAAATTACATTTTAATGAAACATCTGAATTTGATAAATTATTTTCATTTGTTAAAGTCTTATCAGAATATAAACTAATATTTTCACGTATTTCTACTACTTTTGAATTTGATGATAATTCAATTAAGTCATTATTTGTATTTATCATTTCATTAATCTGTTTAGAACTTTCATCTATACAAATACTATTATATTTTCTGACAGAACATATTTGTTTTTTTTTAGAATAATCATCTTTTTTGCATGTAAAATTTTTGTTTTTTGTATATTCATCATCTGAATACTGAATGTTTTTATATCGCTTAAGTTGTGTTTGTAATATTTTATCAGCTTGTTCACATCGTTGTTTAAAAATGTACGCTGATATAATTTGTTCAATACATTTTGAACACATATGGGTTGGGAGTTCATCGTCTTCAACAATCTAAATAAAAATAGTGATTGTTAACTCAATTAATACTTCATTTTTAATTTGTCTTACCTCTATAGAAGTACATTCCATTAAAATCATATCTAATGAGTAACTTTTATCAAGCACATTCACGGTTGAATATATTGATGTAAAGGTACCTTCAGTTAAACAAGAACGGCATATTTGACTAAAGTTTAATTTATTTATTTTATTGAAAAAAGTTTCCATATTTAAAAAGAAGTATCATCTATTTGCATTCTTCTTTAAATAAGTATACAATAGAAAATAATACTAGTATTGTGTACTCTTATATTATACTTTCTTATTATACACGCATACATATTTTCCAATATTTCATGTAAAATATATGTTCGTATTTTTTACGTTTACAAAACATTAATTAACGTCTCACTCTATCTTTATATATGTATATATATATATATATATATATATATATATATATATATATATATATATATATATATATATAGAGAGAGAGAGAGAGATTTCCTGTGCAAAGATTTCGTAATTTGGCTTGTAATGTACTAAAATGTAGAAATTTTTATTTGTATCACCATTATTTCGAACGAGCGATAATTAGTTATGTAACTACAAAAGATTACAGTTTTTATCTGCCATTTTTGTACCTTTATGCTTTAAGGATGATAGGCTCATTATCAAACTGCATATAAATAATAAGTAGAATCACAATTATTGAATATTTTGATTAGAAAAAAATGTGACTTGTGGAAAATAAAAACTTATTTGTAAATTTGAATTTATCCACAGTGACCAAAGCCTAAAATTGGGACTAATATATTTTCTTTATAGTTCCGACATTCTATGAAATAACTATTTAATTCCTACATATATATATATATATATATATATATATATATATATATATATATATATATATATGTCATTATATAAAATCATAATGCATGTTAGCTACTAAAATAAATTTGAAACATGAACAAATATTATTTGTAGTGTCACAAGAATCAAAAATTTTCATTTTCAGTATCGAAACATATTCTATAATTTTCTGTCGATTTTTTTAAATATCTTTTAAGGTTGTACTTTAAATTTAAGAATTGAAATTCCAATACTTTGTTATCGAAATATAATCTTTTGTACTTGGGTCGAATATTATTGAATTTGATAATATATTTTCTTTTATATTTCTAAACTTGTTTTCTTATTCGAAAAACAAATTATTTACTAATATTGAATAAATTTGATGTCATTATTAACTCCTACAAATTAATTATTTTTTCAGTAGTAAAAATATTTCTGGTTAAAAATTATCAATACATCATTATTAGTCAGTTTTGATTGTTGTTCATGCGCCTTTCGTTGGCGATGCCATGCCATCATTTTCAAAGCGTCAGAGTATAGCGAGTACAGTGAAATCTGATTTGTAATGCATTAAAATTTTTTGTTGCTTAAAAATGTATTTTAGGGAGCTAGTAAAAATGTCTAGACCATCGATAAAGACTTTCTAGATCTTAAACTCCATAGATAGACTGTGGTTTAGGCATTGCACATACAAGTGCAACCAAAATAAGCACATAATCATTTTTAATATAATTATATATTTAATAAATATAATTATATATACCGTATACTTATTTAATTAATAACGGAGAGTTCGATTTGAAAAATAAGAATAATACGTAAATTTAATCGGGAAAAATAAATCAAATTTTCGTAATTTTTTTCAAATAATTGATAATGGATATAATTCATACAACTGTCGGACTTTTAATATATACAACGACTAATCGCATCGGAATGTATTAATCCAATTTTTATTCTTATGTAAGCAGCAATATAAAAAATCAAGAATTTATTAACAACAATTAAAATTCAGTGTTTCTAAAGTACATTCTAATTACTGATCTTTTTATTCAGCAGCGATTCATCTTTTTTTTATTATACGTTATAGTATACTATAAATTAGCCTTTAATTTTTCATTTTTGTTATTATAATTTTTTGGTATAAATCTGTTATAAATGACTTAAATTTTATAATTGAGAATTAAACAGACGATATTAAACATAAGTGTTTAATATTTTTTTTTTTTTTGCTAATTTGATTCATGATAAAGAAACAGCATTAATGTAATATATATATATATATATATATATATATATATATATATATATATATATATATATATATATATATATATATTACTTGGTTTAAAAAATAATTGTAAGAAACTATTTCAGTATAACGTATAGTTAAGTTCAGCTATTTTAATTATAAAATATATTTAAAAAGTTAATTTTGAAATATTTTTTATCTATTAACTATATAAAAGTGCATTTTGAAGCAAACATCAATTAATTATAATATTACAGTTGTATAATGTAATGAACAAGTTTATAATTTTAACACAATATTTAATCAAAGAATATATCCATAGAAGTATATCTATATTATGATCGTTGTTCTCTATGCTTTACACCACAGATAAAGTAATTCGTGTTACGTGGGGAAAATTAGTATTTATCTATGGTCTATATATGGTCTATATTTTGATATAGTATATTCAATAGACTAGTTCCTCTTGATGTAAGATCAAAATTAGTGTTGTTGAAATGAACAATGGATAACAGCAAATTTCCTATTTATTCTAATTTTGATAAAATATGTCGAACTTGTCTGACTGAAGGAGATTTAAAGCCATTGTTTAATGAAAGTTTGAATGATTCTGTAAACTATACTATAATTTCGGATATATTAATGGAATGTTGTTCCATTCAAGTAAGACTATTCATTTTATATATATATATATATATATATATATATATATATATATATATATATATATATATATATATATATATGTATATATATATATATATATATATATATATATATATATATATATATATATATATATATATATATATGTATATATATATATATATATATGTATATATATATATATATATATATATATATATATATATATATATATATATATATATATATATATATATATGTATATATATATATATATATATATATATATATATATATGTATATATATATATATATGTATATATATATATATATGAATATATATATATATGTATATATATGTATGTATATATATGTATGTATATATGTATGTATGTACATACGTATGTATGCAAGCATGCATGTTGTGTAATTTAGACTTTTATACTTCTTAGGATGTATACTATTGTTTTTTAGATGTTCGAGAATGATGGTTTACCATCTAATATCTGTTCTAAATGTTTAAAACAGATGAATGATGCCTATTTGTTTCGTCAGCAATGTATAAAATCAGATTCTATCCTTCGTTCATTTATAGAAAAAGCAGAAGTTACTGATGTTAAAATAGAGTTAACTAGTGTTGAATATATGAATCCTGAATATTTAACTAATTGTGATGTGGAAATAAGTGAAACGTGTAATATTAATTTAAATAATGATTCTAACAGTATTGATGAGATTGAAAAATTAATTACTGACAACAGTAAAAGTTCATGTATATATTTTGAGTCTGATCCAGAAATTATTAAATCAACTACAACCAGACGAAAAGTTTTATCAGTAAAAGATAAAAATTGTCAAAAATATATTAAAAATAAATCTCATAAACAAAAGTTTTCTCATCCTCCATATAAATGTAGAAAATGTGAAGATATATTTTCAACAGAGGAAGAGTTAAATGATCATATGAAAACGAAAAAGCATCCTTATAGAAGAATCTTATGTAAAGTATGTGCAAAACCTTTAAGTTTTCGACATATTGATGTTCATATGCGAACACACACTAAAGAGAAACCATACACGTGTGATTTTTGTGGAGCACAATTTAGTGTAAATGGTAATCTTCGCCGACATATAATGACACATACTGGTGAACGTCCCCACAAATGTGATGTTTGTGGTAAGGGTTTTATACAAGCAATTTCTTTAGAAGAACATATGCGTGTTCATACGGGGGAAAAACCTTTTGTTTGTAGTTATTGTGGAAAAGCTTATAAGCAATCAAAACAGTTTAAGGTACATATAAAGAAACACGTACAACCAGAAGTATGTAGATCTGAAATACAAAAAGAACGTAAAAGAAATGATATATCTCGACGTTTAAAAATTATTCATTCTGATGAAACTGAACGATCACATGTATGTGATATTTGTGATAGAGGATTTACTACAAAAACTATTTTGTCTGCCCATTTACTCACACATGGTGATAAAAAGTTCCTATGTAGTGATTGTGGTAAAGGATTTGTAACAAAAATTGGATTACAATCTCATAGTAAAGTTCATACTGGAGAAAAACCTTATTCTTGTAATGTATGTGGGAAAACTTTTGCTCATACAGCATCATTAAAAGTACACACGTATGTTCACACAGGTGAAAAACCATATTGTTGTAAAATATGTGATAAAAGATTTTCACAAAGTAGTCATTTGAGAACTCATGTAAGGCTTCATTCTGGTATTAAACCATATAGTTGCTCCATATGTAGTAAACTCTTCACTTTAAAAGGAAATTTGACTGTCCACATGAGAATTCACATGGGAGAAAAACCTTTTACTTGCATCGTTTGTGGAAAAGGTTTCTATGATTCCAGCAGTTTAAAAAAACATCAGAATAGTCATACTAATAAAATCAAGCAAGATGTAAACCTCATCGAAACAAATATTAATTCACATTAATTAATATTCAAATCATAAAATTATATTCGTGTTTATATATTTGATTAATTAATTTTATAAATGCTTTAAATGAATAATATATTCATTACATTATTCATAATTAAAAAATATTGTATGAATATTTTAATCAATCAGTTTATTAATCGAATATTAATAAAAGTATTTTTAGACTTATTTTTAAATAGTAGCACAATTTTAACCTCAAACATTTTTAAAACCAGTTGAGATTAAATATTTTTCTGTGTTCATATCTTTCTGTTTGTTTCCGTATAGATAAATATTTCCTTACTCTATGTGCCATTAATATAGGTAGTGGGCATTATTAAAGTGATTAAAAACTCAGCATTATGAGTAAGTTAGTAATGTGTAATTATTCTTTAAAATATTTTTATAAAATCTATGCTCGTGATTGACATTAATTTATAAACTCAGGGTGTAATATATACAAAAAAAAATCAAACTGCAAAAAAAAAAACATTTAACACCAATATTTTTAGCATGCAAACATTAAATATTAGGTGTACAAATTAATCGGCGCCTTTTTTTTATAGAAAATGAATATTTACATTTACAATAAAATACATTTCAATCCTCAAAATATCCCCAATTATTTTGTATAACTGCCCCTTCTGTCTGGTAACTGTCGAATTCTATACCCAAAAAAAGATGCCGATTTTAAGTCTACGAAGTCTTAATGCATTTTCGAACCCTTTTCCTTGTTTTAGCATTTTTTTTGCATGTTTTATGTGTCACAATACCTTCCCCCATAGCTGAACAAATCATTCCCATGGCTTTGGCAACATTTTTTTTAACTTGATGAATGTGAAAAGTATAAAGTGAAAAATATTCAATTCTAAATTCTTACTTTCAGACGCCATCGTGTTCGCTACTATTTTGTGAGGTTATGGTAACTGCTTGGCCAAGATATATGTTTTTAAATGTGAAATCTAGCACTTCCAAATCCTTAAACGACGAAAAAATATTTAAAATTAAAACAGTTATGATTGATTCAATGTAAAGGCTCCGAATTAATTTATACAGCTAATAATACGCACATTTATGGTTAATGTAATGTTTTATTATTTATATTTATTTGACATTAGCTCTCAGAAAAATGAAAAAATTATAGTATATTTGATTGAAATATGTCTAATGGACATGTACTTTTTTTAAAGTGTAAAAAGATACATAGCTTCAATTACTGTTAATACTTGTTATTAATAATGTTTAGAAGTGGATATTTTCACCTTTAAAAATAATGTTATAATTTTATATAAAACTAATACGTAACATAACTTTTTAAATTATTTGTTTTTCTTGTCAATACAATCAGTGCGGTAACATTTGCAATAAGTCTACATTGTTATCAATTTTTCTTTGTTTGGTAAATATAACATTTTTTTCAGTTTAAATCGTTTAAGCTGCGATTTTCTTATAAAGTAACATTTTCGTCATTACTGTGTAAGAATAATAAAGTTTTGTATTTTACATTAGTAGTTAGGCATACACTATGGCGTATGGACTTCCCTGTAATTGTATGGATATTTTTTCAAATTAGAAGGAAGTACCAGCATCGTAAAAAATATTCAAAAATGCGTAAGTAGCTATTGATTTCTTTTTCCTGAGTATATAATTTGATACCATTTGATCAAATATATTAACTCTTATTTAAATTATATTTGTGGGTTATTTCTATTTTTTATCTCATCATTTGAATGTAGCATAGATGATAATAAAATTACAACTTTTGTCACTAGTAACATTTTTTTATTAATTTAAACAAATTAAAATGCACTTCAACTTTTTGACGATAAAAATTCATGCATCTCATTCTGTTACCATTAGTTATTTAATTCTTTCAGTTAATTGTTGAATATTTGTAGGTGTTCTATTATCAAAGAAAATAAGTTCTAAATATATTTGAATCCTTTTTTAACCATTATTAATTTGTAAATTAGATGACTGTAAATCACTTAACACAAATATCTATAATGTAACATTCAAGTGAAATTGTATTAAACAATAGTGTCCGCGCCTTATACGTTCGTTGATTATATATATATATATATATCATTTTTTTGAGTTACATTTTTTAAAAGTCTTTTAGAGTACATAATAAAATATTCTATTTTCATATTGTTAAATTTAGTCATAAACCTAATATGTCTGTGTAGGTAGGTACCACACATACACATTATATATATATATAAATAAATAAATAATTAGTGACATCTGTTATTGATAAACTAAAGCTGAAACACATGTTTGGTTATTTCACATACTCGTATTTTAGAATTATTTGATGGCGTATATGTCTAATTTTGTGTATGTTGTATGGGAGATCAAATAAATTAAAGTAAAATAGTATGGATATACCGTTAATAGATTTTACAAAAGTCGAGTTTAGTCAAATATGCCGTTCTTGCTTATCAGAAGGAGCATTGATACCAATTTTTTCTGTAGACGATGATTCAAATGAAACAACTCAAATAGCTGATTTGTTTATGGCATGTACTTCTGTTATGGTAAGTAGCCGTAAATTACAACATAGTTATATTAACAATGTTCTAAACTATTTTCTTTACTTAGGTAGTAAAGGGTGATGGTTTGCCGTCGAATATGTGTGAATCATGCGTAAATCAAATTAATCAAGCTTATTTATTTAAAAAACAGTCTGAAAAAAGTGATATTGCTTTACGTTATTATTCAGATATAAAAGTATCTAATACATTACCTGAAATAGAAATTAAAGAAGATTTAGGAGCCGAAATTCAAAATGATACAGAAGTACAAGGTGCTGATGATAATGTGAGCATTTATTTAGAATCTGATGATGATGTAGACTTAATTACACGTACAGAAAATAAGAAAAAAGAAAAAATAGATAATCGGATTATTTCTGAAGAACTATGCAATGAAAAAAAACGTTCTAAAAAAACATTCTCAAATAAGTCTAAGTATACAAATGTAGATGATAAATACATTATTATTTTTAAATGTTCTCATTGTAATGAAATATTTTCAACAAAACATGAACTTAAAAAACATAGAAAAGAAAAAAATCACCCACAAGAAAGAAATTTTGTTTGTATTATGTGCGCAAAATCTTTTTTAACTAGTAGTCATTTACGAAGTCATATGCTTGTACACAGTGAAGAAAAACCATTTCAGTGTCATATATGTGAACGAAGGTTTAACTCGAAACCTAATTTAAAACGACATGTAATGACTCATACAGGAGAAAGACCACATCGATGTGATGTTTGCGGAAAAGGTATTAAAAAGAATTTATTATTGTTTATAAATATTATTATTAATTTAAATGAGATACAAGTATTATTTATAGTCATACTTTTTATAGTACTTAATGTATAAATAAAATGTTATTGATTATTTCAAATATTAAATTAATATAGAAAATATTAATTCATAAAATAATCATTTTATGATTTCATTTAATACCAAATTATAATGTATTTATTTTTTATTAACGGACTTTCCAGATGTAACATTTTTTGTAAGAGTTATGTATTGAATTTTTTTTAAAAAAACTGCACCTCAACAAAATTCGAAATAATTTAGAAATATAAGTTAAATTTAGTATTTCTAAATCACAACCTGTGTGCTTTGATAATATAGTCAATAATGTAAGTAAAAATAGGCAATTATTTCTTCATATCGACAAAAAGAATGTATTATGACAAATTTAATAAAAAAATATATATTTTTTTAGTAGCCAAATTTCAATAATTATTAAAAAAATATATTAAATAGTGTATCAGTATATTATTTTTATATGGCTGCAAAACGGTATCTAAATTAGTTTGTAAGTAAAAAATTAAATCTCTACGTATAAAGTTATAATCATGAAATTTACTTAAAGAAAAAGTATTAATACAAATTATGACAGTAAAAACATTTTGTAATTTTTGTTTGGTGAACAATTTTAAATAAACTTGAAAAAATATTTGTTTAATAATATATTACTATATGCTTTTATCAGTATTTAAATAAAAAATAATAGATCAGTAAAAAGATTAAAATGATTTTTTTATGTAGGGTTTATTCAATCAGTTACACTTACTGATCATATGAGAGTTCATACAAAAGAAACTCCATATGTTTGTAGTCATTGTGGAAGAGCTTTTAAACAGTCTGGAGAATTAAGAAGACATTTAAAAAAGCATACAGATCCAGAAAATGCAGAAAATAAGAGCCCAAGAAAACGTCGACCACCAGCACCACGAGATCCAAGTAAACCACCTCCAGAAAGAAAATATCGACCTTCTCTAGAAAAAACATTTTTATGCTGTAATTGTGGAAAATGTTTTGCAAGTAACACATTATTAGAGATACATAACCGAATTCATACAGGAGAAAAGCCCTATACTTGTACAGTTTGTAGTAAATCATTTTCACAAGTTAGTACACTGAAGACTCATATTTTAGTTCATACTGGAGAAAAAAAATATGATTGTTATGTTTGTAAAAAATCATTTAGACATCGCGTGGCACTTAAACAGCACATTTTAATTCATATGGGTATTCGAAAATATGCTTGTACATTTTGTCCTAAAACGTTCACACAAAGTAGTCAATTGAATTATCATTTAAGAACACATACAGGAGAAAAACCTTATTCTTGTACTGTCTGTGGAAAAAGTTTTGCTCTTAAAGGCAATCTTACAGTTCATATTAGAACTCATACAGGTGAAACTCCATATATATGTTCCATTTGTGGCAAAGGATTTTATGATTCTAGTAGTATGAAAAAACATCAAAAAGGTCATGTGGATAATAGGTAAATTTGACATACCTAAATCTATTCATTTTTTATAGATTTTATTGTAATATAAATTTATATATATATATGTTCAGATTGCTTTTATATTATATAAAATGTTTTTATACTAGTTTAATGTGTCTTATTAAAATATCAATAGAAAATGTACTAAAAATATAAATATTAGAGTAATGTATTTGTAAAAAATGTGTTTCAATTTTAATTAAATAATTTGATCAGTATCAATTTATTTTTATTATTTTTGTATTCATCATTAATACTTCATTAGTATTTTTTATCATGATACATATAGATTATATTATTTATTTTAATGATATGTACAACTCATCAATGCATTTATGTTTTTGTTAGCATTCAGTTTACTATTTATTTATTTTAAAATAAACATTTTTTTTAGAAAATATCAACTTTGTGTATATTTTAGTTTTATCTTAGATCAACATTTGTTTATATATTTTTTTTCAAAATACCATAAAGAATTCATATCAATATATTAAAAAAATGCTATAGTGGAATTATTGTAAAAAAGTATATAAAATAATCTTATGAGAGGTAGGCTGTGAAAAATTATCTGAAATTATAACATTAACTGTTTTAAATTAAAATGTTATATCACAGATCCTAGAGATATATTGAATATTTTACCAACCATAAACCTTTTAGCTGAGCTGAAACTTAAGGATATTTTATTTCAAGATAATTAAGTATCTTAAACATGGAAATTTTAGTAAAGAACAATGTATACATGCATGAGCACTGACTTTTATATCACGGGCAAAAAAGTACAATAGAACAATACTAATATATATTATTAAAGTGCATTTTAAATGAATTACAATGAAGAATAATTAACAGCTCATTAAAATATTTATGTTTCAATAATGTATACTATATTTCTTACAAGAATATAAATACACAACTTTAGCTTGATGTATACCCAACAGTACCTAACAGTAAGTTAAATTACTTTTAATTGTCCCACTTATGAATTAGAATAATCACATCATATGTAGATAGGTCATATCAGCGTATAGATGAATGAAGTTAGCTTAGTTATTACCCGAATTGAATTTAGTCGCGCAACATAAATACTGTATTGGTCATCGATATTTAGATATCTTTTTACGTGAATGGACTGAAGAGTTTGCTAAGTATTATGCAACTATATAGTCGTTATTCGGTTATTCTACATAACAATAAAAGTTTGAAAAGCATTTTTTAAAAGGTACATTGTCTAAGATTATAATGAATTGGCTCTTGTTCTGAAATATGTTACGGAGCATACCACTTTAATTTTGTACTATTCAAATCCTTAATCAATTGCATAGTATTTTGTAGTTAAACTACGTTGAGACTTCATTGCCATATGGCGAGACCATTGTTAAATAACCTAAAGAACTAACAAATCCAGCCAGTCTTTATCTGTGTACGTGCATAACACAATATTTAATCTATCCTTGTGTACAATCTGTGTGAAATATTTCAAACTATGTATAAGTATAGCTAAAATTATAATCTTTGCTATAGGTTCCTTTTTTGTTGTTAGACAGTTTATTTTATTAACAAATTATTATTAACAATTATAAGATGTCTACATAGACAATAAATATAGACTGATAATACCATATACAAGTCTGTATAATTTTTTTCTGAATAGATCAAGTAAGAGCAAAATATGCTCTACGTTTTGTCTATCCCAGTTAGAGTGTAAAAGGTTGTCAAATGAGTGTAACCTATTAAGATATTTAATTTCATTTTACACACAGCTATCTTTAATATACCAACTAAATTTTTTATACAAATTCTGATGTTAGTTAATTATATATAAACATTACATTTCGTATTTCCGTCCTTGTTTTATTTACATTTTAAAGAAGGTAGATCTATAAGAAAATATTTGTATTTGTCTTGATTCGAAATTTTAAGACTGAAATTATCAGTCAGTTTCTTTTTAAACTTATGGATATTTATGATACGATAAACAATTTTCTTTTTTGTGGTCGAAATTTTGAAAAATTATATGTAAATATGTATAGTACAACATAAAAAAAATGTTTATACATGTATTAAGAATGATATAGAGATATTGAATTGAATTATGTGTACCTGGGCCTTAAGCTTAGTACAAAAAAAATAATGAATTAGATCTAAAAAAAGCAATAAATTATTTTTATATACATATATTTCTTTAATATAAATCCTTCATACAATGTTCATATTTTCACATATTAACATTATTTCAACTTATAATATTTCTTTCACAAATACATTAATAATTTTTAGCACATTTTTAGAGATTTTTTGTATATATCATATATAACAAAAAAAATACAAAGAAATAAAAGTGATGGATTAAATAATAATATTAAAATAAATTTATGTACAGACATATTTAACATGACCTATTAATTATAATAGATGGTTACTTTAATACAAAATGTAAATAATACTTAATGTGTTATCTTTCTTACTATTTATTAGCTTCATAGTTCAATAATACTGCACTTAATTAAGCTAATTTCAAATAATTACAAAAGTACTCATTTTTTAGAACACTGTTCTTCAATTTCTTGACAATTTAAATATACTCACCCTGCATACATACATACATACATCATACATATATACACACACACACACACATACATACATACACACCCATACACACACACACACATATATACTTGTATACATACATATGTATATACGATAAAAGTACATATGTACACATATAAACTAATCATATAAATAATCTGTAAAAAAGTATATTACAATTTTTTATTCATATTATTTTAATTACTGGTGGTAATGTTTGTTGCGGTAAATATACTTTGAACTGTTTTATCTCCATGTCTATTACGATGTTTTTTTAAACTGCTTGAATCATAAAAACCTTTTCCACAAACAACACATGTAAAAGGCTTTTCACCCATATGGATTCTCATATGTACTGTTAGATTTCCTTTTAATGTAAAATTTTTACTACATATTGAACAACTATATGGTTTGATTCCTGAATGAAGTCGAACATGAGTTCTCAAATGGCTACTTTGTGAAAATTTTTTATCGCAAATTTTACAAGCATATGGTTTTTCACCTGTATGAACATAAGTATGTTTTTTTAAGGATGCTTTATATGCAAACGTTTTTCCACATATATTACAAATATAAGGCTTTTTGCCATTGTGAACTTTAATGTGAGTATCGAGGCCCATTCTTGTATGGAACTGTTTTCCACAATCACTGCATAAAAATTTTTTATCTCCATGTGTTAAAAGATGTGTTGATAAAATCATTTTGGTGGTAAAACCTCTTTTACAAATTTCACATATGTGTGTCCTTTCTACATCATCCAAACGACCACTTTTCGTTCGTCGTGAATCAATTTCAGATTTTTCATCATTTTTATCTTCTGATTGAATATGTTTTTTTGCATGTGTTTTTAATTGAATTGATTGTTTGTATGCTTTTCCACAAAAACAAACAAAGGGTCTTTCTCCTGTATGTACACGCATATGCCATTCCAATGATACTGCTCTTATAAAACCTTTATCACAGACACCACATCTATGTGGTCTTTGTCCTGTATGTGTCATTAAATGCCGTCGATAATTTCCATTTGCACTGAAACGAGCATTACAAAAACTACAAGCATATGGTTTTTCTTTGGTATGAGTTCTCATATGAATATACATATTTCTAGAGCCTAGTAATTTTGAACACACAGTACAAGGTATCTGACGATCTGGATGTTTTTTTGTTTTTGTGTGTTCTTTTAAATCAGCTTCAGAGGGAAAAATTTCTTTACATTTTCTGCATTTAAAAACTGGATGAGATGTTTTCCTTTTTCGGGACTTATTTTTTACTTGTTTAGAATTATTTGTAGTTTTTTGAATTGAGGTAGGAATTTTATTATTTTTACTTTTAAAATTTTTACATGTATATGAATTTTTATCTACAATATTATTTAATTTTTCAGATTCACTATTATAAGTATAATCTTCATCTACATGTATATTATTAGATTCACTTAAGTCTATATCACTATTTGATTGGTTATCAAGAGATAATTTCAATTTATTTTTATTATCTGATAAATTGTGAATATTAATGTAAGAACGAAGAGTTGTATCTGATTTGGTACATAATTGCCGAAATAAATAAGCACCAGTCATTTCTCTAATACAGTCAGTGCACATATGAGTAGGTAATCCATCTCCTTCCAAAACCTTAAAAAAATATTTTAAATCGATTATACTCTTACAGAGCAATTTTTAAATTAAATTAGTACTTTTTGGTTAATGAATGATTGCAAAATTTTTATCCAAAGATTCATTACAAATAGCTAAATCTTTTTATTTTTTATAAGAAACTATTATCACAGAAATTTCATAAGCTTTATAATATATTATTTATCCTGATGGCTTTAATTAATACCAAATAAAAATTAAATGAAAAATAATTTTTAACTATCAGAATTCTACATATTTACATAATCAATAACAATCAAAAAATACAAATTTTTATTAGATTAGAGATTAAGTCATCATATTATTTATCATAGCACTTTCACAGAACTAAATCGTTTATATTACTAAAATGAAATTATAAAATATAAAAATAACTTCATTAAATATAATTTTTATTAAAAAAAAGCGCATTGTAAAAATATTCAATATATTAAAATGATAAGAAAAGAGGAAATGAATCTTACAGAAAATGTTTTTAATCATATTGTACATAGTACTAAAAATTATAAGTAAATAAATCAAAAATTTAAATATTATAATCCGAATAAAATAAATATAGATTTTAACAGAATAGATATAAATTGAAAACTTTAAATTATAAATAAAAGAAACTATATCAACACACACAATTCAAATGTAGTGAATTAACCAAAGATGTTTAATTGTAAGATAATTTATTGTTAAACAGGTTTTCATATTTTACCACTATTCATAATTCATAATGGTAAACAATAGACACCTCATATATATTTTTGAGTTTTTTCTCAAAATTAAATGGCTTTTTTCAAAATGAAATGGTGTCTAAATGTTTTAAAAATGATAAATTAAAAATATTTTATTTAAAACAAAAAAATATGTTTAACTCAATTATAAAATCTTTTTGAATTTTAATAAAATTACTTACGTTAATAGAACTACACTCCACTAACATTTCTGACAGTAAGATTTCTGTTTTTGCGTTAGATGTATTATTTTTGCAAAAAATAGATATCAGATCTCCTTCTGAAAGACATGTACGACAAATTTGATTAAAATCAAGTAATGATTTATTATCCATCTCATAATTTGACATTGTTGTATATACAGTACAATATATAATGCTTGGACTGTTTAAGTTAAATGCTGTTTATTTTTTGTCAGTCTTAGATCTACTAAATGCAACTTTTTTATTTTATTTAAAAATATTCTTTAAATTTTCTTTAATTTATTCTTTAAAAATATTTTTTAAATTACTAATATAGACATAATTTTTAATATTTATTAAAAAATGCTATTATTTGAAAATCACGTTTGTATAAAAATTTATGACTGGAATATTTATATTTTTTTACAAGTGAATTTTCATTTTTTTTTTAAGATTAATAAAAATTATCAAAATTCCAGTATATACAGTTAATTAATATTATATTTTTTCTGGCTAATAGTATTGTACTAAAATGAAGAAAATTATATTTTTAAAATGTATATTATTAACAACATTCTGATTTCATTATTTAAATATATTCTCACAAATAAATAAAGATGCTTTTTTATGGTTGTATAATAGTCTTATAACATTTTTTTAAGTTTAGTTTTAAATACAAATATGTAATTTAAGTATTTATGTTTTAAATTTTATATAAATTATAAAATAAATCTAAGTTTTAATAATAAATTAAATGAAGATTATATATTTTATATGTGACCTCTGTGATGTTTTCTCATACTACTAGAATCATAAAATCCTTTCCCACAAACCGGGCATACAAATGGTGTTTCTCCTGTATGCGTTCTCATATGAACAGTTAAATTTCCCTTTTGAGAAAAATCTTTCCCACACACTGAACAATTATATGGTTTAATTCCCTTATGTAATCGAATATGTGTTTTTAAATGAGTACTTTGAGTAAATCGTTTGTTGCATAAATCACAACTATAAGGTTTCTCTCCAGTATGTTTTAACATATGAATTTTAAGAGAACCACTATAAGCAAATGATTTTGTACAAATATTACACTGATATGGTTTAATTCCAGAATGAACAATGCTATGACTGTCTAGTCCTACTTTACTAACAAAACCTTTTCCACATTCACTACATAAAAATGTTTTTTCACCATGGCGTAAAGAGTGTGTTTGAAGAATGATTTTTGTAGTGAATGCTCTTTGACATATGTCACAAACAAATGGTCGGAGAATGTCATCGGAAGATTTTCTTGAAATCTGCGAAACTGAACGTTTTCGTCGATCATTTGGTTCTGATGGTTCAATGTGTTTATTTTTCATATGGATCTGGCATTGTTTTGATTGTTTAAAAGCTCTTCCACAAAAATTACAAACAAAAGGTGCTATTCCGGTGTGGACTCGCATATGGGTTTCTAATGACACAGCTTGAATAAATCCTTTTCCACATATTTTACACTGATGAGGTCGTTCTCCAGTGTGAGTCATAACATGACGCCGTAAATTTCCACTTAAACTAAAACGTTTTCCACACATATGACAAGAATATGGTTTTTCTTTTGTATGAGTTCGCATATGTGTGTCAACATGTCTAAAACTAATTAATTTTCCACAAACATTGCAAGCAACTCGTTTATACGGATGATTTTTTATTTCCATATGTGCATTAAAATCTTTTAATGACCCAAATGCTAAATCACATTTTTTACACTTATATGTAGAAATTGATTGCTTATGATTTATTGACTTTACTGTTTTTGTTTTAAATTTTTTGTCCTTATATTTGAATTTTATTTCGTCTTTTCCTTTCATTTCGCTTGATTCAATATCTTCACTTTCAATTATGCTGCCATTATCATAATCATTGTTACGTAAATCTTCATCAATTACATTTTCAGACCTTTTATTTTCTGGTACTTTTTTTTTGCTATTTACTGAAATAAGAACTTCAGGTTGAATTACATTAAAATCTATATCAAATGTAATACTACTCTCTTCTTTAGAACAGTCGTCTGCTTTTAACATTTCTTCAGAAAGTTTAGAATTATAAATGTATAAATGAAGGGCAGAGTCAACTTCCTCACAACGTTTTTTGAATATATATGCTTGATTAACTTGTTGAAAACAAGTAGTACATATTTGTGAAGGCAAGCCATCATTTTCAGCTATCTACAATTTATTAAAATTGTATTTTTTGAATTACATTAAATTAATACATTTTTACCTGAACAGAAGCACACGCCATTATCATTTCTGATAAGGGTGTTGATTTGGAGCTTTCAGTAAAAATTGATTTTAAGTCTCCTGCAGCTAAACATGTACGGCATACTTTATTTATATTTAAATTTGTTATTTCATTTGACATTTTTATAACGTTATGTAGATAAAGTACATTATTCAAACATTTAACTGGCAAATTTAAATGTATAAGAAATACATTCGAATATAATTTCAATGTATGTGAAAATAAAGGTATTTTTATCTGTTTTATTTATTAATTATAAAATTTTATAGAGAATAATATATTTGTTCTCACTCTCTTTCTGTGTATAAAAATTATATATAATATATATATATAATCACATATCTTCTTTAATTCAGTAAAAGTATTATAATTAAGAATTGTCGAGTCTAATAAAAATAAATGAATTATTGTATGATAAGCAATTTTATAAAATATTAATTGTATGCATAAAAAATAAATTTTATATTAACTTATTTTAATATGATATAAAAATACAATCATTATTTAAACAAAAAACCGAAATATTTCATATAACATAGATATATCAAATAAATGTAAAAATGCGTTTATGTAAATTATTATATTTCTGTAAAATTGTATTCAATTACATTTGTGTTGATTAATAATAAAATACTTGAAGTAATATTGACAAGCACATACATAAAAAAATTAATAATTATTGTAATAGCAACTCAGTGTTTACAAGTGTTCGACTTGCTTCATTCAAATAATCTATTATGACAGTATCACCATTTATAATAATGCAATTTTCAATAAGACTACAAACAGAAGAAGAGTTATCATTCGATAATATATCACCGGATTTATTAAATAATGCTACTTTTTCTGCACTGGAAACATTATTATTATTTGTGATGTTACATTTGTCAGCTAAAAAATCTATTGTTCGGCCTAATGACCATGTTTTATCTATATAAAATGGATTACTCAACTTAGAGCCATTTTTAGCTTTGTATTCACATAATATATATATTCTTTCTGTTAATGGAATATTCTTTAACCCTACTGCTTTATTTTTTAAACACATCAATTGTATTTTCTGTGCTGTTTTAGAACTAGATGGTTTACTTTTTGCTTTGCTTAAATTTTGACTAATCTGAAAATAAATAATTTGTTATTAATATAGTTATAAAAATCATCAATACCCAATTCATTTGAAATTTTATGTAAACCTTTCATTTTAATTCATTTAAAAGGATATTTGGTGATTATCACAATATGTCAATTTTATCATTAAAAAGAGAAAAATGAAGCTCAATATTACATACTGTTTCATTGTAAATATGGCATAGTTAAATAGTATGGTATAATCAAATACTTCAAGAAAGGAAGTATTTTTATAGGTGAACCATTATTATGAGAAACTGTTTATGTTTACACTAGTATGTGTATATACTGGTCAAAAGAATACTTTATTTTATATGGATACTATTGAATACTTAAATACACACACACATACACATATATATATATATATATATATATATATATATATATATATATATATATCTGCTTTACTTGAAATGTGTAGTTTTCCCTTTTATAAATATATACTAATGATGGATTTGCCAAAAATATTTTAAGGATATATATAAAGCTAAAAAGATATACTTTATATTTCAAGTGAATTCAGTACTGGTAATTTTTGTAACTCCAAACTCTATTTTTCATATAGTAGAGAAATTCTTACCTCTTTATCAATTACCATTTTTGCCTGTTGATATTGAAATAAGGCGTTAGACTTTTCATTATGAATATTAGATGGTAAAAGATCATAACAATTCAAATGATATCTATGAGTGAGACAAAAATGTTGATTGCATTTTGTACACAGCATTTGTAAAATACTGGTATTTTGGCATTTTCGATTACTACAATTGTAGGTAATTGTTTTTGTTGAAATATTTGCTGGGGTCTGCTTATTATTCTTCATTAATGCACATTCTAGTGTATGGATTTTATAATGATCTTTACAAAACACTAATTTGCATTCACAATTAAATGGCAAAAAATCAAGAGTTCTACAGTTTTCAATAGAACAGTTTTCTCCTATTTGAGGTAATTCCATTGCAAATTTTAAAATTATTATTCAAAAATTGCATGAACTACTTGAAGATTGATGATGTTCACTAGTAAGTGTTCCAAGTGCTATATCAGTCCACTTCTGATCTTGTTCCTTTAATGTCAAATGCGAGTCACCAGTGTCAGCTTCAGGATCAGGAAGTTCTTGAGATGGTACAGAAATATCATCATTTGGCAAAGAATCATCCCTCCATGCTTCGTCCACAATGTCAATTAATCGACCTTCACTAGTGATTTGGCTATCCATCAAATAAACTAAAAAAATGTTTTCCTTACTATACATTAATTCGTTAGTATTAAACTATTACCAAAACAAACACTATTGTATATTCATATTGAACACATTAAAATCTAATGTGCCAGAAAGTTGGTTGAAAAAATTTATATATATATATATATATATATATACATATGTATACTCGGAAAATTAATTAAAACTTACATTATATTTTGATTTCAACTAACATGACCATTCAAAATTAGAATACAACGAAATGAATTAACCTTAAACAATGAGAATATGAACAATTATGGAATTTACTATGTCATCAAAGAATTAAGTCGAATAAAAGGACACTCATAGAATTCCAATTTTGACTGTTTTGAGTGTGTGTATATACCGTAGTTATAATTCTAATGTATATACCTTAGAGATGGGATAAGGTATATATATAGTACATACATATGAAGTTATAATAGAATACGATTGTTTAAATTTCTAGTGTCAATTAACTGAAGCATCAAAATGATTTTTAATTAAGTTCATCTTCACTTACTAAGTTAGCCTCAGCATTCCTTACTCCCGTTTATCCAATTTGTTAATAGATGTAAACATACTCATATTCAGTTATGTCTTTAAAATGTATAATTAACAAATTGTATGATTTCTGACAGAAAAATGTTATTTTCTTTATCCAGTTATTCAAATTTCGATTTTTAAAGCTATCCTTGCCATGCTTTAATTCAGATCATCTGTGTTCTACTATATATATATATATATATACGTATGCATATATGTTCTAAGATAAATCATTAATTATTTATTTATTCGCATTCGACGAAACATCAACTATAATAGTCTATTGAGTAATAATAAAAAAAAAATTATTTGACCTTTAGGTAAAACCACGGCCGTGTATGCAAGATCGTGGGCAAAACTAAGATTTGGAAGAATCAAATAAGAGTACTAAATAAAATTGAATTCTGATGCCTTAAATGGAATGGGATCCCAATTTAATTCTCTTAAAAATAAATTTTAGAATTGAGTCATAAAAAATTTCGATATGCTTGATAGTACAATTGTTTTCCTGTATTTCACAGGAATTTTCATGTAAAAGAATAAGCGTACTAGCTAATGACACACACACACCACTATATATATGTATATATATATATATATATATATATATATATATATATATATATATATATATATATATATATATATATATATATATATGCATGTGTGTAGCAGTTTCTGATTTTCTAATTCTAAAAAGAACATTTTGAGAAACAATCGATTTAAGTACAGATAAAATGTTAGTTTTTGTCTGTTTGTAATCAGCGGGAAAATCGTATATCTAACTTCAGTTCGTTTGGCACATTCACCGCTTGTGTGTTAAGTGTACATTAAACGTTAAGATTACTTAATTATGACAAATTCTGAAAATAATAATACTTTAATGTTTGTTAATTTTATTTGAGTTAAAGTACAGATTATAGGTATTATAATTGTATTTTCAGATGTTTGTCTTTTTAAACTTGTTTATTTCTGATGTTTATAGTTTAAGCAATGACATATTAAAGAATGTATTTTCTGCTTATAAAATGAATTGACATAGTTAATCAAATGACGATATGATTTTACATTTAAAAAAATGTCTAATTCAGACGATTTTAAAAGTAAAGAAACACAAACCAAATTGTCACAAGATTTGTGTTTAGATATGGAAAAGGTGGATTCATTAAATACGGATTATTTTACAACTAGTAGATACGGTCGGCAAAGAAAGCCGAAAATTACAGAAGATTTTTATTGTACAGATGATGTTATTGCTCCTTTAATCAGTTTAAACAAAAATAATAGCCCAAATAAATATTTATCAAAACAACAAGTTTCTAAAACCGATGTGAAAAAACTTAGATATACAGTAAAGCTTAAAAAAATTGTACCAGATATTTATATGAATTCATCACAGATTGAGGATGAAGTAGATGATCGTAGTAGTCGAATATCTGTAGATGGTGATGCAAGTGATAATGAATTGGATAAAGATTATAATGAAGTTTTGAAAATAGTATCAAGATGTACTGTAAATGTTACGAGTCCAAATAGTCAAAAGACTGCATTAAAAACTTATAGTAATCGTAAAAAGCATGTATGTAATGCATTAAGTTTTAACGATGACGTTATTTCACAGATTAACACGTATAGTTGGATAGAAAGCGTGCCAGATGATTTGTTATCTTTTGATCACGATGAAAATGTTGGAGACTGCAAAACCTTGTGCAATGAAATCATTAAAAAGGAAGATGAAATCAGTGATTATTCAGTTAAACATAATGTAGAATTGAAAGAAAATATTGAATGTAATATAAAATCAGAATTGAATTATGAACAACAGCAGAGTAAAGAACATATTGATACTGAATTGAACATTACTAAAAATTCACAAAGTAGTAATAATTTTAATAATAATTCATTTAATCATTTTGGTCAGAATATAAGTCTAAAGATAATTGAAGATTTTACATCAGATACAACTAGTCAAGATTCATTAATACAAGATAATTATTCTATTTCCGATAAGGAAATTAAATCACAAACGTTTCCTTGTTCTTTAATAAAAAAGGAACATATTGAAAATGATGAAGGTAAAAAATTAATATATAATAGTGTTAAACTTGTTATAAAAATAATGCTTTATTTTTCAAATTTTTGTTGTGTATGTTATGTTAAATCAAAATTTTATTTGTGTTATTAATATTGTTTGCAATAAATTTTCTTGAATGGAATTTTATTATTGCAAATTTTCGTTACAATTTATTTCGATCCAAAATTTAATGCTAGTTTTTGGATGCAAAATTCTGAACAAAAATAGGTTAGTTTATGAAAATATTCTGTGAGCTGCATTGTGTGGATTTTTTTAATTTTTATTTTTTTCACAAATTGTATTGTATAAAAACCTATAATTTTATATATAAAGAAACAAACTTTACATTTCATTGTATATGTTAGCATCTTTTAATTGAGGTCAAATTTTATAATATGAAATCGTATTTGTATGTATAATTTGTTGTAAAAATTAAGGTGATGATCATAATTTTTCACTAAGAATGGTTTCACACTAGCATTTGTGACACCACAATATATAGCTTCATGATAGAAAATATTTTTGACAATACATTTGTTCATATAGTCTAGAGGAATGATGTATATTTTGTTATGACAAAACCACTCTTGTGAAGCTGCTTTAAATACTACAACTAAGTCTTAGTTGTAAATAGTGCATAATATAATACTAGATTTAGTCATGCTTATAATTATATTCTTAATAAGTTTAATGAGCATGATTAGATATAGTAGTGTACTAAGAACTACTACAAACTAGTGAGATCTAGCGGCAATATTTAATGAAATATTTGACCTTAATTATTTTGCTGTTTTTTTTTGTAAAATGTTGATGTATGAAAATAATTCATTTTGTGAAATTGTCATTTTTATTTATTAGTTTTACATTAAGTAGAATAATAATAGTAGAATAATAGCATTAAAACTGTCAATACTAATTTAAGAAAGAATATGATTTTAAGAATTGTTACAGATATATTTGTGTTTTTGTCTATAATACCATTGATGTATGTCTTGTAAGTCATTGTCATTTTGGATTATTTGAGTTTCTATTCTCCATTATTAATTTCTCCACTACTATAATTGTGGATACTTTAAAGTTTATAAAACCTACCTGAATAAGGCGTATATGCTAAAAATAGTAATAGAAAATCGAAATTCAGGTGATCTAAAATGAAGATTGTCAGGGATAGTGTAGTTTTATTATAGTCATTTTTTATTCGTAGTTAAGTTCATGTTGAGTTTTATTTTTTTTAGATACTACCCAAATTTGGAATGTTGGAGATTTAGCATGGGCTCGTATTGGAAAACATCCGTTTTGGCCTTGTCTTATTACAATGGATCCAGAATCAAATATTTTTACAAAAATGCAGGGTATGTACTTATAAGAGTATGCATTTTTATTTAAATAATTGTAAATACTACATATTTTAAGAAGACATCAATTTCAATAGAAATAATTGTTACAATTATTATATTTTTTACACGTAACTTGGTATTTTACATATATATATATATATATAGAGAGAGAGAGAGAGAGGGAGAGAAATAATTAATGTACAAATGTACAATATGTTACTATGATTTTTTTTACTTTAAATGAAAAAATATTGTATTAGCTAATTTTTAAAATAAAATAACAAAATATAATGTAAATATTATAATTTGTTATTAAAAAAATGATTTACAACAAAGCAAAGAAGAAAGAAATTTTTATGAAAGTGGAATAAAATTGATTCAAAAACTTTTTGGTTATTAGTATATTTGAATTTACAATGGACAGGTTAAGAAATATTATAAAACAAAATATCTGTTAGAAAAGAACTAATTTGTCATTACTATTTAAATTTTGAAATAATTTCTAAAGTGTGTTAATATTTTTTCCTATAAAAAGAATTGACAAAATTTGCATTTTTTTAAATAATACCAAATTTTGATATTTTATTATTTAAACTTATTCATATCTTTTTATTAACAGCAAATACCATATACTACAATACTAGAAACCCACATAAAATTGGCAACATATAATAGATGATTCTGAAAATATGTCTGCTTTCATTTGTATGGTAAATGTCAAGAGTTTCCCGTTTGTTGTAGTTTACAGTATTTGTTAATAGTCACTAAGTATGTCAATACTTTTATCAGATACTATGTGTGGGTATGTGTGTATGTACGTACGTACGTATGTACAGATGTATGTATATATATATATATATATATATATACATAGAGAGAGAGAGAGAGATAGATAGAGGTGCACCCAGGGGGGCAAGGGCCATTGGCACCTCGTAAAGGAAAAGGGAAAAAACACTAGAAAACACATAATCATTATTGTGAAAATGTTTCTATGTACACAGAGAGATTAATGTAATCACGACTGAAGTTATTCAAGAGCTTTGTAAAAAAAAGAAAACTGAATTTTATTCTTTAAATAAATTTTTATAATCACCTAATGCATTTTATTGAATTCACATTAAAAAAATTGTATCCATTGAACTTATATATATATATATGTATATATATATGTATATATATGTGTGTGTGTGTATGTACATACGTATGTATGTATGTACATACGTATGTATGTATGTGTGTGTGTGTGTATGTACGTATGTTTTAGGCACTTTTAAATTATTCTGTTTTTGGTGATTTTATTCACAACTACAGTATTTTACTTATTGTTTTTATTAAATATATTTATTACTATTAGTATTAGTTATTTATTGTATTATTTTCCATTATGATTTATTACCTGAAAGCATGTTTTAGGAAAAGGCCGAGATGGAAAATCACTAAAAAGTATACATGTAAGATTTTTTGGAGACAGTGGTCGACGAGCATGGGTACTATCCTATTGTTTATTACCATTTCATGGAAAAGAAAAGTTTGATCAACTTGCACAAAAAGTAACAAGTGATGTAAGTATTTGTATGTGTATGAATGTATTGTTTTATTATATAGAAGCTGTCTAGTAAGAGTAACTTGATGAATAATAAATGGAATAGAATAACAGATTAATATATATATATATATTAGGTGTTGGAATTAATTCTTGGCGTTTTACAAGAGATGGCGTAGGTAGTACATTCTTCCATTGTTCCCTTTAACCAAATATTCCCCGTAAAACAGCTGTCTTTAGGCGTCAATTTCAGTATATGTCATTTGGTTGAAGCGTAAATAACAACACTTTGTACTTTATTGAATATGTCGAATTTCGTGTCGGATAAACTGTTTTTGCGGGGAGTTTTACTTCATTACTTTAACATGAAAAAAAGTGCTGCCGAAAGAGATTTTTGCATCGAATTGTCACGGGTGATGAAAAATGGATCAATTACGACAATCCCAAGCGCAGAAAGTCATGGGTTAAACCCAACCAACCATCAACACCAGCAGAGAAGCCAAATATCCATGGATCCAAGCTCATGCTCTGAATTTGGTGGGATCATAAGGGTGTGATCTACTATGAGCTGCTCAAACTGAATGAAACCATCACTGGGGATCGCTACCAACTACAATTGATGCGCTTGAGCCGTGCATTGAAGAAAAAATGGCCGGAATACTTTGAAAGACACGACAAAGTGATTTTGCAGCAACACAATGCTCGTCCACATGTTGCAAAACCGGTCAAAACATACTTGGAAACCCTCAAATGGGAAGTCCTACCCCACCCACCATATTCTCCAGATATTGCTCCTTCTGATTACCATTTGTTTCGATCGATGAGTCATGGCCTGTCTGGGCAGAAGCTCACTTCTTATGAAGATTGCAAAAAATGGGTCGATTCATGGATTGCATCTAAAGACGAGGTGTTCTTTTTTCATGAAGAAAATGCTACGAATTAATTCCAACACCCAATATGTATATATATATGTTTCGTTTGTTACAAAAATATATTTTTATTCACTTACATCTTTAAATTATTTTGTTTTTATTTATGATGCTTTAAACTTATAATTTTCATAAGTTTTGAACTAATTCAATAATTTATTTATAATCATATTTCTCAAAAGTATTGAACTTTCTATGAAAAATTATTCATTTGTAATTATTATATATCTGTTATATACAAACTAATTACATATTTATGTAAGTAAATTTATGTTTTATTAGATGAAACGAAAAGAACCAAAATATGCAGCAGCATTTGTAATTTCTCCAAGTAAAATGTCAAAATGGATAAAAGCATTAACAGAGGCAACATCTCTTTTATTATCAAAAATGGAAGATCGTCTCAATTTTTTTAGTAATATGTTCGAAAAACAAAATAAACAAAGTTATGACAAAACGAAATTTTTAAAACGAAAATTATCATTATCAGAGACAACTACTGAAACTAGTTTAAAAAAAATTAAACGTAATAATTTAAGATCAAACACGTTAAAATCTTCAAAAGAAATTTCTAAAAATTTTGTGAAAAAAGATGGTGATTGTGCAAAACACGAAGTAGTAGCTGATGAAAAAATAAAATTAAATTTAAGTATTCAGCAAAAACCAGTATTAGAGATAAATAAGCCTGAAACTAGGAAATCTAAACAAGAATTAATCTTCAATGAAAAAATATCTGATAAACCAAATGTTATGGAAGATTTTGATGCCTATGTTTTAGAAAATCAAGATTCTGTATGTCGTAAAAATCCAAATTTTACTGAAGCAGATGTGCTAAATCATTTGAAAAGAAACTGGGAAGAATTGCAAGAGAAAAACATTAATAAAAAAGATGAAAATGAATCAAAAGTGAGTGTATCATCTGTAATAAGACATAAAAGAAATAATTTGTTTAAAGGAATTACAAAACAAAGAGTTTGTCACTTTTGTGAAAAAATTGGTAATGTTGTTAAATGTAAAGGTTGTTTAAAATTATATCATACAGAATGTTTAAAGAACTTAGATAATGAATATTTGAAAGAAATTCAACAAATTAAAGAGGATGTGTGTCAAGATGATAATTTGTATAATACAAAAGATATAAGTAAGGAAAACAAAATAATTTCATGTTCTAAAGATGTTAATAAAAAAATAGAATCTCTCATAATTGATTTAGATAATAAAGAAAAAGTAATTGAAAATATTGAAAATTGTGATATTGGAAGTACTATAAATTCTAATTTTATTGACAGTAAAGTAGACAGTATATCTGAAAATACGCACAGTTTTAATAAGAATCTAGAAGAACAAATTGATGCTAAATTGAAAGAAGTTATGAGTCAGTTAGGTGATATAAATAAATATACAGAAACAACAACAGAAGAATCTAGCAGTGAATCAGAAATGAATAGTAGTTGTACATTTAAAAATAAAAGTATTTCATATCATGTGACAGGAGACGATCCTACACCAAAAACTGTTAATGAAAAGAAATTTAATAAAAAACAAATTTTATCTGATGAAAATGTTGAAATTTTATGTAATGATTGTGTAGATGGTCGTGTGCCATCTTGTTTTATTTGTTCACATTATATTCATAAAAACTCAAAATCAGAAGACAGACAGAAATGCACAGTTGGTCATTGTGGAAAATTTTATCACCGTGAATGTTTGGAATTGTGGCCTCAAACTCATTGGGCAACAGGAGCACCTTCTAGAAATTCCAAAAAATTTGATAGATATTTTCGACCAGTTACATGTCCTAGTCATGTATGTCACACTTGTATGTCTGATAATCCACATGGAGTAAAATTACGTTTTAATAATGAGAAGTTAGCTAAATGTATTCGTTGCCCTACAGCATACCATGCAAATAATTTTTGTGTACCAGCTGGCTCTGTTATATTGACAGCAAATCAAATTGTTTGTCCTAAACATGTTGGGCGTTTAGAAAAAACTATAAAAATTGGCAAATTAAAATCAATGCAACATGTAAATGCTTCCTGGTGTTTTATTTGTGCTGTTGGTGGATCTTTAATTTGTTGTGAAACTTGTCCTACTAGTTTTCATGCAGAATGTTTACGAATTAGTCCACCAGAAGGTTCCTATATTTGTGAAGATTGTGAAACAGGCCGTTTCCCATTGTATGATGAGATTGTTTGGGTTAAACTTGGTAATTATAGATGGTGGCCTGCACAGATATTGTTTCCAAATGAAATTCCCACTAATATAAAAGCTATTCCACATAACGATGGAGATTTTGTTGTACGTTTTTTTGGTTCACATGATCATTATTGGGTTAATCGTGGACGAGTATTTTTATATCAAGAAGGGGATACAGGACGTTCAAGTGGAAAATCTAATGTAGATGAACTTTTTTTAAAAGCTGTTTCTGAAGCTGCTGTTGCTTATAGTATATATAAAGGTAATTATCATTTTACTTATTAACTGTAACTTAAAATTATTGTCATTAAAAAATATAAGTACGTATGATATATGTACATGAAAGTTTAAAAAAAATACAATCACTTTATTAATTTATATCTAAGTAAGGAAATTTTCTATAACTAATTGTAATGCATGCCATGAAAATATAAATCCACACACACATTTTTTCTTAATAATAAGATATGAATGTATATTAGTACATGTATGCAAAGTAAGTAAATCTTTTTAAATTTAAGATGAAAGAGAAAATAGAGAAGCTGAAGTGAGAAATGAAATGAAGCCTCCATTTTTTATAAGGATAAAATCTAATAAACCAGTTGGAAATGTGCGAGTAGTTGAAACACATGCTAGTAGTATGACAACTTGTGAGTGTGATCCAAATGGAGTGGATCCTTGTGGTCCAGATTCAGATTGCTTAAATAGGTATGATTTATCTATTCAATATATATTACAAAGTAATGCATTTTTAAAAATATGTTTTAAGTCCAGTTAGTTTTGGTATTATGGCTAAATACATTTTCATGAATCAGTCACTATCAACACACTGCAAAGGAATATAATCTGATTTTTTAAGAAATATATATATATATATATAAATTATGTATGCATATACATATATATACATACACATACATGCATATACATGTATGTGTGTAGTGCACGATCATGCATATGTGTGTCAAATTAAATTTAAATTATCGTTGAAGCTACTATTTTTTTTTTAAATGGTAACAACCAAACAATTACCAAACATTAAATAGTGTGATCATGTTTTTTAGAATTTTATTAACTGAATGCAATCCACAAGTTTGTCCAGCTGGGGAAAGATGTAAAAATCAAGCTTTTGAAAAACGAGTATATCCTGAGTTGATACCTTTCCGTACAGCAGGAAGAGGTTGGGGATTAAAGACTCTCTCACCTTTAAGTAAAGGACAGTTTGTTATTGAGTATGTTGGAGAAATGATTGATGAAGAAGAATACCAAAGAAGATTGAAATGTATGAATGATCAAAAAGATGAAAATTATTATTTCTTAACAATAGATAAAGATAGAATACTTGATGCTGGTCCTAAAGGAAATGTTGCTCGTTTTATGAATCATTCATGCCAGCCAAATTGTGAAACACAAAAATGGACTGTTAATGGTGATACACGTGTAGGCCTATTTGCTTTGGTTGATATTCCTGAAAATACAGAACTAACATTTAATTACAATTTAGAATGTGTTGGAAAAGCCAAAAAACAGTGTAAATGTGGAGCATCAGTTTGTAGTGGGTTCATAGGTGTAAAAGCAAAGCAGGTAAAATGGTTTTGAATATTGACTTTTTTTTCTGAAAATTAGTTTCTCTTCGATTTTGAGTTTATTTAAATTCTATTGAATTAACCTTTTCTTAAGAAAACAAAATATTTTTCTACTATTACTCTTACTAATAAAAATGAGAGTTGTATAATAATTACAATTAATAATAAAATAAAAATTAGAAACTTTTTAAAGTGTACTTTTCATCGATATTGGTAACAAATGTATGAAGTACTTGTACTTTATGATTTTTGTAAATATGGTTTTTACGTAAATATGTGGAAAAATATTTTTTTTATTAATTTTTGAAATATTATTAAAGTGTATTGAGAAGTGTTGATTTTTGAAGTTATAACTTTGTTGAAGTGTATTAAATTTTTTAAAAGTTATCAAATTATTTTATAATTTTTTATTAAAATTTAATCTAAATTATTTTTAATTAAATTGTATATATATATATATATCATTCTGGTACTTATGTGCATGTATTTATATGAATTTATGATAAACATACTTATATTTAAAATGTTATTATAGGAGGAAGTTCCAAAAAAAAAACAAAAATTACTTAAATTTAGAAACAAGAAAAGACGGTCCAAGTTTAAAAAACATAAGTTAACAGTTTGTTTTGTATGTGGAAAAGAAAAAACTGAAGTTCGGTGTAGTATAAAATACTGTTCAAAAGATTATCATTATACGTGTATTAATTTAGAAGTGTTGCCAGAAGGTATTAAATTATAATTTTTTTTATTCATTTATTTTTTGTTTATAAATTTTCAATTTTAGGAAAATGGTTATGTCCCAGACATCGTTGTAAAGTATGTTATCAAAAAAAAGTGAAGTTTTGTAGTAAATGTATTAATGCATATTGTAATAAACATGCTAATGGTAATTTAACATCTACTTCATCTATGATACTTTGTCCAATTCACAAAGTAAGATATTTTTTTTTTATTTTATATATATACAGTTATTACAGTTTATAATATATGTTAGCATATAAATTTTCATTAATGAAATTTTTCTATTTTTTAGGAACATCACCAAAAATCGAGGAAAAATAATTTGGATCAAAGTATAGATAACAAATCTGATATTAAACTTGATGCAGAAGAAAATAAATTAAATGAATATAAAGTGTTTGAAGAAATATATTCTACAAATAGTACAACAAAGTTAGAATTAAATAAGTTTAACTTGAACAGTTCACAACTGAAACCTCCAAGTAGAGATTCAACACCAAGTAGTTCAAATAGTGAATTATTTACAAACTCAATTGTTACTGAAGTTTATTGTAATGAAAAAAAGAATAATTCAGTATTACATGAAACTATTTCCGATACCTTAGAACATAAAGAAAATATAAAATCAAATTCTTTCAGTTTAAATATAAATGATTGTTTAAATAGCCATACACAAAAAAATGATTATATTGAAGCAAATGATTTTCAGTCTGTGTATAATAATATGATTGAAAAGTCATTACCTTTAAAAAGAAAAAGAGGTCGACCAAGAAAAAGAAATACTTCTGATATAGATCATTGTGATACTGAATTAAAACATGTAAAAAATGGTTTTATAGAAATGCATGATCACAATGGTATAGATTTAATTTCATCAAAATTAAAAGACGAAGGTTATTGTGAAAAAATAGAACAAATTGTAAATAAAAGTGCAGATAAAAATGAAAAGCTATCAAGTGATATTTCATGTAGCAGTGATGTTAGTCCTTTTCAAACGGATCAAACCTTTAGTAAAAAGTTAAGTGATAAGTCATTAAAAAAAAGTACTATAGATTTAAATAGTTCGCGTGATGAGAAAAATATGAAAATTGGTCAGTCACAAGGGGATTATTGTGAAGAATCGAATAATATAAAATCAAAAAATTCAAATAATTTTCAAAAACAAAATACTATAGAACTAAAAAAAGTTTTAGCTATAAAATTAGACAAAAATTTACCAATAAGAAAAAGAACTGGTCTTAGGAGTTTAAGTTTAGCACGTTCAAGTTAATTATTTTTAATTCAGTTTTATCTAATTATACTATAATTGTAATTATGATAACTCATAAATGTTCTTTTAATGTTTATTGTAGATACATGAACTTATGTTTTTTTTTTATATTCTAGAAAAGAATTGTAGATGTATGTAAAATATAATCTTTTTTAAATTTTTATGCTTTGTCTTTATCATACAAATAAAATATTACTAGAAGTATACATCATGAAACATATTCCTTTTATTTTATGTTTAATGAAATAAAGTATATAAGAAACAATGTAAATAATTGATGTTTAATTGCATGAAAAGTTTGATAGTAAGATTCCAATGTGATTTCATTGTGTAAAGGTATCGAATTTTTTTACCAAAGTTTTGTGAGTATATATTTTATAATCTTCATTGAAAAGATAGCTAAAATCTAATTAGCAAACAATTGTATTTATCGTTTGATATTTGGTAGTTTTTTTCAGGAAGCCTATGGTCTGAATAATCTCAGAAGTCAACCATTCAAAAGTGAAGTAGACAAAATATGAATTTATTCAATAAAATTACTTTGACATATCAAAATACATAAAAAAGGTGGGGTAAGTGAAATAAAACAATGTACATTTTTTTATTGTTTTTGGGAATAGAACGTTCATATTTAACAGTTTGATTTATTATCTAAAGTATCAGTATATTTTACATCCTCATAAAAGTGTAACTATTAAGATTTTAAATCACTTTTATATAATTAGAAAAATATTCAAGTATATTCAATATTTTATTCTATTATAAATTTTTACCTAATAATAAATTATTTTTTTTAATACTTTTAAAAATGAAACATTTTATAATATTAATTAGTTTTACATTAAACAAAGGTTACACTAATCATTTAGATTTCAGTTGAACTACAATTGAATGAAACAAATAAGATAATATATTAATAGACAACCTTAAATAGTGAATAGAATTTATTAGACGATTTAACCTTGCACCACTGCACCTTCATTGTTTATATGAAATTATTGTTTTTTACTGTAGTATGCAAAAAATACAATTGTTTAAAGACAAATTATAGAGTTTGACAAGTATTGTTTAGTAATGAATATTATTGATAATAATGATAGTGTATCAAATGCCAAAATAGTAATTTTTACTTTGAAATATTGGATTCTCGTACAAAAACTTAGTATTATAAAAATATAAACTTGTAAAAATTATGCTTAGTACAATTCAAAATATCAAAGAATTTTTTCTGCTGTACTTTACACCAGGTAAATATATATGTATATATTGATAGATAGATATAGATTAATGTGTATTAGTTTTATTAATTATTTTGGAATTGAAGTGCAACAGATTTAAAGATAATAGTGAAATTATTTTATCCTTTATATATTTTTTGTTTGGACAAATAACTTGATGCCTTTTATATATGAGATTGGTTTAGAGGAGCATGTAATAAAATAATGCTACGAAATGAAGAATATTTGTTATTTATATTAATATTAAAATATACATAACATAATCAAATTTTAATCTGTTGACATTATTTTTACTTACCCCATTTATCAGTCATCATTTTGAATTTTTTTACTAATCTATCATATCACCAACTTAACAATTTGACAATTTGCATATTATTTTATTATATTTTTGATAATATTAGCTGCTACAAGCATTTGTAAATAAAAAATTTAATGTTAGCAAGATTAAATTGAGTGCTTTAATTATATACAATTTTAATTAAATGAATTAAAAAACATACAAATTTTCAAATTTTTAAATTAAAAATGATTACATCAATGTATGTAACAAATACTTTATAAAGTATGTAAGTAAATGAACTATCCTATATAATACTAAAAAAGAAATAAAAATATTCAGTCAATAAATTGTTTTTAATATAATATTCATTATAATGTTATTTATATAAAATTTCAAGTTTATTTAATAATTTGATGGTAATACTTCAGAATTACTTTATTTTTTTTTTTTGTATTTGGAATATTGTTATTTCTAATACGTTCCTTATTAAACCAATCTTAACGATAAAAATGTGTATGTCCATTAGGATTAAACATTTAAAAAAAAAATGAAATTGAGACAATCATTTATAATAATTATGAAATTTTAAATAATACTTAAACTTATTTCTTCTTTGGAATATAAAAAATGTAATTGATTAAGTCTGTTTAAACGTGTTTCAGATATAAAAAAATCTGTTGTAAAGTTCAAATATTTTTTTTTAAATTGGATAGCATAAGGTATAAAATTATGAAATATTGGTATATTACTGGAATAACTAAATGTTTAGACTTGTAGGTATGTAACTGGATGTGTTCAAATATTAGAATTATTTGTGTGTGTGTATATATATGTATGTATGAGTATGAATTTATGGTTCATAAACATACATCAAATATATAAATGTGTGAAGTAATACATACTTTATATAACAGTAAATGTAAATATTATGGAGGACTATATTCTTTGTTTAAAATATATAATTTTAAAATTATACATTGCTAAGAATAATTAACCACTTGTGCTGAAAAAATGTATTATCTGATACTTCTGGCAAGAAAGTAAAACAGTGTCTTGTTTTTTATACCTTGTTTAATTTATAAAATTCAAGAGATTCAAAAATTGAAATGCAGCTTTTCATTAATTTTTAATTGAATATTATATGGAATCTCTTTAAAAAATTAGCATTTCCTAAATGTGGAAGATCATCTACATATAAGGTAGCATTTTATATGAAAAAAGTTGGGAACATTTTTCTTGACACACTTCATATTAATAAAATAGGTTTCAAAATGGTTGTGTAGTATGGAACAAAATCATATTTGGAAATGTATACAATGTATTATACTGTATATTTTTAAATTATTCTGAAATTTATCATACTACTTAAACTATAAGTAATGTTCACATTACTTAAAAAAGTTTTTAATTTATATTCAAAGAATCTTAATAATATATCATTAATTTTATATTAATTTAGAAAATAAAATTGATTTTTCTTTCATAAAGAGTGCATTTATTGCCCATGCAAGTTGTTAAATTAACCGTTTGGTTCAGTATTAAACTTATTAATATTATATGAAAATATATATGTGGGTATAATTAAAACTATAATCAAAAATAAGGAAAATTAATGGAAAATATTTCAATTATGCACACAACGGTTATTCATATGAACCTAAACACATGTATACATGCAGATATTTACAAATATTTTTCTTATATGCAGATTTTTCGAATAAATTTAAACGAAGGCACTTGCATGTTTAAATTTTTTTATGTAACTCATTAAGTGAAATTAACAGGATATGATTATTTTAAATTAGCCTCTTTTGATTAATATTTTAATTATATATTAAAAAATAATGACTTGATGTAGAACTAAATAATTATATTCACTAAGATTTGAATAAAATGCATTATATTTTGATCATGTATATATGTATATACATATATCGGATATAAATTTTTACACTATAAAATCAATTAAAGCTGTATAAATTTAAACAAATTAAATTTCTTAATATTTTTAAAATGGTTTATCATCTCTTAAGGTGTATAATTTTTTATAAAAATTTCTCTTGTGTAAATTATATTCTAATGGATTATTTACTTGATATAAGATATTGAAAATATTTAAATTATTTTTTATTTGTATTTTTTTTCTGCTATCAGTGACATAAAAATACACACACATATACACAGGTCATAAATATTAAGTAAAATTAATATAAACAAAAAGTAAAAAAAAATATGAATTTTTTGTAAGAGTACAAAGAAATACATTAATGTAAACCGATAATTTGACATATATGATCGTAAATTTACAAGATTCATATTATTTAGAAAATAATTTAAATACAAAAATAATCGATGAATTTATTTTTTTTTAATAGACCATAATGGGTCTAATAAATTTAATGGATCGTAGGAACTATCAGTATTTTTATTGGAATTATCTTGTTTTGCAATTAAATTATCAGATGAGAACTGTTTTTTTGCTGTACCTTTTAATTTGTTAATAGAATCAGTAGGTGAATTACGACCAGACAAAACTGAAGATTGTGAAAAATTGCTTCCTCTGCGACTTAAATTTCCTGTTGACATATCTTCAATACTTTGTTGACTAGCAGGACCTGTTTAAAAGAAAATAAGCATCAAAAAAATATTAACTTTAGTAGTAACATTTTCTTAAATAATTCAAAAAGTGAATATAAATATAATTCTTATAAATGATAATTATGGAATTTGATATTACTTACGATCAGTGCTTGGTTGTAATTGAACTGGCCCAATTAATAAATCTTGAGATGGATGTCTTGTATGTGTTTTAATTTTAGTAGAATCTTCAAAACTTGATCTTGAAGTTAGTATACCTCGTTTCATTAATAAATCTTGAGAATGATACAAAACAGCTTGATAAGTAAACTTCAAATGTTCTCTATCTCTTAAAATTTGTTTACGTTGTCGCGATATTTCTGCAACTAATTTAACAATATCTGGTAAAGGAGCTGGCTGTATTACAGTTGCCGCTAGAACACAAATTAATCCACTACGACCTATTCCAGCTTCACAATGAACCACAATAGGATGATTTGAAGATCGTTGTTGATTATAATATGCCATTACTTCACAACAAAATCCAAGTAATGGTCCTGGTGATGCTGGGAATGAACTAGACAAAATCGAAAGACAACTTATTAATTTAAGTACGAAAGGTAATTATTGGATTACATTTTAAATATAGAGGTATTCATATTTATACAGAATTAATCAAATTGTATGAAAATATATATATATAATTTATCAAAGTTACCTTCCTGGCCATGAAGTAAACTGTAAGTGAACAATAAATCGAGTAACTCGTGATTCTATCATACATACTGCTATTATTCTTTCTATCCAATTATTTTTGACATTAAAGCTTTCTAAAGTTAATTTCATTTTTCCAATTTCTAATTCTTTTCCTTTCTCATTTGGCCAATATATTTGATTTTTTATCTACAAATAAATGATTATTTAATTCTATAATAATTCTATAATTTGAAACCAAAGAGTTTACTAAGAGCATCAGTAATAAAGCAATAGTTTCTATAATCATTATTAAATTATAAAGTAAGTAAGTTGTATTCAGAAAAAAATTATATGTTCGTATATGTGTCTTAAAAATCTACCATTCAAAACAGAAAAAAATTATCACCTCTGCATCATTAAGAAGGCATACTATTACTTCAGATTGCTGTTCCCAAACCATTGTCCAAAAATCTGCAAAAGTAGATGGTAATGGAGCTTGTGTAACTATGAAAGGTGGAGTGTGAAATCCTATGTTCTGAAATAAAGACATGTACACCTTGTTTTCTTTTATTTATTATAAATAAAATACCTTTATATGAGATGCGTTTATGTAATCATCTTTAGTTGATGGTAATTCCACTCGAGTATAATCATACGGCAGAATATCAGAAAATCGATTTTTCATCGGATAACATCTAGCAACTGAAATATTATGCTTAACAGAATCTCTCTCTTGAATTTCTAATAATTCTTTCCATTTTAAATCAAGTGGGGTAGGGCCATTTAAAGTTTTATTTGTTAAACCTTCAACAAATTTTTCAAATTTTTCTACTTCTTGAGTGAATTGATTTAGCAGTTCAGGATCAGCTAATGGATCTCTTTTAATGATTTTTGTTGATTCTAAAGACCGAGGAATATGTGTTGAAATCGCGTCTTCTACTTTGTCTTTTTTTAATTCCGATGAATTTGGTTCTGTTACTTGTATACTTTTCTTAATTTCTTTATTCTCAGTTGAAATAATTTCTTGACTATTTACTTGTGAGTGTGGAATTAAAGGAGCTTGGCTAATATTAAAATCAATATCTGCCAACAGATCGATATTTGATTTTTTTTCATTAACGTTAGTGTTGTCTTGTGAAACTTGAGCAGAAGGTTGAATATCAGAATTATTTGTTGTGTTACTATTGATTACATTTGTGTTCATAAAATTCTGTTGATGATACATATCGACTGGCACATTACTATATGCATTCGTTGTTGAATAATTATTTGGATCTGATGTTTGTGAAAAAGATTCATAAGGTACTGAATAAGATTGATTTAGTGTGTTATAATTTAATGACTCTGTATGTTCAGTAGAATAATTACCAGCACTTGTATAATGAGTAGTATTTGACGGTAGTACAGTTTGTCCTTGATAAAATTCATTACTACCTGTGTTATAATCATCTTTAGTATGGTGCCAGTACTGACTCTGAGAATTTATGTTTGGATCAAATTGAACAGGAATATTAGAAGGATAATTTACAGAAATATGTTCAGAATTGGTTGACTGAAATTGTGAAATATCTGGATTCGGTATAGCCATCGAATACTGAGGTTGGGAATAAATTGAAAATGTGTAGCTTTGTGAAGATACACTTTGTGGTATATCGATTTTCGGATAACCAATTTGGTAGGGTAAATATGCATCTTGATTATATGAATAAACAGGATGAACTGAAGGAACAGAAAAATTAGAATCTGTGTAAAGTTGTGTTTTCATAGTAGATGGTTGTGCATACATTTGATTTTTGTTTGAATATTTTATTGAAGATGAATCTTGAACTGAAGTTGGATAAACAGGTTCTTGAATATAGGTTTGATTCTGTTCAGAAGATATATTTGAGAAACTAGATGAAGGTAGAAAATGTTGCTCTTGGTTTGGATATTTTGAAGATAATGGATCTTGACCTGAAGAAGTTTGATACGGCTGTGTATTTGTACTCGTAATGGGAATTGAATTTGATTGTGATATCGGAATATTATTATAGTAATAATACTGTCCCGGGTGTTGGTGACCAGGTTGATAAGAATTGTTTGAAATATTAGGATTATCAGATACTTGGGTAGTAGAATAATTTTGCCCGTTTGATGATCCCTGAGGTACATACATATAAGGTAATTGGTCATTTACTTTACTTAAATTTTGTTTAACTATTAAAGCTGCCATTTTTTCAGAAATATTATCAGAATTATTATCTGTTAAAGTAGGATTTAAAATATGTGGAGTTTGAGTATTTGTAACTGATAATTGAGATGACTGGACAGTACCAGGGTATGAATAGTTATGATTTTGACTATAATTGAAAGTTGCATTAGGATATATTTGAGAATTTAGAGGCTGTGTAACTACTACTGATACAGACTGAGCCCCTGAATAATTATCTTGTATAGAAGTTTGTATAAATTTTGAGTGACTATCATAGTTTGAAAATGTATCTTGTATTGGTTTGTTAAAATGATCTGGTTTTGAAGATCCTGTACAAACTTCATTTGTTCCTTCAGATCCAACTGGTGCTGGGCGTATAGATGGTATAACAGGTTGTGAAGTGAAATCAGTATTTTTTAAAACTGTTGCACTTGAATCATAGTACAAGTTTGGTTGAGGTGATGAAGACTGATCATAAGATGGATTATAAAAAGAACTTGAGAAAGATTGAGAAGAGTTTTCAGATTTCATAGCAGCAATATAATCCTTTAATTTGGATCCTTTTGTTGTTGTATCTGGTACAGTAGTAGATATTTTGTTTTTTGTAAAAATTGCTTCTCTTTCTTCATTTATTACTTTACAAGTACTTTTAAGACGTTGTAGAAGTTTAGTAACATTGACTTCTAATTTTTTATAAAACTCAATACCTTTATTTGCTTTACCGAGAAGATCATCATAAGCATCATAAGAAGTGCATAAAGACATAATAGTAGTTTCTCGTTGTTTAAATATATCTGATAATACTTTTCGAGTGTTCGAATGACGTGCATATGCATCTGTCATGGCTTTCAGTATATTTTCTTGGGCAATTAAATTTTGTTCGATTAGTTTTACCTGAGAGTATAAACAGATGTTTAAAAATTAATCCATAAACTATATCAATATTTACATGAATTTTTGAAAAATGTCGATTATAAATCTACATTATAGCTGCACTTACATATTGTTGATGTTTTTGCATTTCTTGTTCGAATAATACATTTAATGGCTGATCTGAAGGTTTTGTAATTATTTGATTTGTGACATCATCCTGATTAACTGATTCACGTAATTGAGTCACTAACATCAAGCGTTGTTGTCGCATCTCATCTATTTTATTTAAAAGCATGTGAAGTTCTTTAATAGCATCTTCATTAATTGCAGCTAAAATATAAATTATATTATTGCTGTTTTCTTTAAAAAACTTTTTAAGCACTTACTGACATAAAATTGTGTATTAAATTTATAATTAATATATTAAAATTCAAAATAAGTATTATTGAAGAGTACAATATGTGTGTGTATATATATATAATGACAAAGAATGCAACTTACAATTCGGAAGTTTAAGTACTGGTATGTGCTGACGTAATTCATCAAATGGCATTGTAAGCATTTTCAAATTGTTTACATGTAAAGTCATTGCTCTATGAAGAGTCTGGTTTGATTCAGATGCTTTTGCATGTGCTTCACTGTATTTTCCAGCTTCACGTTTAAGCTCTGTGATAACCATACTGGTCGGTCGTGGTCCAACAGCAATTTGATATTCTTTCTCCTTTGATTCTTCATCCTAAATATTAAAGTTATTAATTATAATTGACTAACAGTTAATATTCATAGAAAATCAATCATTACTTTTAAATATGCATTTGCTTCTTCTAACATACTTTCAACATCATGATAAGTGTTGGCTAAAGTAGCCATTGCTTGAACTAAATCTTTTGTAGCATCAGTTCGTGCACTTAGAGCTGCTGCACGATCCACTATATCTTGAGGGATAGCATTCACTTCTACTCCATTGAAAAGAACTTCAATTGCTTGTTTAATAGGTTCTAATTGCAATGAATTCATGTAAGTTGATAACTGATTATCTTTTTCTTCAACTTGTGCTGTAACTGATCTTAATAATTGAGCTTTTTCTTCACTATAAACTGATGATGCTTCATGTGCTTGCATTGGTACTAATCGAGCAAAAATATCAGGCCCAGACACCTACCAAATAATTCCAAATTAGCGCCAAAAATATTGTAGTATTACTGAAATACAAACCTCTGGATCATTGAAATTAAATGGTATTCCTTTAACTAAGGATGCTCCTTTTACTTGTTGTAAAAGATCTTTATCTGGAACTTCTTCATGATAAATAAATTCATTTTCATTTTTTGCAGCTTTTCTTTTTCCTTCAACAACATCCATAGTAAATGCTAAAGCTTCATTAATAATCTACAATAAAATGAAACAAATATATTTGTGCATATATGTATGTATAAATGTTTGCGTGTGTGTACACACATCCACATATATATATATATATAATCTATACCATTTACAATTTTTTAATTTATATTATTAAAAGCAAGTTTATAATTGAGTTGATTAATATGAAATGAATTTATTCATCAAATGCATTTGAGCTTGCATTTCCAATAAATGCATTTTGAATACTTATATGACATAATACATACATGAGATTGATCCATCCCTTTAGATAATTTTCTAGCATTCTCAAGTTCTTGACATGCAGCTTGATAGAAAGCTACTCTTTCACCCATTTTTTGTTGTTCTTCAGCTTGTTGACCATGATATAAAAGAGCAATGCAACTATGATATGCAATCTATAATATATATTATTTATATAGTCACATATTTGAATGGCTAATAATAAATATAATTGAACTGTATACCTTGAAACGCAAATATTTACTCCATTCTTTATAGAATCTACTACCAATTGTTTCTGCAATTGCACCTTCATCTCCACCGATTTGTAAACTAATTAAAGCTTGATTATAATAATCAACTACTTGCACTGCAACTTTCGCTATTAAAATAAAACAGATTTAATTAATAAAGATAATGAAATATATTTATTTCATATCTATAAATAAATTTCATTCCAAAAAACAATATATATATATATATATATATATATATATATATATATATATATATATATATATATATATATATACATACACACACACATGTAGTATTGATGTATTTATGTACATATAGAGAAAATATTTGTTAAAATATACAAAATATCACTCTTAATTTTATTATTATATCTACTTATAATTTTAAAATAAAGTAATTAGTATATTACTATTTATATAAATACTACATTATAAAGGCTTCTAAGTTTTTAAGAAGCAAATTTCTTTTAATACAAATGACTATCTCAACATTCTAAATACAAAAAATAATCAAATATTTTTATTGATTATATAATAAAAATAATTAATACATTTATTTTTAGTGTACTGTTATAGAAACAATTTCTCACCTATTATAGTTGCTTTACGATTATCCATCATACTTTTTTCAAGAATACACTCTTGTGCTTGTGCTAAACATAATTGATACATATAATTCATTACTTCTGGGGCTAGGTCTGCTCCTGATGGTTGAGGGTAAGTCTGTTTTAAATACTGTAAAATTACATGAATATGTTAAATAAAATATATATATTTTTCTTTTCGTAATTAATAAACCTGAAACGCCCAGGCTGCACATTGAAAATGAGTGCATGCCATTTTCATACCATCAGATGTGTTCCGTGAATCTGATGCTCCCAATTGTGTATGAAGAGCTCCAATATTATATAATATCGAAACAAGCTCAAAACGAATATCACCAACTGAACATACCATACTAGCATAGATATCTCTCCTAAATAATATGGTGATTATATTTAGATGGGTATATGTTTGTATGTGTATGTGTGTGTATATATATATATATATATATATACACACACACATACATATATGTACATGTACTCTTAAAATACCATGAAAAAGTAACTGCTGCTGGTTCTCCTTTCGACATTGGAAATCGAGACTGGAGAAAATGCAACTGGCAAAAATAACGTTTTAAAGTTTGGCATCCTGTAACATCATTAACAGGTCGTATGGCTGAAGCTCTCAATGCTTCTAGATTTCGTATTTCATTAGAATATGACTCAGGATCTTCATGATAAACTTCAGCTATGTACTACAATAAAAAAACTTCATCTATATAAGAAATCAAAACATACTATAGTAATATATAATAGTGTATTAAAAAGAATTGATATTTTTATATTAAAAAAAAGTTATTAACTTATAAATTTCACTTACGTATTTTATTTTGGGAGCAAAAGACACATTTTCTGGGCTTATTTTCAAATCAAAACTTATCATTGGTAAGCGAGGTACAGCTTCCATTGTAAATTGACTTTATTATTGGATTATAAACAAAAATTTACGTATTAGACTTCTTTCAATAAAATTGACAACTGACGTAGATACCAAAGTGTAATAATAAAATCACTATTAACATTACTGACAGAGAGTGGACTTTATCTATGTTACTGATATAAAAATTCTTAAGTTTAAAGCTTGTTATTCTCTTAATGTTAAACTGTCATAGAACGTCATAGAATATATACATTCATATCGATAATAAAGTAATCAACTTTTACGGCAGTTCATTGATGACGTTGTGCTGAATGTGCCGTGTTGTACATTTCATAGCAGTACAATTTCTGTTGACGTGGAGATTAGTGGGGATTGAAATGTAGTAGTATTATGATTTAGTTTGTAATACATTTACCTTGGTGATACGTTCGTAAGTTTAGTACTGAATGATTGCTACATAATAATTGACATTTAATTTGTTAGATATTATAATTAACAAAAATGGTAGGTTAAATACATTATAATTATCTATTTTAAATAAACCTAACCTAATATATTTTACGGAAATTTTAGCCAGCTGCTCCAAGTTCAACAGCTGTAGGTTCAGGGAGCAGATCTCCCTCAAAGATTGTAGCACCACGTACCGCAAGTGGTGGAACAGTTCGTCAAAGAAAAACTGCTCCCACAACAGCAGCACGTAATCGTAATACTGGAACTAGTAGTGGAGGAATGTGGAGATTTTATACAGATGATTCGCCAGGAATCAAAGTGTAAAGAAAAAATATTTATTACTTTTATTTTTTCACTCTAAATTATTGTATTCTTTATAATTTAGTTATATGTATGTAACAGTACATTTGTTGATGTGCATATTGAAAAAAATATGTTTGCAAAGTATTTAACTCATTTTGAGAATATGAAAATATATATTTAAAAAAAAACATGTTTAAAAGTAGTCAATAATTACAGTTAGTTTTCTAGTAATTGTTATACTTTTGAATTATTTATATTTAATCTATGTATATTTCTATTTTTTCTTACTACAATTAGTTTTGATGTTTTCATTATCTTTATGTAGTTTTTGATGAGTTGTTTTCATTTTTTAAATCAGAATTCAACTGAAGTAAATTTTAATTTTAAAACTAGTAACAACTCTTCCCAGACTAGTTAACTTGATGAGATCAATGAAACTTACGCTGTGGTTTATAGAAACAATCGGAAGATTTAAATTTAATTTCAGTCCATACTTACATTAAAAAGTTATATACCATCAGTGTATTGTGCATGATATTATGCATTCAACACATTGGGTAATTTGACTTTTGTTACACCTATAAATCTTTAGGTTAGTGTTTTTGTTTTTAAGATGCAACATTTTGTTATTCTTTAAAATAATTTTGAATGACAGTATTTTTTTTATAGTTTATAAAAATTAAATTGTAATATTTTGCTTTGAAATTAGTGTATACTTTTGTCATCCTACATAGTCATTTTTTATCGGTACTAGTATGCATTGATTAGATTAATTGATCATGTTTGTTCATCATTTGTTGTAATTCAGTTCAACTGTTTAATTACTACTTCTATCTTTAAATTAGTTAAATTATATATGTTTTTCACATATATTTTTGATTAAAATGTTTGAGTGTTAGATGTAATTTTGCTAACGATGTACTTGTCTTCTTTTATAGAGGTCCTGTTCCTGTGTTAGTTATGTCTCTTCTATTCATCGCTTCAGTCTTTATGTTACACATTTGGGGAAAGTACACTCGTTCTTGAAATAAGTAGTACTTATGGAAATTTTTTTTACTAACATTTGAAAAATGGTCTGTATAATAACTACATTTGAATATCATTCCATTCATTACAGGAATATTTGTCATTGATTCATTATTTAATAAGTATTTTACAAAAACAATTGTAAGATTTTTGTTATTTTCAATAAAATAATTATTACAATAATATTAATGAAATAGTTCTTTTTTGAATTTTCTTTAATACATTTACAATTTATTACCTGAGAATTTAATCTGAAGACCATTTAACTTAAAATATTTTCAAGTATAAAGTGAAATACTTACATAAAAGAATGTAAATTTAAATTAATTATAGCTACATGAATTGTATGTATTGTACTAAGACTAGGCTATTTAATATTAAAAGATTTATTTATTTTTATTTTTTTTTAGGCTTACGGTAAAAGAATAAATTTCATAGTCTATAAAAGTCTTTTTTTAACCATCTTAGTATGTTTATGTAAAACTTCATTTAGATATACTATTGAAATATTTGAGACCTTTTTTATCACAGGCTGGTTTTAAATTATATTGGTGATAATGCATAATTTTTTGTGTAAACTATTAAATCAATAATTAATTCTGAACAGATGAACAATAAATAAAATTTCTTAATTAAATAAAGGTTGTTTAAAGAAAAGAGTATGTAAATATCTAATATAAAAATAATGATCATGTAATAGAATAATTTTAGTATAGATTTAAATAGAAATAAATTGTTTACAGGATATTTGTAACTGTGTGTCATGGAGTATTCCTTTCTCTTCCTTATGTATTTAAATCATAAATGTTCTGAATTATAATAATTTTGTTTTAGGGGCATAAAGTTACTGTTAAAGGTCAAGCTAATATGCTTAATTATATGTTAGTTTTTTTTTCCTGATTAAAGGTAATTATGATTATATTTCCAGTAAATTATAACTAAATGATTTGTTTATTAAAAGATTTTTTTTATATAATTTGATGTTTAAAATTGTTGAATATGTAATGAATGTATTTTACATGTCTCAGCGAAAGAAAAGAAATATTGGGTCTAAATACCATAAAAATCAAAGTATTAGAAGTAGTATCGAAAAACAAGAAAAAATTAAGATTAATAAAAAGAGGTGAAAGAAGAATAGAATTGATATAAAAAGAGAAGTATCAGATATAACAGGACTAACAATTTTGAAATAAATATGAGCGAGACATTTAAATTTAAAAAAAACATTCATGGTAATATATAAATTTACCTTTATATAATATGCATATAGATTGTTAGAATCTAATATATGTTTTATATTTGAATACAAGTTAAAACTGAATTAGAAAAATCTAAAATATCGTTTGTTTTTATTATATATATGTTGGTTATAATTCATTGAAAAATCATATATTAAAAATTTCCAAAAAGATACATTGTTGATTTATGTATACTTATGTCATATATTTCTATTTGATTTTATAAAAATGTATATTTATTATACTAAATTTGTCTAAGAATTTTATTGCACATAATGAAAAGTTTGTATGTGTATTCAATGAAATTTTTTTAAATGAAAAAATTATATAATTGGTGTTTAAACATTTATTTAATATAAGAAGACATTTAGAATATAGACATTTTTAGAATTTTCTTATATATATATATATGTGTCGCCACTTATTAAATGGTCCTAAATTCGGTTCATTCTTTGAAACTTTGCTATACCAAGATCTTTGTCACATAGTGATGTTATAAAAGGTATAGTCCTTAGTGAACAGATAATTCATTAGTGTCATGTTTCAAATATACTAATTTAATTTTTTTAACAGGCAGTTTATGTTGTTACAGGAAGTTATGATTGTTAATATTTTATATCTTATCCCCAAACCATTTTCTTTTTTTTTGTTAAAATATTGAACTAAATTACTATTTGAGGGTTTTATTATTTAATAATAATTAAATAATTTGAATATGTCAAAAAACATGTAGGAGACGTTCCCAGATTACAAAATACACTATATATGTAGGCTTCTAAATTTATACTTATACAATTATGTTTTTTACTAAATGGTAACACATTTTGCTCAGTAAAATGTATTAATGTATAAATATGATTATGCTGTTAAACTTTAGTAGAGTTTTTGTTTGAAAATAAAATAATTTTAATGAAAAAATAAAATTTTCTTCATTTATTATGAATAAAAAATATTATAAAGAAATAAATAAGAAAATATGTTGCAAATAAATAGTTAATGAATTTGTAATTTCATAAAATAACAAGTAATACAAGTGTTCATTAATTGTGTAATGAAAGAATATGTATTCGTTAATATGCATAATTTCTTAATTTTTATGGTCCATTTTTACAATGATTCAAATATAGTTGAGTTCTAAATTAGACATATTTTCCAATTATTTTATTTCGTGCTGTTTAGCGGGTTGCTGCCTACCTAATGGAGATGCAGAGTTCTAAAATTGTTAGGTTTGGTCGTTAGAAATCTGACGGGAAGAATTTTCCCGATTTTCAAGCTAATGATATTGAATAATTTTCATAAAATCATAAATATGGATTTCAGTTAAATAACTGGTGGAAATAAATCAAGGAAACAATGTAGAGATAGTTACGTATAAAGAAAAATATCTTGCACTATTTATAATAAAATGTGTAAATGTGTACTGAAAGTTTATGATCCTATTTCTTTTTTAAAGTAGATAGGTATCTGGCATTGCATAGCTCCTTATAAACCTTGTTTGTTTTTATAAATAATCGTTAGAATTCCAAGTTTCCAGCTTAATTTTAAATAACGTGAAAATTCTATTTTATAAATTTCTGTATTGATTGAACTTTATTTTTCTATACTTCTTTACGGTAGAAATATGACAAAAACAGTCTTAAATTTTAACTTTCTAGGTAATTGGTTTTGACAAATATATATATATATATATATATAATGTCTCATTTGAAATTTGAAATGGCAGGTGTTTGCTTATGGAATAGATGTGTACAACAATAAATGTATTGTGATAAATTTATATTTACAAACTGTTCAAGAATATTCTATCTACATAAAATGTTGTCACATGTTTGTAAAAAATTTGGGAAGAGTTCGAAATCAGTTCG
>CM068320.1:28961480-28996480 GCA_034766995.1 Acanthacorydalis orientalis
AATTTGGTAATTGTAATATAATTTTTAAAGTATTCATTCAAGTATAAAGTATTATACTATTCAAATATAATTTAGCTTTAAATGTATTTTCAATATAACTAATTAAAGTTGTTACTTTTTGTTTTAGTAACGCATGTTGTATGCGTGACTATATTTAATGCAACAAAATTTAAAGATGTAAAACATTTTTTCCTTTTACAGTTTATCAAAAACATTTAAGTACTCTAATTTCTAGTTAACTGCTCGTCATTTTTTTTGTTATAAAGATAAATAAATACAGTGGCTACTAAAATCTATCATTTATAAAAAAATATTTTACTAATTAAGAGAAACATTATAAGTTGCTTAAAAATAATAGAAAACTTTTTCGTGCAATAGAGAAAAGAGACAATAAAAAAAGGTAATTTATTTTCAGATTTGGAAAATTGATTTCTTCATGATTTTTGTATGTATATAGTTTTTTTGTCACTTTTAAAATATGTTATTGAAGGGGATGTATTAATGTATTGTTTAATAGAGTTGTATTTTAACTACATTGTTTTGAATTGATATACATTATTAGTTTTTTTTTTACAATAATTTGAAGTCTTTTTTTAATTTTCTGATATTCTGGTTAGAGATTATAGAACAAAGACGATTATGTATGAGATTCATGGTGTAGATTTTTTTAGGCATGCCCACAATTTTTTATTTTAAAACCACAAAATATTGGTTTACAATCCATTGTTTAACACTCATTCATCTTTTGCTATTGATGTACTTTCGCCTGTCTTGTGTCATGTTTTTGTATTTTTATTTATTTTGTAAATATTTCTGTTGATATATTTTTCCTTTAATCTCGGCATACTCAAATCATAATCTATTTTCTTCTATATCTGAGTGTTAGTGTTTTAGAAACTACTTTTTTATTTTCAAAATCAAATCGACCACTAGATTTAATTAACACCTTATAACTAATTTATGTATATATTCATTTTTTTTTGTAATGGACCAAATGATCATTAGCTTAAGGATCAAATTTCGTATTTTTAAGCAAATTTTAATCGTTTTTTTTTAAAAAAAATGTATTGGATTGCCTTTTTTATACAATTTACAAAATTAACATTTTAGTATATATTCTTTTGTCGATCATTTATTAATATATTTGTGAGTGTCAAAATTAAAGAGGGCTAGTTGTTACTGTGTTAAGCTTTTTGGTTTGAATGTTTCGAATTAAAATTATTTAATTTAAGAAAACTAACCATTTTTTTAAACAAACACTAAGGTTGCGTTAAATTGTCTCATACGATATAATAAATATATAATGTCATAAATATCGAGAATAGTTTTCAAATCAATGAATGTTGAATATAATTATAGTTGGTGTAGTATTCTTTTCAAGTTAAAGTTGATAAAATTACAAAAAAATATTCGAAAATAAAATATGTATGTTGGTAATTGAATTGAAAAAAGAAGGTGACATTAAAATTGTTTATGAAGTTTTGAAGATAAAATGTACGTGTCTCCAACATAATTAAATAAATGGCAAATGATTTATTTAACATTGGTAGGAACTCCTTAGGGTTATAAAAATACGGCTAATTTTACTGGGATTTGGGTGATTAAATTTAAAAATTCAGTTCTAATAACTAAGGAAAATAGAATTGTTTTTTTATCTCTTTGGGAATTGTTCCTTCTGATGTTTACCACGGGCCGATTTGTAATTAAAAATTTGCATAAAATGTAAATACATGGTATATACAGTATATTGATCTACAGGATAAGTATTTTGGACGCATATACATATTCTTTAAATGTTTACTAAGCATAAAATAGAGGGGCGACTAGTCAGTAAGATAATCTTCAGCTATTCTGTACAATTTTAAATTGATAGATGGAGGTAAGGCTGAACGAGTGTGTAGGGATGGGAGAACGCTGAGGTGAAAAGTAGATATAAAATTGAGAAATATTATAAACACACACCCTAGCCCTAAATAATTGAAGAAGAAAAATAATAACTGTACGAACATCTGCTGTGCTATAAAATAAAATCATGAAAAAATCAAAATGGATTTGAAATGACGGTCTATTCACCTGTACTTATTTTAAAATTTATCTACCATATACCAGTGTAAATTTAAATTTAACTGAATAATAAAGTAGTAAATCGTAAATTCTTTTTATCATATTTAAACTAGCACATTACGTGACTGTTTACAACGAGAAAGAGTTTGTTGTTTTATTTACAGTTATTTTTTAATTTGCGAACCATTTCTGTATTTTCAGTTTTGCTCGTTTTTATACATTTCCAAATGGCTAACGTTTAGAAATAATTAAAAGTTAATATATTAAATATTTATGCAAAGATTTGGTATCACACCAAAGAGAATAATAATTATGCGTGCATATTCCAATATAATATTATCAGAGTTGAAATCATAAATGTACTTAACAGTGATTTAAAAAAAATCTTTTTATTGTTGATAACAGATGTACCCCAGAATATACCGAAATATTGATGCGATCTTAACGGGTGCTGTTTTGTTCTATTAAAATGTATTCAGTTGGGTCTTTACCATTTTCAACTATTTGAGTTAGGTTTTCCATTAAGCATGAAAATGAAATACAGAGAAAGTTTATTTTATAATACATTTCTGTTAACATGAAAGCTTTCGAAAAGAAATAAATTAGCTCTTCTATTTTTTTTTTGGAGAAATGGTGTAAATAATTATTGTGATGAGCAAGAGAAACAATGGTTAAAAAACAAAACAGCCACTATAATCTTATCGAGTATCAAAGTGAAAATTTGTTTGTGTATTAATGATAACATATATATATAAACATAAATATAAATAATTATATATAATGTTATATAGTCAAAGCTATCCACACAAAAAAATTTATAAAACAAAACGTTGCAAAAAATAATCTGTCTATGATAATGTTTATATAGACTTACTACATATATATTATTGTATGTATATGAATCCACGACGTTGATTTATTAATTTGAGACATAGCTTCTATGATACCCAAATATGTTTATTGTTTCATTCGGTACATATGTTACATGCTTATAATTGGCAAGTGGGCGAGTGAAGTGTGTAGGGGGCGAAGCCCTCTAGTATATATGTATTTTATATATATATTATATATAATACATACATATATATATACACACACACACGTATTATGGACAAGTATATAAATTTATATATTAAAGGGTTTACTGTAAACTGAATGTACGTCTTCCATTATAATAATAAATAAACATTTTAAGTCTAAAATAAAATTTATTATTTTTAAAATATTGCTCGAATTCATGTACTTTTTAAAGATGTCTTTATATATTCTTGTAATGAATAAATTAATTTTTGGTATTTCAGTAGCTATAATTAAATCTAGATTTCATTTTATAAACCTATTCAATGGTGTATTTTATCTACTACACAAAAATAAATCATTAATTCTATGTTTTGATCAAATATAATTTTGATTTAATTAATTTTATATTTTAAAATACTATGTTTACAGAATATGGTTTAAAATTACATAGTACTCACATAGTTGCTCAATTGTTAGTATTAATGTTTGTAGATATTCAACTCAAATGAATTATTTGCTGTTATATATTTTTAACATGTTTATTAAATTGAAATAAAAAATGTGAGAAAGGATAAAAAATAAAACTTTAAATTGATAAAACTTAGTATATAAGAATGGAAAATACATTAAATAATTGGAGTGAAAAATAATTAAATAGATGGATTAAGAGTTGACCGTTCACAATGTGTTTGTTATTCATCTTTACACTTGTGTGTATATATATATATATATATATATAGTATATAGTACATGTAAAACATCTAATTAAATAGGAGAAAAAGATTTGGTACATGATGTGGGAAACAAATATTATTCTTTTGTAGTATTGCAGTATACCTTATGATGTTAAATTATATTTGCATAATTTTCTAACTTGTTCAAAATTTTAAACTTCACATGTAAAAAAATAAAAATGTAAATTGCACAATTTTTGTGTTGTTTCACAGATATAATTACGCATTCATATGTAGATGGTATATTTATGTACTGTTTATATAGTATCTTTCCATGTATTGTAAACCGTATACCCAGGAATAAATATAAGTTTGTTTTTAAAAAATATAAATATTGCACTCTGGATGAATCCGTTCGCTGTTACAATTTGTTGTTGAGCGATTGCGTCGAACTGGAGCGTAAACGCCATGAACTTTGACGGCCGTGAGGTGTCGTCCGGGCGTCGTAGACCGGGCTCGGAGTTCTCAAGGACATTGATGCGGACGGGTCTATCGATCCATGTTGTCGCAAGTTACTATAAGCTCTCTCCAATTATTTAATGCTTTTTTGTTCAGTACAATATGTGTGTATATATGTATGTATGTATGTACATATATATATATATATATATATATATATATATATATATATATATATATATAAAGTATGTATTGTATACATGAGTAAAATATTTATAAAAATAAATAACGAATCGATATGTTATAATTAGATTATATTTATTTTTTTCACGAATCCTTTTTCAATAAATTGGTATTGATTTTTCATATTAAAGTTATTTTGTTTTAAAAACATTATATTTGTAGGTATTAAGAAATGAAAAGGGTATTACAAGTATAACGAGATTACTTATTATTTAGCAATGTTTTTGTCCGAAATGAGAAAGGAAGTTAAACTTTAAATACTATAATGTAGTTATAATATATTAAGTTATTTAGGTCGATTGTTGCAATTTAATTTTTCAGTCGTTAAATTTTAACTAACATATTTCCTCGACGCAGGAGGCGCATGAAACTTAATACTTTTTGTGTATTTATTTCCTTTATGGTATTTTTTTTTTTTGGTTTAGAATATTTACTAAATTGTTTGGAATAAATTGGATTTATTAATGTTTTGAAACTGTGATTTAGAAAGATTTAATTCATCTTAAATAATGTATTTTTTTGTTTTTAATTTTATTTTTAGAAAATTACCTTGAATAACAGTTATGTTTTTGTTTAAATATGTTATTATTTTGATTAAAATTGTAATTTTTTGTTATGATTTAATAGTTTATTAGATTAGTATAAGTATAAATAAATTATGGATATGCGGAAAATCAATGACTTTTTTAAAAAAAATGTTGTAATGAGAAACTATTTATTTATTCAGTTGCTAGAGATAAATAAATTATTTAGTATTAATTCTGTTCCTTTTTAATTGGTTCCATATGGACTATATTTTCAGAAATGTTTTATAAATTTAGACTAACTCTAGATTAGCAACTATTTGTCCATACTTTATTTTCGGTAAATTATCAATTAATTATAGTAAAATGATTGTAATTTTTGTGCTTAATATTAATGTTATTTTCAAAAAAATCTAACTATATATATTATATGCATGGAACCATAATAGTATTCCATGGTTGTGATTTAATAAATCGATGTTTATGATTAATGTAATATATTTTTTGTATTAATTTTTGAAATTTAAAAATTAACCTAATAGTAAAAGGTAGTAATTTTTATTCAGAGATTCTTTTATGTTATACAATTTATTCAAGTTCTTTCCGAAATAAGTACGGTTACAATTGTAAATTCCAGTAAAATTTATGTGGCAGAAAAAGAACGAAAAATATATTTTTTTGAAGATTAAAATTAAACTTTATTATTGTTTTTAATTGTAGTTCAATAAATAATAGTACATTAAGTGTTACACACTAGAATATTTTATTATTTTACTTTTAGGTTTTAGTACTTTTATTAAAAGAAAAAATAATGATATTATTTTTATTTACATCTATATTAACAAGGTGATTTTGTTGTTCGTATTACTAAATCTTTAATTTTTGATGTATTTGGAAATTATTTTTTTGATTTTTGTTGTCTATGTGTATATTTATTTCTTTTTTTTAATTTTTAATTTACAATTTAAATAGAAAGTACAGTGTCAACAAAATATTTTTGATTCAATCTTTTAGTTTATCAGTTTAGATTGGAGATTTATAAATCATAACGAAGGACATGTAATTTTTGAAAATTTCCTGTTTTATTTTTCTTATTTACTTCACACGCCTTTCTTTCATGGTATACTCGATATATTTGGAATATTAATCTGTAAATAAATTCGTTTTCCGAGTTTTATATAAAACAGTTGCTAGTAAAGAATTTAAAAATTCTTTGTTTAAATCTAACAGATTCTATTGTGTACGTGCGCTAACACTTCATTTTTATTTTGTCTGCAAATAATACAATTTTTGTATGTTATATGATGAGTTTCGGTTCCCATTTTTAAATGTAGTACATATCTGAGCCTTATTGCTTCATTTGCACTGATAGTCGCTTAGTCGGCCACTGTGTCGACTAAAGATCGTGCACGAAGAGAAATATATTTCTTTATTTACAAACACCTGTAACGGACCGTGAACTCAGAATAGTCGATGCGGCTTCACAAATCTGGTTTGACAACTAATTGTCATTATTGAAATGCCAGTGATTTTTCACATAATTGACTGATTTTACAAATTCATTACAGTTTTTTTTTCGTTTTACGACGTGCGTACAATATGAAAGAAATTAAAATTAAAGAGAAGTAAGTTAATTCAGTTTTATTTTATAGCATTAATAATGTTGATGTAAATTAATCAATGCCGCATTTTGACAGAAAGTCATGTATTTGAAAATATCATTTTTTAGTTGTGTATAATAGATAGAGCTCTTTAAACTGAAGAATGGCATTACAAAACCATCCTCCAGTAAACAGTAGTGCTACTTGTATAGAAGAACAATAATCTGAATTATTTTTTTTTAGTTTTCTGAAAAGTAACGATTTTTGTTGTTTTCATTTAATGTGTATCGTTTTTATTTATAAAATTGAATGAAGTGAAAATAGATTAAAAATGTATACTTTTTATGTTTTGTATACTATTTTTAGTGTATACGATTTTTTTTTAAATAAATTGTATTTCAACATAATACAATTTTTAATAGTTTTATATTATAATTTTTTCATAATTTATCATATAGTATAAGTTGAATTTTATTTCATTCAGTGAATTTGTTGTTTAATGTGGAATAAATTTTGTTAAATATTTGCTTGCGATTAAAAAAAGTATGTATATAAACAACGGAACTAGATTTTAGCGGATATGGTATAACGAATTGACATGGATTTTGGTTTATTAGTATTTTCAAACAAACATTTAGTTTTATAAACACAGATTCCGGTTAAAAATGTTCAATAGAACATTGTTGATCATTTTAAATTGTAGCATATTCGCATTTCGACGGCAATATCGTTATCTTCAGAGCGCCAAAGTTTAGAATAGATTTAATAGATTTTTCTGTATCTTGGCGTTGTGAGTCGAAAATATTTTTATATTTTAAATATAGTCACGTTATATAAATACGTTAGAATTGTTTAATGGTATGTATAGATCTATTATTAATTTCATATTTTGTTATTTCTTATTTAATAATTTTATGTTACTATGTAGTATAATTTACGATCATATTGTCAGAATTTATCGAAAAAATTAACATCTAGGTAAATTTTACTTCTCTTTTATATAAGAAGAGAAACAGTTATAACGAAGAAGTATACTTTGTCAGGTAATGATCGCTATAACCGAGTTCATCTGTGTATAGATACCCCTGTGTGTGTGCGTTTATATATATATATATATATATATGCGCGTTTGTTTTAAATGAGGTGAAACTATATCTGTCAAGTTATTATTTAATTTATGCTGAACGTATTTTATACATTTTGTTATCGCAATACAATCTAATAAATAATTTAATAAGAAATATGTAAGATTTACTTTATTTATGACGTTCTAATTATCTGAAGTATTTATCTTTTTTTAATATAAAAGTTTATGGGCATACTTCATCCATATTACTACAAATATTTCTGTGCAAATATTAATGTAGAAAAAATGCCGTTCTTTTGCTAGATGTGGCGATTCAAATTAACGTAACAGTAGGGACAGTACGCGGAAGAGAATTTACAATTACTAAATGACAATTTTGTGACGCTTAAAACGGATCTTGTCAAGATCTTCCCACCTGATGAGCGATGAGAGATGAGAATAAGTATGATGATGACCAGTGTTTTGTTGTATTTAAGTAATATATATATATATATACATGCATATATATATATATATATATATATACATATATATATATATATATATATATATATATATATAATATAATAGATAGATTTTGTAAATAAATTTATGATTTTAATTTTTTTCTGGAATATTTTTATTGTTTTATTTACATGCCTTTAATTAATTTGAATATTTACTGAATGTGTTTTAATCCATTGATCATCTGTATGTAAACTATAATTCTAGTTTTTAATTATTACAAATGTAATTTCAATAGGAAGTCAATCGGTTGAAAGGTATAGATATGGATTTTTTTTTTCGAATTTCGTACATTATATGCATTTTTCAAACGATTTCATTACAATTTGGTATTCAGATAAGAAAATTATTTTTGATTCGTTCAGATTTCATATCATACTTGATTAGAATTCTGTTTGTAGAAGTACATGAATACAATAAAATATAAGTTATGTTTGTGTAGGTTATGGTTGTGTTTCGTGTTTTTATAAGTATTTTCCAATTCTATTAAGAAAAATACACACACACACATATATAAATAAATAAATAAATAATGAAAGTTGACCGCAGATTCTGGAAATTCACATTTTATGAGTATTATACAATAATGTATTTCTCGCACGATTGTTTAAAAACAGACCAGTCTTTTGATTAGGGATTGAGCAAATAAGTAAAATATTAATTCTATTTTCAGGACGTTTTGTAAACGGTTAGGTTTAACAATCAAATATTAACTGGTTGTTAGTTATGTTACTCCTTATAATTGATCCAATTAAGCTACGCCAGTTTTCGTTTGAGATATTTTACTAGATGAGAGTTATGTTCTCTATTTCCATGCCGTCTTATGGAGAGCGCATGTTTTTATTTCTTAGGAAATTCTATTTATATTAATATAAATAGTATATGCCCCGTCAAAATTGATAGGAGAATAGAAAGAAAAAACTGTTTATTGATTTTTTACAACATAATATACTTAAACATAAGAAGTATTTAAGAACGAAACTATATACTACAGCGTTTATCCGAGCTGACAAAGTCGATATTTTTCGTCACTGTTCTACGGATGAAGTGACGATTAATGTGTGTTTCTATATATAAGAAGATTTCATTGTTGATCAACTTAGTTTTTATTTCATTTCCAAAGTTTTTGTTTTAATGTAAAGAAAAGATTTTAATGTGTCTCAATTAGACTTTTAACTATAATGTGTATATATATATATTTATTTATTTATACATAGAGAATTGTAGGTATACGTGTGCCTTTATTTATTGGTTTGATTTTAGAATATTTCTATAATTATTAAGTACGAAATAAATTTCAGCGTATTTATTTATAATTTTCTTTATTTCAGAATAGATAAGTGAAAACGTTTTTGAAATAAACATTATTCAGTACAAGAATAATGAGTGAAATGAGTTCTTATTTCTGTATATGTTAATTATATACTCGTACATACCTGTAAGTAGACGAAAAGATATTTAATTTATGAAAATGAATACATGTGCCGATAACTTTAAATGTGACCTAAGTTACAAATATAGGGAAAAAATAGTTAATTATTTTATATTGTTTTATTACCTTTATTAATATGAATGAAGCTATTTATGAAAATATTGATATTTTAATTGTAAGTGTATTTTAAAACTATTTACTTGTCATTAAAAAATATTTTTCAGTGCGTACAATCGCAAAAGTATAATTATTTCAAAACAAAATATATGACTTAAGTCACATTCAAAGGTACCATCGTAAATGGGCACATTTTTGAATTTCTGATGTTTATTTTTATTAAATATAAATATCAAAGATTCAGAAAGTTTCGGTGCGTTAATATAATGTTATAGTAATTTAATTCATCAAGTGACTAAATGTAATGCGTTACAGTATGTTAATTTTCCATTATGTTCGAGTTTTAACGGCAAGAATGTAGACCTTATAATCATTATGGACGTTGAACGATAAAATCTTGTAGCACCGCGGGAACATTTTATTTTTGTGCTGTGGACCTAAACCAAGTTCAAGGTTTGCATCGTATCATATATGATTGTTGCCGTCGAATTTGCATTTTATTAGTCATTATTTGTTTTACCGAGCTTTGTAATTCCCCTCGATATTTTTTTTATAGTTTCCGCATTTAATGCTGACCTATTGTCTTGTCCTATCTGCACTAAGCTATTTATATAATTCACATGCGCTCTATTCATTACTGTTACATGTAATATACATATAGAATTAATTACTGTTTATTCTAAAAATATAAAACAGTACAGACTAAACTGAAGGTTCTTTTGAAGAGAAGATGTTCTGTTTTTTTAATTCATCAGATCTATTTTCTTTTTTCTAACCAAATAGTCTCCTTATAATGTTCATTTCTTATATTAAAAACTAGTAAATGTGTTGTATAATGAGTTTATGTAGAAATATGTCAGTTTTTTGTCGTATCATCTCAAAATGCCGATATTAAACTAATATTTTCGGTAATTGGTGTACTGTGGCCAGAAGTAGATCACGGTTGAAATTATCTGTGATTGGCGTTTATAATTTCAAATGTATGGATGTGATAGGATTTTTTCTAAAAATTCAAAACGATAAAAATTAGAAATGAAATAAAAAGTTCAAAGATCAGATCGTTATGTTCGATTATTATTACATATAGCTATATAATATTAAATAAAAAATGTACATTTTGGTATTTTTTTCAGATTCATCGCGGTTTCCGTTTCAGTCAGAAAAACAGGTAAAATATCAAGTATTTATTTATTTTAAATATTAAAGTTAAGAATTATGTTTTGGTAAAGGTATATTGATTTTAATATAATAATTTTGAAAACATGTATTTAGAAAAAAACGTTGGTGTTTTAATTGTCTCGCCTTCTCTCAAATATACACCCATGTGTACACACACATATATATATATATATATATATATATATATATATATATATATATATATATATATATAAAATCACATCAAATACTAATGTGGATTTCTTAAAACTTATGTACTTAACGTTAACAGATTTTATATAAAAAGTATTTCACTGTTATTGAACAAAAATACGTTATCCAAATTATTTGTACAAAAACACATCACTCTTTTGATTTACAGTAACTTACAAAATTGATATTTTTTTATGTATTATGTAATTTTAACTCACCAAATGTAATATATTTTTTATTCCGTATTTTTATACAAAAAGTATTGTACATCAGGTTTGTTTTGTGATTTTCAGTATAAAATGAATGTGTATATATATATATATATATATATATATATATATATATATATATATATCTTGTATATATTTAAATTTTACTCATACACACAGTGACATTATTTTAATGTTTGTGAACTTTATTCAAAAAAAACACTGATTACGTTATAGACCTTAATGTTGAAAAGAAGTAAGTATAATTAAATACTAGAGAAAATGTCATAAACATTGTCTTGCTTGCGCCTTTGTAGTAAAGTGTAATTATCTGTGATTATGTTATTCTGTAGTGTTGACATATAATTAAAATGATATTATAACAAAAAGTGGATATGTATACATATCCGTTTTTGGATTAATGTAATATATATATATATATATATATATATATATATATATATACACATACATACACACGCAGTAGCGCACTTAGGATTTAATCGGAGAAGGGGGAGCGAGTTGAACAGATAATTTTTTTTTGAATGTGAATTCAATAAAATTGCTTAGGTGATTATAAAAATTTATTTAAAGGATAAAATCCAATTTTCTTTTCTTTTTACAAAGCTCATGAATTACTTCATGCTTGGTTACATGAATCTCTCTGTGTATGTAGCAGCATTTTTGCGAGATATTTTTATTTTTTTTTATTTTTAGTGTTTTTCCATTTTGAGGGGTGCCAGGGTTGGTCCCACTCTTGATATATATATATATAAGAGAACGAAAATAGAGTTTTGTTTTTCATGGAGAAAACTAAAGTAAAAAGAATCGAAGAAGATATAAAATATTGTTTATTTCGATCAGTTTGTATAAACAAATTAGATTGGGGAAGTTACTAGGAAAATATAATGGGAATGGATTTCACTTACGTTAAAGTATTTAAATTAGGTAGATTTCATTTCGAAAATAAAATTATTTGATCAGTGCCTTGTATTTGTACTTTTCTATGTATATGAAACATGTCTTGAATCTGAAAATAATTTAAATGATTGACTGTTTGGGGTTTAAGGGCGCGTCGATATCTAAAATAATTTAGAGGTTTTTGAGAAAATAGAAAATGATTGAAAGATGAATGTTAGAAATAACAAGAAAAGATAAGAGAACAGGATAAGTACGAATTTGTTTAATACTCGTGTTCTTTTTACTGAAATTTTAGTACAGATTTAAAGAGTTGATTTAAAATAGACATGAAAATAAATTTACCGTATTTATTTTCATTTTTTTTTCTATTTGAGCACTATGTTTTTAATTGACTCGTATTCAAAGATTTTTTTTAAATTAATAAAAGCAAAAAATGACTTCAAAAATAATAAAATATGTTTGTCTATTTTTCATTTGAACGCATTTGTTCTGCTAGCAGATTTATTAAATATACGACGAATCACTGGAACGATTTTGGTTCAGAGTATTATAAAATGACTTGTGTTATAGTAATTGACAACTATTTTTAGGTATATCGTTATACCTGTTGTTATATTTTGTATGCATCTTTAATATATGTAAATGTCTGTCTTCCAGTAAATATAACTGCAGTTAATAATACGAACTTGTTATTATAATTGTCATTTTTTGATAACTGTATTAAGGAAAAGATAGTTGATTATCAGAACATGCAAAATGTTTGATAATAAAATAACAATAATGTAATTAAATAATTATGTTTTTCCTAATTGTCAAAATATTTTATATAATGAATGAAATTTATTAAATATGAAATATCGGAAAAAATATGCACGATGTTAAAAGGAGATAGTCAAACATTTACAGTATATAACATAATTCATTATTATTTTAATATGTAATGGTAGAACATTAATTTAAATAAATTTTGAATGACAATTACATTTGGTATATTGGAATATGGTGTATCTAATTAAATAATTCGTTCTTTAAAGTCTGATAATTATTACATGATTTTTTTTGCTGAACGACAGTTGAAAAATAGGGATATCCATTTAATGGAGTAATCTGTTTAGAGGGAGTCTCTAACTCAATTTGAAAAAATGAAGAATAAAGAGAATAAATTTGTCCTTATTTTTCATATTCATTTTAATACTCATGCATGCAGTTAGAATTAAATTTATAAAAGAGTAGTGAAGTGATATTTTGATTACAAAAAATCCGAAATGTCTGATATATGATGATAGTTTTTAGTGCATCTTGAAAGAGCAAGATCGGAAATTGAAATAGCAGGTTTTGGTGTCTACTATGAATCACGATTATAAATTTATTTATAAAAAAAAAACATGTGTAATCGAACTGTTAGTGCTTTCATCATTAGTTATTTTAATTAAAAATCTACCAGTTAAACATTTTCTTTCGACAATTTTATAATAATTTTAAGTCCAATAAAATGTTTTAGTGTAGTATTCTTATGTATGGTCACAGTAGTCCAAAAATCTATGGAAACAAATTAAAAATCCAGACAATGGTTAAATAAAAACGACAATTAAAACTTGAAGTTTCAATCCGAATGATAATGTATTTGTAATATGTTGCCAATGGGATAAAAACAAAAAAACATGGGAAAGTAATTCATTTTGTTTTGAATGTATGTGTGTATATATATATATATATATATATATATATATATATGAATGTATTTATATTTATATATGTATATGTGTATATATATATATATTATGTCTATATTATATATATATATATATATATATTATATATATATATATATGTGTGTGTGTGTGAATGTATGTATAATGTATACTTGAAGAAGTCGGTGGGAATACACTTCGTCAGTCATTATTGTTATTATTAACTAGTCACAGTTGATAGATTTATGAAGCCACTCGTGCGGTACTTTTTATAAGCGACGATGCTTTCGACGGTCAATCATTTGTCATTAGGTTGATTCCTTTTTTAATTGTTTTTTTCCAAAATATAGTGGTATTATATAAGCAAAGATATTTATGTAATTTGTATTATGAGATAGATATTATGCTAAGCTTTTTGTTGTAAAATAAAACGTTTGAAATGACAGTATGAATATTTCTAGATATTGAAATGGCATTAAATGTCTGTTTTGTCTGAATATTGACAAAACACAATTGATATTGCTTCTTATTTATTAGCGTGATGTGTTTGTTTTTTAGTAGTTATTACAGTATATCTTTTTCTCTTTCTTGATTTTTATAATCAATTTTTGAACACCATATTGACGTTATTGCTTTCAAAAATACATCACTCGCCCAAAAATGAAAAATTACAAAAAACACATTTATTTGGAAAATGTATAAACGAATTTCCTGTACTCTAACACACTGTGGGTGATGAGTTTCTATCGAAATGCGAATAATCAATAACCAAATTGAATAATAATGTGCAAGATTATTTACATCTTGAATTGATTATTAAAAAAAATGTATTTAACAAATCAAGTCATTCAACTTTATGCTCTCTTAACTCTTACAAATGTACGTCTTGATTTAAATTTAATATAGTTTGAAATTATTCGTCTGGATTTAAATGTAGTATTTTTTTTATTAGTCAGTTAAAATTAAGGTGTTGTAAAATGATGTTTATCTACATGGTTACAGAATTTTATATTAATATTTTATTAATTAATTGACTGAAAAATTCTAAAATATATATGTACTTTATCCTCTGTATGTACTGTATTACACACATCTTTATATATATATATATATATATATATATATATTTATATATATATGTATATATATATATATATATGTATATATACATATATTATATATAAATATATTTATATATATATGTATATATATATATATATATGTATATATACATATATTATATATAAATAAATAAATTAATTAATTAATAAATCAGAACGTATTTTACCACACAATCTGTGTAATTCAAATAATAATGTCAGGTGTAATGTAAAGAAAGGTATAAATATATATATATATATATATATATATATATATATATATATATATATATATATATATATATATATATCAGTTCTGTAAATATGTGGATATTATTTTTTTTTTATATTGATCAAATATATTTAGGTATCCTTTAAAATTATTTTTATATTTTGTCAACAGGGTGATGTCGTTTAGGATCTAGGTTCGGAACTTCTACCTGAATTGATTGTATTCACGTTACTTATTGTCAGATGGACGACTTAAAAAAGATTTGGGTATCTAGGTATCTACTACGTTTTTAGACATTATGTACCTGTTTGTGGCCGCCACAGCTGTGATACATTATTTTTATACTTACATATTTTTAATTTTGCTTTTACTTACACACACAGTTCTGTCGTTATAACGTACAACTGAATTGTTAACACTTCTTATCAGATAAAATTCGAAGAACTGTTTATCAGTTATTTTGCATGTGTTTTACTGTTAATTGTTGAATTAATCTCGAACTGTTAACTTTAATTTAAAAAATAATTCTGCACCTAAAAAATGTCTGTGAAAAATATTGTAATATGTGCGTGTTTGCTTTATGAATTTAAACTTGGGACTAACGCTACAGAAACTGCAAAAAAATTGTACTGCATTTGGAAAAAAGACAATTACATCAAGAACGGCCAGAGATAGTTTAAAAATACACACACATACACACAATAGACGTCTTATGTTAAGTAATAATGTGTGTATTCAGACAAACGTAACATCTAAAAATAATAACTTTGCTTTTGTTAATTGATTAAAATATTAAAAATATGATTGTGGCGTTGCCTGTGTCGGCAAAAAGTAAAAAAATCAAATACTGTGACGAATTTCTATAATATGCATTATATAATATAAAATGTGTTGTTAGAGCATTGCCGTCGTATTTATTTAACAGCTACATATAATTTTATAGTAATTAATCACACTAACACACTTCCGTTGAATTTGTATCCTTGATAATATAAAATTTATCATGCACTGTTTGCATATTATCCGTTTTTTTTGTTAGCGTTATTAAAATATGTTTTTAAAACATGTCTAGGAATATAATGGTAATCAAAAACTGCATATCCAAAAAAAATGTTCTAAATAGTTCCTAGTAATAAATTATTTGTCTTTGTTTTCTGTTTTGAGATTTTCAATTGAATGTTTAAAAAAGGAATTTATTTTAAGGTAAATTTCATTGTCTAAAACTTACAAAAATATGTTTTGTGAGCATGATGTGGAGTAAGTTTTCGTTGGCTACAAAATAATGAACCATAAAAATATATATTCTGTTAGGTTGGTAGAAAATTAATTGCGGTTTATGACCTTCGTAATTATATATGTTCTTTTATTTTCCTAGCCATTTTAAGTGGTGCAGAAGTGTTGGATGACTAACATCCAATTTTTGTGCAAGCTCTGGAATTGTGCGTGGTTCTGATTCCATTAATAACGTCTTCAGTTAGTCGTTAGGACGCCCGCGACCTTCATCTTCAAGGCTCTCGTCCTCACGAAATTTTTGGAACCACCATTAGACTTACGTTCCTTAACAGTATCCACAACAAAAGCATCTGTTTAGTTTACTAGCAATGTCTACTGATTTACCACCCGTTTTCAACTCATAAAAAAATGCTGCTTTTCCATCTTTAATCAGTAGCCTAATTTGAAACAAAATTAATAGTAAAACCAAAGTCGATGTTACCAAAATACAGACCGGAAAATGCACTTTAAAATTATATTAATATGAACATGATAAAATGACACTCATTAAGAAAAATTAAGGTTAGAATTCCGAAAACAAAAACCACAATTATTTTCCTGCCAGTCTAAAAAATGATATTTGAGTGATGGGATTTCTTTCCGTTTTTTTATACAATACTGTTAAATGTGAGTAATAAGTATAATAAAAAAAAAACATTAATTTGTTAATAGTAAGAAAAAGACAATAACTATTAAATGTTTTCTAATGATAATATAGTAGTTAAAAAAGTTTTTAAGCATATAATTTATGAGTAATTGCTTTCGTAATATGAAATTAAAATTTCTTGATTCTGTTGTCAATGCATGACGTTTTTTTTTCCTAATTTATAAAAAATACAAATCTTTTTGTAGGATATTAGAGCTATAAATATGTTCTTCTAATAATAGACAGTTATTACTACATTAAAGATATATCAAAAAAGTATTCTGTATGTAATTATGTTTCATATTAATTTATCTTGTTTGACAAATATACTTCTCATTCGGTCTGTTTTCTGCGAAATAATTGGAACAGTTTTATTTACACACATTGAGTTTTGTAGAGATATTCTTCGACTTTTTTGTGTCATAAATCAGAGAAGAATGCATATGTATTATGTGACCAATATTAAAAAGAATCTTCTGTTGCATTAAAGATTCTTCACCTAAAGCCTGAGGCAGAGCGGGCAGTGGGTCTCCCGGTCGCGCACCCACCTGTCGACATGCAGATCGCCAACTAACGGTTTTGTAACAGGTACTGAACGCCGCGAGCGATGATCTTGCTGTAGTAGTATGAATCGAATGTCGTTACATCCGATTATTTTGTTACGTAGGAGCGGATTATTTTATATAATATTTAGAAAATACGTTTTTGACACCGGATGTATCTCTTTATTTCATTTCCTTCATTCTGTTGGTTGAACGTCTTCACAACATTCATTATATATATATATATATATATATATATATATATATATATATATATATAATTATTTCTTGCGTGGCCCTTTGCAATCCTTGAACTTCTTTCGCTATAGACGATTTCGTTGTGCTATTTATAAAAAAAATAACATTTATTAAATTGAGAAAAAATGAGATAATTTTAATGTATTCAACTTCATATTGTCTCTTCGTTGTCTTTCTTTTTCCTGTTCCTCGTAATTTTTTTATGACTATGTGATAAACATGTGAATGGTAGAAATATAGTTGCGCCTGGATTTTTTAATTGTTATCATATGTAAAAATATTGAGCTAAATTACAGTACATCTTTTTTTAATTTAAAAAATAATGGCACTGAATTAATGGTATTAAGTATGAGCATGTTTTAGTAATTAAGTGATTACAGGAGATGATGTAGAATGTACTTATATTTTTTATATATAAGATATTAGAAGATGAATGATCTTTATTTTGTAATAGAAAATTTGTGTACAGCTTTAAAATTATTGCAGTCAGGTTTAGAAATGTTTACACGTATTCATTTTAGTATTATTTTCTATTTCTTATATATATATATATATATATACGTATATATATATATATATATATATATATATATATATATACTATAAAAATAATTATGCTGCAGTAAAAATTGGAACATCACTGACGGAATCCTTTAAAACAACAAAAGGATTGAGACAGGGCTGTTGTCTCTCTCCGACTTTATTTAAATTATACTTAGACCAATTCCCTAAAGGGTGAGTTCACAAATGTAAGAATATGGGACTTCAGGTGGGAGACGACAATTTATATACCCTTTATTTTGCTGACGATCAGGTGGTGCTTGCGGAAGACGAAGAAGATCTCAGCTATATGGTCAGAAAGCTGTGTGAAGAATATGGAAAAGCAGGTCTTAAAATAAATCTTAATAAATGCGAATATCTAGTAGTTGGAAATGATGACTGCGGAAACCTACCACTGGAAAACGATATAAAAAAGGCGTCGATAAAGCCAAGCACTTAGGAGTGATTTTTAATAAACAAGGAAAGAGTAGAGACGAAATCCAAGAAAGAATTACCAAAGGGAGAACGACCATAGGCGCACACAACCCACTACTATGGGAAAGAAATATTAGAAAAACAACAAAGCTTCAACTATACAAAACAATTGTCCCAAGTATTGTAATATATGGCTCGGAAGTATGGGATCTAAATAAATCATATAGAAAAAAAATTACTAGCCACAGAGATGGACTTTCTGAGAAGAAGCTGCAGAAGATCGAGACTTGAAAGAGTCAGAAATGCAGACATTAGAAGGGAATGAATACTGCAGGAGATATCATTGACGATATTGTGAAGAAACAACTGACATGGTTCGGACACACAAAAAGAATGGACGAAGTGAGATGGCCAATGAGGATATTAGAGTGGATACCACCAGAAAGGAGAAAGAGAGGACGACCAAGAAGAAGTTGGATAGACGGCATGGACGAGGCAATGAAAACGAGAAACCTAGATGAAGAAATGTGCTATGACAGAAGGAATTGGGAACTGGGTACGGAGAGGCGGCGACAGCCGTAAACAATCCGTTATATATATATATATATATACACGAGAGCGATTTGAAAAGTTCAAGGCCTAACTATGAAAGAATATAACTTGTCTTGAAATTAATTTTATTTTCAATATGGACCCCCTGAACTTCAATGCACTTCATCCAACGACACATTAACACATTAAATTATAGACTTTGGGGTTATATGTAAAATAGATATCGCTTTGAAATGCTTCACAAATATTTAAAATATCACCCCCACTTGTATGTTAGACCACGAACTTTTCAAACCACCCTCGTACGTATATATATATATAAATAAATATAGGTAGATTGCTATGAATATTAGAAAAATCGTTGAAAATATATTGGCTAAGCACTGGAACATCTAAATTCTAAGAAATTAGGGAAGGCCATTATGTAGCAAATGATCATTATAAGATATTTGTATAAATATCACTGATGAAGATATTCATGTAACAAATTTTATTTAAATATAAATGAGGATATTGATATGTTAAAAGTATATATATATATATATATATATATATATATATATATATATACACACATACATACATACACACACCGATTATAAATATATGTAGTTCATATTCTAAAAAGTATTCTTTTTTATAAACAGTTTGCTTCAAGTACTTGTTTACAGATAGAACAACTATATATGGGTAACTATTGTGCAGCATAGTAATTTACATCTAACCGTGTAATCGATTCTCTGTAGATAGATATTTTCGGTTTTTTATTTTCTTTTGAGTTCCAGTTATATTATTTTATGATTATTACATTTTGCAAATTAACACAAGTTAATATTAAAAAATAAGGAAAATATGTAATCGGAATACATTTTTTAAGTATATTTTTTAAAACATGAAATTATTTGTAATATGTATAAAATAGTTAAATATTCAAGTAAAGAACTTATAACAGACATATTCTGTTTCGAACTTTTGTATCGTGCATTGTTACTCATCTCCAGGTATTATTTATTTTTATAGTTAAATAAGTGTATGTAATACAATACACTTCACCGCGTGTCATCTTTAAGATAGTCGATAGTCATATGTGTGATTTAATAACGGGAAATTGTATCTATATGTTTTTCAATGACAGCTTCTGAGAATTAACATAGATTTGTATTGATTGTCAAGATCGTATAATAACATTATACCGTATTGATTAAAGATGTTATAAATTTGTGTCGTTTATTAAACTTACAAGAACGTTGACAAAACTGTAAAAGAGCAAATTAAATTATTAAGATGGCGAATACCAGAAGAAATAATTGAATGAAAATGTTCATCTAAAATCATTTATAAGGATGTTGAAATACACTCGAAGTGTGTTACTAGTCATAACAATGAAATTCATTAAACTTACCTATATATTTTATTTTACATTAAAATGTGAGAATTTTTCGTTCATCAATTGATGTAATAACAAAACAATATTTTTATTTTTAAAAGTAGCATCATTTGATATTTAGATAAAAGTTGTGTTTGTTCTTTTGATGATGATTAATTGTATTTTTTTTGTTAGTTTTTCTGCACTCTTAAAATTTATGTCTTATTTTATATATTTTTTTGTCATAATTGTACACTTGTTTTTTAAAAAGAGTAATATAAAACGGATTTTAGAATAGATACTTCATATACATATATATATATATATATAAATTTTTGTCAATATAAATAATTATATATATAAAAATGAAATTAAAAATGTTAAGTTATTATGATTTCAAATTTGAGTTTGTTAATAATTAATGATAATTATTAAAAAAGAGAAATAGATTGTTATTCTATGAATATTCTGAATTTGAACGATTAAATATTTTAAGATTTTCTTATTCACATTTTTTTAAAGGTGTGTGTGTATATATATATATATATATATATAATTTATTAGGGTCTAAATGTATATAACTTTATTATAGACTATGTTTTTGAAAAGAATGTTAATCAAATTGTTACTTTTACTAGTTTTATAAAAATGCAGAATTTATAGAAATTTATTTTTATAGAAAAGAATAAGTTTAATGTTTATATTCGAAATACTATTTTTTTTCCATTCGGTTTTTTTTTTGCAGTGGTATATTTTGTACGCAATTTGTTAATTATTCCATTCTTTTTTTATTTTATGAAAAGCTAATTTTTTTTATCCCGTTATGTGAACTTCAAATATAAAAGTTACAAGAGGAATTAACTTTCATAGATTTCCTTGTCATTATATATTTACTGTACCACCTGTTCATTTCAAATTACATTATTTATTTACCAGATGCATTCATTGTCTCGGTGAACTAGTTACGCAATCGAGCTGTATACTTTATTCAATGATTAATCCATAGATAGGTATCTAAGTGTTCGAAATAACAAGACAAACTGCAGTTCGATTCTGCTTCAGGCAATAATGAGAACCGTTAAATTTCATGCACATTCATTAATATGCTCATTCTTCAATGAATGTAAATTATTATATATATATATATATATATATATATATATATATATATATATATATATATCTATATATAGACATACTTTGTTGTTAAAGTTATTATTTTTTCATATTTTCTGTATGTTTTCGTCAAAAAAGTTTATAGTTTTAAACATGGAGTGGAATGAATTTACATTTTTTTTTCTGTAGATTACTGCGATTTTATGGAGATTCATTTTTATGTCTATTTTTTTTTTAAACATATTAACCATTTTCGTAAATGACAATCAATTCTATTAAATGGTATTTAAGTTTGGTCAGAATTATTGTTCAAGATTTTTCCAACATCTTTGATAAAAGATATAGTCTTGGAAAGTTTTGTCCCATCAGTATTGTATAGCGAGTTTATTATGTAAAGTATTTCCCCGAAAAGAATTTTCAAAATCGGTGGGACATATTTATCCTGTTAGTAACGAAAGGGTTAAACTATTATTTCATTTGCAAATAATTATTTCATAACAAAAATAAACTTTACAATTCAATTATTTAAGAGAGGAATTTTTTCATTTCATGCGACCACTTATGTGCAAAAGTCTGATATTTTTCGAAATAGGAATCTTCCAACTTGTGAAATTATATATATATATATACATATATATATATATATACATACATCTGCAATAACATTTTTCATAATTCAAATTGAGTTTTGTTACTATGTACCTAGTCTTCCCTAAAAACGACACTTGTATCACATAACATTTTATAGATATCCATTTCTCTGTGTTCATTGTTCATTACATCCTTTCAGACACAGTCAACAATATATAGAACCATAGTGAATACACACGAGTGATTTATATTTACAATTTATTTTATAGATCGAGTTACATTAGAAATACTTGTTTACTGTATGATGATGTATCGAAGTGATGAGATGAATTGAAAAATATTTGCATATTTGTACCTGTAATGAAGAAAAATAAAATCCCAACAAAAAAATTAGAAAAGTTCAATGCTTATTCTGACATATGTCAACATTATTAATTCTATCATAGCACCTGGTACAGAGTATCTGTGTATGGAGCACAGAATCGTATTGCATGCTTATACGTTAGAAAACTGACAAAACATGATTACACGTTAGACGTTTGTTTTCAAACTGTAACCTGTTACCAGTGCTTTCAGTTTTCATTCTCTTTTTTGGATTCGACATCACAAGACTGTTAGTTTACTGTACCCTAAATGGGCACGTATGTAAAACTATTTGCATGATTAATGCGCCGGGTTTAATTAAATAATATATCTATTTTATATAAATAATTTGACACTGGATGAATTAGTTAAAACAGCTACAACTTTTGTGTTTTGTTAAATAATATAATGTTTAAATATTTTAGTAGGTTTGCTTTCGTTTGATTATTATTTATTTGGTTTTGATTTATATATATATCATTTAGAATTAACTCTTTTGTACTCATTTATTATATGAATAAATGCCTTAAAACCACGGCTATTGATTATAATTTTATGAATACTTCAGAAAATTTCTGAACTAGCATTGTATTGTCAGTTAATTTAAGATCAGTTAAATTATTGTTAAGGGATTTTCAGTATAAAATAATTGATTTAAAAATCTATAATTATATATATATATATATATATATATAATAATAATAATTTCATCTATTAATTTAATTTTATTATTAAATTAAAAAAATGACTTCAATTTATTTTTTTCAAAACTATTCAGAAATATTAAATGTGTATTTTTTTTGTTTTCTTTTTTAAAATTTATCGAAAGAATATTTTGATTTAATTTTAATGTGCGAACATGCTAGGAAGCGTTACTTTTTAAGTATATATTTACACAAGTGTTCATTAAATAATAGTTGTATATTAAGTAAGATATTTTATTATAAATCATAATTTGTACGTCTTACACGTTTGTGAGCGACAGGGCTGAGGAAGATAATTTTAAAAAATAAAAAATAGTTCTTTAATGTTTAAAAAAGATCCTAAATGATTATTAATATTGAAGTACGTGTATTTTTTGTATATAATAATGTTATTTTTTTGTTACAGTTAGTTAATGGATTGGGTTATATTATATTCAAAACACTCGATTATGGACGTAGTGAAGATGAAGAACTTGAACTCAGTCAGGATTTAGAGGAGCTGCTTACGTTTATGATTAGTGATGGTGAGTTTTTTTCAGAAGTGTTTCATTTTTCATTTACTATTTAATACATTCATAGTTTGTCTTGAATTTCTTTGAAGAGTATTTGATTTTTTTATAATCTTAAGTTATGTATTTGATATACATACATATATATATATATATATATATATATATATATATATATATATATATATATATATATATATATAAAATAAGAATATATGAACACTTTAAAATTGGGAATTTATTTATTTTTATTATAATTACGTTGTTTTATTTTTCTTAATGTTAGATTTTTTAGCACGTTTCGCTTATACTTTTTCAGTTCGCTGCTTTTTACAGCTTGCAAATTATGTCATCCTGTGGTCTGTATTTTGTAATGAATGATTTGTCATGTGTATCAAACACAAATAATATTGAACTTAACTTTAAAGAATTCGTAAAACAAGGATATCAAAAAGAATCGATAGTGCATAAACAGCACACGTGCATACTGTTGATTTTTTAATTGAAATATTTAGATTATTGTACGGTTTATTATCTTTTTTTTAAAAAAAATGTAAATTATATTGTTTACTTAAATGTGTTGATGGTATTTAGGCCGAAAAAGTCAGTATAATATCCAAGACTATTGAAACATTGTGACTATTTCGGATTTATATTACGAAAATAAATAGTCTTCAATTTGTTACATTAAAAATACCTGCGTCGTATGAATTGAATGTGTAGCCGAGTACTTCCGTTGCTTTTATGTCAGTGCACCCTTGTTAAAGATGACTCTGAGAAATCTTTAGAAAATGTTTTCGTTGTGAGAAAATCTCACGCTGCAGTCATTCTCCTTTGTATTTCTCAGTCTTGGTTTTATTGCTGTAATTTTAAAGTCAAGGACAGTTACACAAATGTAAAAAAAATTCAGTGTCAATATAATGAACAATTATATTGTTTCGCATCATTAATATGTGTTTTATTTCTCATTGGAATTAATTGAGAAAAGGTGACAGTGATCTTTTTTTTATATATACCAAATAGTTTTTGTTGGTAGGTCTTAATGATTCTATAAATATTTTTTTTAAGTTAATAAAATTACAAATTAACGACTCTTAAGAAAAAATGTCAATTACAAGTGATTTATTAGTAGTTTTAACAAAATTAGTATCAAATAATATTAATTTTATATACTATCAATATAAACTTAGAGAATTTATTTTAAAATGTAATTTGTTTGTAATGTATTTATTGTTTCCATACTGTTGTGCAATACATCACATTTTGTATGTATTAAGTGTTAATAAGAACATTATTAGTAGCTAATCATAAAAAAGCAATCTGCAAGTTCAATCAATAGTTATCTGTATATTATTTTCAGTTATAATTATCATTAAAATAAATGAAGTCGTATTAAATGTCTTAAGTACGAAAAATGAACTATCATTTATTTAATCATTAGTTATCAGTTTGAAGTTTTCGGTGATATTTATTTGTTCAGACATTTATAAAAATGACTATATTTAATAAATATTTTCAACGATTCAATATAAGCAAAATATTTCTTAATATATTCAACTTGTAGATTTACTAAAATGTTAGTAAAAATATGTTTTAGAAATATATTTTGGTTCTAATTCAGTAATAAAACCTTATAAAATGATATTCGCTGAAAACAACACATTTTTTTTGTCTGTAATATTAATACAGTACGGAATATTCAGTTTAAGGTGTACTAATTTTTTTATCACACTATTGACAAGAGTTTTATTGATTTAAACTATAAAATAGTTTCTTAAAATAATGTATTTTTTTTAGTAATGATTACTTGTCACAGACATTTATAATCATTGTGATAATATTTAAGTTTAATGCGTGATTAATCCTGATTTCAGATGTCATTGTATTATGGATGATTGTATATATATATACATACACACACACAATCATCCATAATACAATGACATCTGAAATCAGGATTAATCACGCATTAAACTTAAATATTATCACAATGATTATAAATGTTTGTGATAAATAATCATCACTAAAAAAATACATATATATAAATACATATATATATATATATATATATATATATATATATATATATATATATATATATCAAAAAGTTCTCAAACATGTCACTACTTGATTATATTAGGATAGTTGGTGTTTATTTTATTTTTGTCTAATTTTTAATAATTTTGAAATCGATGCTTTTTTATGATTATGTATTTTTTTGTTGTACATTTTTTTTAAATTTATTTAAATGTGGGCGATGTAAATTGTTTTTTTTTTATTATTATTGAGTTTATTAAAACATTGTCCAACTGGTATATCAGTTGGAACAAAATGCAGGTATAACTTAATACAATAAATTAAGAACGGTCTTCTTTATCATTTATGCAAAATTTTACATCGATAGGCAATAAGTGCGGATAAAAGTGATAAAAATATATACTGATTGCAACTATTGGTTATCACAATAATGTATTTGCAGAGAATGTTTGTTACTGTCACTAACAAAAAAAATAAAACACTTCAGTATTAACACAAATGCCTTTTTCTGAAAGGTTAATAATCACAGAGTTATTTTGTATTAATATACATTTATTTATCGAGAACATCTTAAAAGAAAAGAAGGTAGTCAGCGAAAGTTTGAACATATTTAATGAATGTTAAATATTTGATTTGAATTTCACGGTTGCGACTGTGCATTTATTGTTATTTTTTAAATTTTTGAAGCTACAGTCTATTTTTTAATATTAAACAATATTCACGTCCAATTGAATATAATGTGTGCACCAGCCTTGAAACAATTTTTACTTACATTTGACATTATAACGCAGTCAGGCAATAACATTGTTTCCATGATAACATATTTATACAGATTTGATGCGTGTGTACAGTGTTTTAAAAATTGAAACGAAAGGGTGGATTGTACACTGCATATGAAACATTCTCATGATCACGGTTCACAGGAAATGTTTCCGACTTCTCCGGAAATAGTCATATATTAATGCTCCGTTTGCGCTCTAGCAAATGTACTCTAAAAGTAATAAAGTAGCATTTTACAGTGTGTATCTGAGCTATAATGTAACTACATATATATATATATATATATATATATGTATGTATATATTATACAAAATTAAATAATTGTAATAAAAAGAAAATTTGGCATATGCTAGAAATGTTCTTATACGAATTATTTTTTTTTTGATTTCGAATTGTAGTTATTTAGAGCATTAGTATATTTTTGTTAAGTATTAAAAGTTTTATAATAATTAAAATATATTTTTCGTATTCATTAGATCAGTGTTAATTATTACATAGCTTTGAATTCTCTCTGATATTGTCAGTAGTTGACAATAAAAAAAATAGTATTTTATAATTCACCTTTAAAAATAGAATTTGTTAGATTATACGGTTTCGAGAAAAAATTAAGTAAAAGTAATTTCTGAAAGAATTTATAATACAAGTTATATATTGTTTTATAAAACACACTTTCAACGCATAAAAAACGTGTATACCGCAAAGTCATCTTACATTCATATTCTTATAAAAAAACATGTTTAACGAGTGACGGAGCGAAATAACTGTCATTCAGTACTGTGCAAGTTAGTATTTTCTGATTTTTTTTATTTTGCTTTTTTACTAAACATTATATATATATATATATATATATATATATATATATATATAAACATATATATAATTTCCTTCCAATTTTTTATAATTTCCTATAATTTAATGTAGTTATGTAATATCTTAAAGTAATAAAAGTTTGTTTATCACTGTAATCAGTCGCTGTATTCTCAATCATCTCTATGCTAATCACGTTTTTTATGCATTTAATGTTTAATTGAAATGAATGATACAGTTTCAATCCATATTATTATTTTTTTAAGTTAATCTTTTTCGGTTAATTTCTTGAATTAATTAGGTATGAAAAAAGTTTAATTTAATAAACTTACAATTTTGATAAAGAAGGAATTAATAAAACATTTTTCAAGTCAGATTAGTGGTAATTACCTTACAACAGCGGTGTCACGCTCATATATGAACACGGGTCACCAAATTCAGTTTCAGAGAGTCTTTGGGCCGTAGACAAATCACCAAAAAAAAATTTAGCGAGCGAAAAAAGGTTTTTTATTTATATTCGAAAATAACTCTTTTAAATTTTACATTTATTTTTTCTTTAATGAATTTATAAATTTTTTTTAAAAAAAATATTCATTTTAGGTATTATTACAAATGTTAAATTAGACAAAAACACAATTTAATTAACAAAATTTTAAATTAGGGAACTCAAAAAAAATATTTTTTTTGCTAGAAAATTGGTATTTTTTGGCAGAAACTATTTTATCAATTTCGGGTTCAATTTTTTGTGATAATGATATTTTTTTTTGATGTTATTGATTTGTTATAAATGTTAAATGTTCATTTGTCAATTTTGACTTGTGTGAAGTCTTATTTAAAAAGGAAAAATAATTGTTCACATAGGTATGTATTACCAAACAGTGCCAAGGTTCCTGCTACGAACATACGCATTTCAGTAAAATGTTCTGACAAGTACAAATAAAAATCTGGAATACCAACTTCATTATATTTTTCTTTTAGCACCGTGTTGCACTGAATTTCAGTCAATTCTGAATGTTATTTTTTGATGTTTTTTTTTTTGCTTTTTCGGTGTTAAAAGAAAACAGGGAACTAAATAGTAAAAAATCATTTTCACATGCTTTGAATCGGTCAAATCGGTTTTCAAATTCAAATAATAATTCTTGAATATTTGAAGCACATTTGCTATAATCACAACCGTGATATAGTTCTCGATAATTTTTGCAAGTATGAAAATAAACTAAATCGGAATTGACCATAAAACGGTCTTCCTTACAATATATTTCTATAATTTGCAATGTTTTAAAAATTTTTTTTATATTTTTTTTAACTTCCTTTTTTTATTTTAATAAAATAAAATTCAAGCTTTGGGTCACGGGCCATATTCTAGTCTTGTGGACTGCGTGTTTGACACACTGCCTTACAACAATCAAAATGAATAATCAGTTTTTATGTTTTTTTAAATGGCATATATATATATATATATATATATATATTGTGTATGTATGTATACATAAATCGAAACAAAAGACAATAAGTAAATAAATGACAACGGATTCCTTTTTACCAACAGGTAACCGTCAAAGTGACATCTGCGAGAGTATAAAACATAAATCTCTTTAATGATTTGTGATCGTGTTACATATTATTTTATTTTTGGCAATGCGCGTCCACTAAATGTCAGTTGATAAATCACTCACAATAAGTTGCCGTTCTCATTGATCAAGTGGCTCGAGTTGATTTCCTAAAAACGGATGCGAGTGCACGTTACGAAAATGGTAAGACGAAATACGTCGTGATTGAACAGTTATGTTGTATTCGTGAAAGAAATCATGATAAATCTCTACGGAAATTTGTGACATTGGCCCTTGCTTAACCCTCACAGCCGATTGTTGTATGCGGTTGATTCAGTTTATGAACTTTGTGAAATAACGGCAGTAACCTGATTTTTCACAAATGCTTCATATATATATATATATATATATACACACACACATACATTATATTTATATATATACACACATATACATTCACATACAAATGCACACATATATCCTAATAATACTGCTGTCTGTTTATGCTAAGAATGGGTTACTAATGCAAAAATTCATTTGGAAAAGATGGTTTTAATACATACATAGATAGAAATAGGTTCCATATTTTTGTTTTTGATTTATAACTAGTCACCAGATATTTAAAAAAAATTAAACAACGTTCTCGCCATGTTTTTTAAATGATTTGGAAAATAAATGAATCGATCGTTTCAAAAATCACATAAATCAGAATTTAAATTTTACAGGATTCAACAAAAACCGTGGCACAAAAATGATAAGATTTTTAAAGATTTTCTTTTTTAATATGTTTTTTAGGCCGTTTACTTAGTTGCTTAATAGTTCGTGTCCTATGAAACCTAATTGTATAAAAAAATCAACGTAAGTTGTTTTGACTGGTGTTGTTTTTGCTGGGAATAGTATTAAATGTATAATAAATTGGTTAAAAAAGATTTTTTATCACGATCCTTTATTTAAAAAAAAACATTTTATTATAGCCACAAATATGTATCTTTCTTATAATCTAATATTAAGGTGCATAATCGTATTCTCCATCGGGTTCTAACAGAGTTTCTTCCATTTCTTCAGTCGGACATCAGACTATTTTGTTGTAAAATGATATGTACCTCCTCCAAGATGCTATCTTTCACTTGTTTTAAATTGTCTATTTTTTATACTTAATCGAAATGTTCGATTCATGTACTTTCGAAGGCGGAAGTGACATCACAGCGCTATAATATGTTTTAGTAGCTGAAATGCGTTTTTTGGTGAACCATTCATGAATTCCTCAGTCTTTATCATCCCAGCTTTATTAGCATCGTATTGAAATCTCATGTATGTTGAAGCAAATTTTTTTTTATGGTCTTCCAGAACTTTTCTCCCGTAAGGTTCAGTTGATAAAGGGTTTTTTTTTGTAAAACGATGACCACCATTTTTTAAATTCCAAAATCTCAGTTTATACTTCATTTACCAAAAATGTTATGCTGAATTGAATAACCATATTAATGTATTATTTGGTACATATATGTGATCATGTTTTCGTACAGTTTTTTTAATAACTCCAAAATCAGAGCCATTAGGCAAAAAAGAATGACCAAGTTCGACAGCTAGGCACAACGTGGCTAATGTAATTTTTATGGTGAATCTGAGGCTGCTCTCAAGGATCTAATTTCGACAAAAAACAATTTTGAAAAAAAAACTACTTATGTAGTTTTTGAAATGACCGATTCAAATATAGTAGTACTCTGCCATAAAGTGTATTAAACCACGAGACTAAAAGAAAAAATGAGACTAAAAATCATTTTTTTTCAATAAACCCCATAGTCATGAATAATTCTCAGTCGATTGTTTTTAAAAAAAATTGTTCTTTTTTCATTTCTTCGAACAATAGTTTATACTGCACCATTAAGTTACAATCCTTAAACTTGATGTATTTATTTTTAAATCCGGATCTATTGATTTTCAAAAAAAGAATAGCATCGTTTTTCTTCTTCGTATGTTGCAAATAACAAAGATTTTTCTTCTCTATTATTTTGTAACGTTTTATTGATTCGTCTCCATCAGTTTTATGATCTCTGTGTTATAGTTCTGGTAAACTATTTAATGTCAGCGGTTTGCATGTTCTCAACTCCCCCATAAAGTCACTAATTCAATGTCACATGTTTAGTAATGTATGATTTGATACCTACTTTTGCGATATTATAATTTACAGGTTCTCTAAAGTTTAAAGTTTAATTGAAATAATATTCTTTAAAAGTTTTGATAATATTTTTAAATGTTGAATTTATGTAAAAAATGTCACATTGAAGAGCCGATTACTATACGTATACACATACACACATTTATATATATATATATATATATATATATATATATATATATACATATATACACAATTAACTGATTAAAAATACAAGCAGCTAATAGAAATGCGTAGTAAAGAGTAAATATTTGTACGTATAGTTCTTATTCATATAATGGTATACATAAAAATGTATAATTAAATAATACATGAAATTTAAAAATCATTAAATGCAATGTATAATAACCATAAGTGTTACTTGAGTACTTTTTGGTTAATTGTAGCGTGTTACGCTTCATGTCCATTGTTTTAATAAAACACCTCGTAAAATGTGTAAGTCATATAAAACTTTAATGATTGTTGTGGAAATACGGATATTATTATAAATGTTTGAATCCTGCTTTCTCATTAAAAATATTAAGAAATGAATATGAAATGTTTCCACGCAGATAAATATAATGACAGTGTACTGGAAAAATATGATAGTATTATTAAAATGCCTTATACTATTCTCTACAAAATAATATGTGCATGAAAGTAGTGTATTGAGTGGTGTTTTATTGTATCTAATTTTTCTTATCGATTAGGAAAATGTCGAAAGCGAATTGATGCATTTATTTGGATTGATTTTTTCTCGATGATATAATTTTTAATATTTCTCTATTTTATGGTATATATGTAAATATGATTTATAAACTTTTATCTATTTCAGTAACAGAACATATGTTTTAAGAGCTGTTTTGCAAACTAAATATTTACTCAACAAGAACAATAGATTTAAAAATCTTGCAAAACAAACCAACCATAAATTAAATATTATGAATTTAAACTTGACACACACATACACATATACTATATATAAAAAGTTGTGAATTGTCTATAATGACATTAACCTAGTTCACAGCGAAATATTTCTACAATTTATTGTATTTTTTTAAAAAAAAATATTGTCAAAAAGTCAAACAATTTAAGAGATTACAGATTTTTTTAAAAAATAATTCAAAATTAAATACATGGCATTAATATTCGGGTTGAATTTTATATACACACATACATACACACACACACACATGTTGACTGGATTATATGCGTTCTAACGTAACCCAATGAGCCGTATTGAGTTCAATAATTCATCAGTCGTGCAGAGGGCAATACGCCTTCACAATAAATCATGAACCGTAACTGTGTTGCCTTTAAGGCTTCTTCGATTTCGTGTTGTTCCATTTGGACATTATATTTGTATAATTAATGCCTTGTGCGGAAATACATTTATGCTTATACATTATCTGCAATTAAGTGGACTGTGTGATTGTGTTAAATGATTTTGTTAAATATGTATTTCAGTTTTTTTTTTTTTGATTATGTATACAGATTTATTAATAAGAATTAGAAAATATAATTTAAAATTAAACACGAGATTATTATCTAAAAATGGTACTAAAAATAAATAAGTATTTACTTGTCACCACGAATGATTTGTTTTAATTAAGGTTATCAGATTTTTGAAAACCACAATTAGTTACTGATTATAAATCTGTCTTGAAAGATGAATAACATATCCGAGAAGTGTTAGGAGGGGGGTAGTAGAAAAATCTCAATTTTAATTAACTTAACCCCTTACATACGAATTAATTGAAATTCGAGATTAGCAAAAAATACTATTTATTGTCCAGTTTAATACATGTGTAAGCTTAACAAACAAAAAGTATTTATACATTGTTAAATATTACAACTCAATACTAATAACCAAAATTAATAAAGAGTAATTAAACAATAATTCAATAGTCCTGTATGAAACTTTTGAATATGAAACTTTTCGAAACATTCTGGTAAATGTTGAGGTGTTTAACATTTTTTTACACTGCCATGTTGTTTCGCTTCTTATATTATTTTTTGAGCATACATGATATCTCTGCAGGTTGTTGTTTTTTTTGCCAGTGGAAGGGGTATATGTTCAGGAAAATGTGTCCTCACTCGAATATCCACATTTGACTTCCTCTGTCACTTTTGTACAAATTCAAAACAGATATATTACAGAGTTCATTTCAATGGTTTACACTTTAACACTGAATATATATATATATATATATATATATATATATATATATATATATATATAAAATTATTTCTTTGTAATATTTGCTTTGTAGCTACACTAAAGCGAATTAAATCTGCATGCGTCTCAGACATTAATGTTTACAATGGCATAAGAAACTCATGACGTATCAGAGGTGTGTTTGTATGTAAAAGGGTTAATTATTATTTGTTAAAAGCGTTAAACATTATATTATATATATATATATATATATATATATTAATTTTCTGTAGTTTAAAAAGCTATACTTGAAACTTTTTTTCATTAAAGTGGGGGTTCTTTTCATCCCCCCTTCCTCACTTCTCGGATGTATTATTCATCTTTCAAGACAGATTTAGAACCAGTGACTTATTGTGATTTTCAAAAATGTGATAACGTTAATTAAAACCAATCATTGTATATATAATTAGTTATATTAAAGGTGTGTAAATTGTCACATAATATTTAAGAATTATTGAAAGAGCATACAATAGTTAAATAAGCAAAAAAGCAGCCTTTTAAAAATTTAAAAGCGGTGTAATGTAAAATGTTATTTTCATTTGATAAACATATTTAAATAATAATCATTTAAATAACATAAATAAAAAGTAAAAGCGATAAAAAATTATACAAATGCGAATATTATAATTTTATTTCTGTATATTTGAGTTTATTTACATTTTTTTTGCGATAGAAAGTAAGCATTTAATATAGAATTCGTATAGATATTTTTTTATTCGTGTTCGGTAATTGTACGTATCCAGTTTTCAAACATACAGAAGTTTTGTATCAATAATTGAAGACGGATCTTCTTTGCATTCTTTAATAATATAGGCAACTTTTATTTTTCAAACCAGTCTCTGTTTATAGAACCTACGTCATTCTTGCTTTGAAATATTGGCGCCTACATGAAAAAAATATTTGATTAATCAATAGGATCAATAAAATATACACTTCGTGTCCAGCTGCGAAATGAAAGCGTGTTCGATCCCGGCGAAAGCAGAATAACATGGCGCCGCGATACAATGGCATGCACACGCCATTGTACGTAATGAATTGTCACTCTTGGCATTTATACTTTAAGATATATGTTCGTAGATAGAATCGAACTGGACAGGTACTGTTTGTCCATAGTATCAAGACTATTTTATCTGTTTATTTTCTACATCGTACACAACAGACAGCGTATGGAAATATTGGCTATGATTAGTGCCGAGTTGATCATTTATAATGATTTTATCACATGCACACAACATCATGGCATACAGGTACATAGTATGTGTATGTAGGTGTAGTGAAATCTACAGAAGTGAATTTCATGTGAATTTTTA
>CM068320.1:28998980-29056480 GCA_034766995.1 Acanthacorydalis orientalis
AATTAAAGTTAAAGAGTTATATGATTGCTTTAAAAAGCAGTTATCTTTTAAAGTTTCGCAAACTAATTAATATAAAAAAAATATTATGCTTATGCGTTATAATGGTTAACTGTAATTTCGTTGTAAATATCATAAATGTATTTTTTTATATATATTAGACAGCTCATTACACGATTTAATGACTGAAATAACAATTTTCAGTCGTAACAGTGTTGATTTGACAAAGTATTCACGCGCTTATATTTTATTGTTACCTCAAGGTATGAACATGTTTATTGTTGTTAACATTATGAATTATAATGAATGCATCATCCTAACACTATTTGTGAAAGTATACTTTATTTCAATGTTTATTTATATCAATTGGCTGTATATGAACAAAAGACCAACTATTAACTGGTATTTTGTGTCTTCACACATGTATAAATTTTAAAATGTGAAGTGTAACGTCATATAATTTTTTCAAAATTAAAGCTCATTTCTCTGTAGAATGAAAGATTTAAATATTAGATTTGAAGTTTGATACTATTTGTCATGTGTCGTGTAACAGAAAATAAAGAAAGAGCGGAAAGAAAAAAAGAGATAGTTATATTTTTTTGTCTATTTCTTAATAGTTCATCGACAATACAGTGTAAATTTTGCAAGCAAATATTGACTTGCCTGCAGAAAAACTGGCATTTCACCTTTTTAGCCATTTTAGTTCAGTTATATACACATATAGCATACAGACATAATAGAGTTAAATTATGTTTAAAAAAAATAAATTTTTAAGTATAAGTATAAAAAGGGACCTACTCCACTTTTCACTCTCAATATTTGAAGAATTGCTAAAAATTACCATTTTTCAAATATATTACACCTTTTACTTCGGTTAGAAGAATAAAGAATTTGTGTATTAATTATACACTATTTAAATTCGTTTGTTATGTTTATAGGTCGTAAATGTATCTGCTTGGTTATGTTTGGACGCTTTTTAATTATTTGAATTTTATTTATTGTTCAGTATTGAGTTCCTACCACCTTTCTTTAATATTTCAGAATGTAGTATTTTTGATATTATCTAAGATATTATCAGATGTATAAATGGTCTTTCACTTTTGCTATTAATTTATAAATTTCATTTAATTACAAACTGTTAAAACAGAATGTTTAATATTTGACACACTGAAGTCTGTATTTGTTAAATAAAAAGTAATATTGTTTTAAATTCAAAATATAGGAAAATAATTTATTCATATTAATTTTTATTTTCGCATTCTTAACAGATAAATTGTAGTTTTAACCAGTTACTTTTATATTTTAATTTAAAATCGGCGATGATTATTAAACAACTCACCTTAATTTAAATACAATTCTTGGTTTTATAGTTGCACGTCAGCTGTATGATTGGAATATAGATGTTATTGAGATTGTAGTATGATATCGGTGGTGTCATGTTATGGTTTACTATCATATTCAACCAGTACAATTTATCTCCAATAAACAGGTAGTTATCGATTGGAATGTGTTCGCCTGAATACATGATCTGTCGATTGAGCACTGCACGCTGCATCAACTAAATTCTAGGTCAAGAATATTTATTTCAAATAGTTTTACACACTTACGGCTGAAAGTATTCATGTTTTGATAAGAAATGCATATATAGTTGTATGGGCACATTTGTGAATACGTATTTATGCCAACAAAAAGTCGGTAAATAATATAATGGTACGTTTATTTTCATGCTTGTTGCTACAATCGTATTGTTATAATTGTACACTTTAAGGATTTAAATTAAAATTGATTTAAAATGATTCAGAATTGAAAATATATCTAAAATAAAATGAAACTTAGTGTAGCTTTTAAATGGAATGTTCGTTTTACAATAATTTAGTTGTGTGAATATGTGTGGACGGTTGTTTTTATGGTATGTATAAAGTAGATCAATATGAAGTAGATTTTCTTGAATAAAAATTTTCAGCTTTATTATTACATATAACTGTAATTTGAAATATTATTCATTCTACTTAATGTATTTTTGAAGTAGTATGTATATTAGTAGTTTTGATAAAATTAAGTATGCACGATATTGACGAACTGTAGTTGTAAAAATATACTAGAGGGCTCTGATTCTGGGTATCATAGAAGCCTCCTTCTAAATAAATAAGTCGACCTTATAGATTTATTTTTTATAGATAATTTTGATTATATATATATATATATATATATATATATATATATATATATATAGAGAGAGAGAGAGAGAGAGAGAGAGAAGAGTGATAAACAAATTTAGGTCCCAAATAATAATTAGTCGACGTCATAGATTTTTTTATTTTTATAGATAATTTTGAACATATATATATATATATATATATATATATATATATATATATATATATGTATATATATATATATATATATATATATATATATATATATATATATATATATAGAGAGAGAGAGAGAGAAAAGAGATAAACAAATTTAGGTCCCAAATAATAATAAATAAGTAGACGTCATAGATTTTTTATTTTTTATAGATAATTTTGATTTTTTATATATATATATATATATATATATATAGAGAGAGAGAGAGAGAAAGAAAAGAGAGATAAACAAATTTAGGTCCCAAATAAATAAGTCAATGTTATGGAATTTTTATTTTTAGTGGATAATTTTGATTTTATACATATACTAGGGGGGGGCTTCGTTCCTTGCTCGTTTCGCTCGCTCACTTGACAATTATAAGCATGTTAAGTAACCGAATGAAGCAATAAACATATTTTTTAAAACTCATTTATGTCTATATAATTATTCTCGCAGATATATTGCAACGTGATGTTATATATGTGTGTTAGTATGTTTATATATCAGTATCGCAGACAGACTGCAACGTGTTATTCTATATATGAGATAAACATATTTGGGTAACATGGAAACCTCGACGCCATAAATAAATACGATATCGTTAAATTTTTTGTGGATAATTTTGATTGTATATAGAGGAAGATATATATATATATATAGAGAGAGAGAGAGTGAGTATTAATGCTGATCATTTACTGCTTGATAAATGCCTTTTACCAATTTCTCTAATTCGAACAATGTTTTTCATTTAAACACATACTCATATATTTTCTGATGTCCTTATTCCATCTCATACATTTGTTTCCTTTTAATGTTTTTGTATATTTCTTGTCATTCACTCAATAGTTAGTTCTCCATCTGTTGTTTGTATTTTTATTTTTATATGCATTGTGTTTCTTCTATACAATCTTGTTATTATGCATGTACGTATATATATATATATATATAAATATATATATATATATATATATATATTTATATATATGTATATATATTTATATATAAGTAAATGTGTGTGTGTGTCTGCAAGTCTTATGTAATAAATATTTGTTGCTTGTGGTGTTACATTAAGACCAAATTTAATTTTTGTATAGAAATAAAATTACTAACTGAACATTATCCGAATTGTTTTCTTGTACCGGCCAAAATAACAATGCAAATGTAAGGTAGAAAGTGATACAATTCAGTGATGTGATTTATTATATCGTGATGGTCGTTATGAGCAGAAATCAGATAATATTTTATTTAATATAATTACAGTTTGTTACTTTCATTTACATCTTCTTAAAAATTATATATTCTCAGTGACTATTCAATATTTTATATTATTATTACTTGGTACATAATGATAAAATATAATAGTTTAAAATAATGTTCGACGTGGTAAATTGTTGAACATCTTCCATAAGCAAACCTGCAGTAAATAAAAATTAATAAATCATCGATTGTTGTATTAACATTTCTAATTGTAGATTGGTACAGTCTGATGAACAGTCATTCGACCATTCATGTATTTCATTATATGCAAATTATAAAGAATGCTTTCATTGATATTACAAACACCGGAATGGCAAGTGAAATTGCCTTTATTTGAGGATGCTAATTAATGATTACAGTTACATCAAGTAGGAGGCATCTTCAGATAAAAAAGTCCGTTCAAAAACTGACATTTCCTTCAGTTGCACTACAATTGAATTATTTTTTGTCATACTTAATAAAATGGGTTTAACGGTTTGTATCGGATCTGATATTTCTAGATTTTGAAACAGATAATTTTATGGATTTGTTGTATTTTCTCATGTATTTGTTCATCGTGAAATATATGTATTTCCTTTAGAAGATTACTTGCATTGAATTTCTTAATCAAATTGTATTTGTTTTAAGATGTTGTAATTAAAATAAATTATTTGAAAATGATATGTGAAAAAAAGTAATTTGGCGAATATATTTTTAAAGAACAACTAAAATAATTTAATGATTAATGGAAATGTACTCTCATAAATGATACCCATTTTATTCTTTGTATAAAAAAAGGTAATACGGTCACTTATTACATGTAATTTAATATTAAGATATAGAAATGTGGGCACATCTCAGTCAGTGTAATAAATATTTATAAATTCTTATTCATTTGAATTATATTCTCTCGTTTCCTATATTTTCAGTTTGCAAATTTTCACTATGTTTTTATAAAACTAGTGCTCATGCAACATTTTAAAAATGTCTTTAAAGTCATTTAACTTTTCATTTTATTATTGCTTTTCTATATATACAAAATTAAATATGTGAATGTATGTGCTGAAAATTAAATGTATACTTGCATTTCTTAATGAATTTGTTGTTTTAAATTGGTACAGTGCGAAACAGTATAATTTAAAATGTAATTAAGGTTTGCAAACAATAATTGAAGAGTATTTGTCTATGTTAATTAATTGATTGCACTTGTTTTGATTATATTTCTTGATTGCTGTCTTTTTTTTCATTTCTGTTCTTACTCTAATTACATATATTATCATTTATGTTAAAGAAAATAAAGTTTTATTCAGGTTTTTTTCAATTTTGTTCAGATTTGAATGTTTAGTTATCCTTTGATAAATTATTCTAAAATAATGTTTTTTTTTTTTATGATTAAATAACAATTGATTTTCATTGATAAAATGTTCATTCATGCTGGAATGAAATAAAAATATAAGTAAGTTTTTTCTAGTTTTAGTCCAGTTTAATATTTGAATATAAAGAGTATTCAATTAAATATGTAATAATGTTTTTAAAATAATACATTTTTTTACTAGTTATCTCATTTTTTATTAAAGCTTTATTTGAACAAATGTACAAATACTAGATAATAATACTCTTACCTGATTATATAAAGAAATGCTTGGGGTATTTTTATTTATTCAAATAAAAGTGTTTAAAATATCATATAAACATGATGTTATCACCTTTCTTAAGTGTTTCGCAAGTAATATTTGATTAATTTGAAGATAATCCAGCGTTTTCAAGATAAGTTCTTTAGGATAACACGTATTAGGATATGTAGGACATGAAATATATTTTGAACGATGTTGAAAGCAGTATGTATATTTGAGACCGTATTAAGTATATGAAATAAATTATTAAAAATGTATTCATAAGGAGGGAAAATTTCAATTTTAAATTAGTTTCGATTGTGTCATTCTAATTTATTTTGTTGTCTGTATTCAAGCATGAAAATAATAGAGCAGTTGGTCAATGTATCACGATAAAATATATCTTGAGGCGATCTTAGTTCATAGTTCAGCGTGAGAAATGCATAAATGTTTGATATTGTGAAGTAATACGATATATAATTTTAGTAGGCTTGTATTTAAAGTAGTTGTATTTAAACTGATCAATTTTCTAATTGCAATTAATCAAAGATAAGTAGTTAGAGCAACATATCAGTGCATTCGTTTCGTTTATGAACAAGGATGTGATAAGCAATCTGATATTTAATGAAATTCACTCTTGTCCACTTAATAAAATAATTTATGTGTAATATTATTTCACATATTCATGAGATTTAATAAAATTGTCATTTAAATGTATGATTAATGCTATTGAAAAATTTGTTTGATTCTATTATCTTCTGAATAATGACGATTAAACCCGCAGTTTTAAATTTATTTTTTCAATACCTTAATAGGAGTTTTTTTCTTTAATATTGTATGAACCATTGCTATCGTTGTGAAACGAGGATAGTTATATACTTGTTTAATTCTAAGATTTAAATATATAAATAATCAAATAATTTTATATTAATTTTGTCTGATAACTTGATTTATGAACATTTTCTACAAGTATGTAGTTGAAAAAACATATTCCAGTTTAGACTCAAACCAATGTATTTTTTTTTATTGTACCTAACAATTGTAAAGATATTATTTGTGTACTTTATCAATATTTATAAAAAAATATAAAGTGTGGTCATTTTTGAATGATGAAAATTAATAAGTATTTATATAATTTGTTACAGATACTGATGAGACTGAATTAGATCGACTTCAAGAAACAGACGATGAAGGAATTGAAAGAGATTCGTGTGAATGTGATGCAGAACACGCGGGCCCGTCTTCGCTCACTTCTCAGCCAGATTCCCAAAAGACAATTACCAAAATTATTGAGGTATTTTGATATATATTAATGAAAAAAATCAAAGTATAATTTTTATGGGATATTTTACTAGCATTAATTTTATATTTCGTTTTCAAATTTTAATTATGAATGTTCTGTAAGGTGAAAATTTGAAATATTTGTAATATGCAGACAATTATAGAGCAGCCATTATTTGACTATGTGTGGCGAATGTTTCGGATTATTATCATGTAATTTTAAAATAAAATTGTTTTAATGGTCAATTTTCTAGTGAAATTGGTATTCAAATTTTCCTTTAGAATTTTCAAGTATACATTTTTGTTTACAGTTCGATCAGTATTTCTAATATTACACTCTTAGTCTCAGATGATTGTATTATTTCCTTCATTTTTCACTGTAGCTTATAATTTTTTTTCTTTTAGATCAGTATTTTTTTGTCAAGGAGGATTATTCTTCAGATCAAACTTGTTCTCTTTGACGAATAAAACTCTCTTTGAAGTTTATTGTATTTTGAGTTTCAAGTGAATTCCATATGAAAAAAATGGAAAAAGCTTTCTATACTATTTTGTATGAAAATTGATTTCTTTAAAACCCTTATTATTGTTTCATTACTGCGTTTCGTCTGTATCCGTGTTGTAACTTCAACAGTTAACTTTGGGGATTTGTTTAACATTACTTACTGCACACCTTTTTGCCAACTAAAATTGTTATTGTGTTCATCTTCGTGTTTCGTTCAATTGTATGTTGAGTTCTGGATACACAAATTTAAATTAATTTTGCAAATTTTCTTCAACTTTTACTGCATGTAAAATTAAAAGTTATGACGTTCCATTCTTCGATGGTTTCATGTCGTCCTAATTTTCTTTTATATTGTAAAATTCAAGTACAAGTTACTGAATAAATGTGCTTAATGTGAATTCATATATCTAATAGTTACACAAAAAAATTTTTTTAAGTTCTAAAATGTGATGAGCACTTTTTTCGTTAAATTGAACAATTGCAGTTTTTAAACGGTAGCTAATTATAAATGAGAGTATTTTTATTGTTATTTTTTATATTAATATAAAAAATATATTTTTTTTACTGTAGTTCATTAGAATGTAATTGATTTTTTGAATGAAATTATTAGTTGTTTAATTTATTAAATTAGATTGTATATCAACAAAATTAAAATAATAGGCAAGTGCATTATTTAACTAAGTTATATATATATATATATATATATATATATATATATATATATATATATTTATATATATATGTATGTGTGTATATATATATATATTTTTTTTTCTCAGCTAGTTTTATAAATAAAGTACTGTCACGTAGGACATTTATTTAATATATTTATTTAAATATTTAATAACTTGAGCAGCATAGTTATTCGCCCAGTCTTAAAATTGAAAATATTATTGTGAAATCATTCTTGTTTTATTAATAAATTGTAAATGCGGTGCTATTATTAAAGTAATATATTCAAAGAGCCCGAATGTCGCCTTCAGTTTGTCTAGACAGAAAATCATTAATGCCCTATTTGTTTAAAAGCATTATTACTATGGCCATAGCATGAAATTTATTCGATTCAGTAATAAAGATTGATGAATCTTGCGAATCTCCCGATTAAATTATCATATAAAATGTTCTTACTGTACGGTACAATTCTTTTCCATTCGAATATGAAAAAAAATTGATAATAAAAAAATTTGTAGTACAAATGACCGTGTGTTTATAATAAAATTGTTGAGAAATGTACTTAAATTGAGAATATTAAATAAATATAAAGTTAATATTGTACATTAATAAATATTTATTCTTTGATAATTTCAATGTTCTTAGAACAAATTTAAAATTAAAGTACGTTAGTTAGCAGTAAAGCATTTTTATTATGTTTGGATATTTAGTACTTAAAAGGTATTTTCTTAAGAATTTATATAATTTTTAAATATCTTTTAATATATAGAAGATATGAGGTAACCGAATCCGTTCACTTTTATACATTTGAATGATAAATTTCTTAACTGACTTAATTTACTGAGTTTCACTCTAAAAACTGTCAATATATCTGTTAGTATAACGATTGCATATTTATTTTATTAAGTGAGAATTATAAGAAAATTAATTGTTATTTTATCTATTTTCAAGTAGTCAATTTTCAATAGCTGCATTGCGTTGTTTTTGAAATTATTTATAATTTAGTATTGGGGTGATAATGAGTAATTCGTATCAAATTTAATTTTGTTTTTAAGACCGAAATTATTATAATAATATTCATATATACATTCATACACACACATTTTTGTGTTTATATATATATATATATATGCATACATAACACACACATATATATATATATATATATATATATATATATATGTCCATGTATATATTATCAAACCATGTATAGAATTATATCTATTATTTGTTTAGTACAATATGTGATGATTCAGTCTCTATGAATTCATTTTCGGAAGGTTTTGTTGTTTTCCGACAATTGTTTGAATACATTCAATATTTTTTTTGTTATCTTTTTTCTTACTTATCTTTTCTTTTAAAGTTTATTAGTTTGTTATAAGTTATTTCAATATTTGCTTAATGACATTGTTCGACACCCAAATCTCATTATTTTCAAAATAATATATATGCAAAAGATATGTCTGTTTCCAAAGAACACGTTTGTGAATCATTTATGGTTAAGAAAATCTTAACATTATGAGTGTTTGAATTCAAATCTGTAATTCCTTATGAAGTTTTTATGATATTTGTTCCATGACTACCATAAATTTTCATTAAGAACTGTACGAAGATATTTTTATTCAAGTAAATGTTATAATTCACGTTTCTTGCAAGTTTAAACAAGCGTCTGATATGGAACAACAAAAGTACGTGTTCAGTTATTCACAGTCAAAGATTTGTCACTAATTCTTGTTTATTTTTAGATGTCTTTGACGTGAAACTCATATTTATTTAATACTTTATGAAAATATTTCAAAAATTACTTTTGAACACTGATTCATATAATTTCTGTAGTGTATTAGTAGTGATATGTATTCAATAGCACATGTTTTTGTATATTTTTTTTAATAAAAACATGATTTAAGTATAAAAAAATGAATATTGAAAATATAAAGACCTTCAGATATAATATTTTAATCTGTATGGATGTCTGTCAGGTGCGTTTTATTTGTATGGAGTTTATTAATGAGAGTGAAAATGCTCATGATAACAAATAGGTTTAAATTGGCCGATAAAGTTGTAAAGTTTTAGTTTATAAAATTAGTTAAGAGCTGTTATATATATATATATATATATTTGTATATAGATAAGTGTCTGGGTTAGATATCGGTGCTTAAAGCGGTATTAAGAATTAAATGTACAAAATTGTATTTTTTAGATTTACCTATAATATAGAAAATAGTATTTTGTAACTAAGATAAAACTAATACAAAAATATTTTCTCAGGGGATAACACAACTTATCAATTGAGATAGCATTGTATATTTAAATTATTAATATTTTTACGACTCAGTTTTGTCTATCATTTTAATTAAAAGTGACATGACAGTATAAAAATGCGATATAATTTATCTTGATTAAAGTGAGTTTTATTTTCAGTTATTAAATAGTCAATAACTGAATTAAGAAATTCTGTTTGATTATTTGTAAATGTTTTGTTGATTTTTTTTATCTGTTACATGCGAGTAACATTTTCATAGGTGATAATAAAAGTTATTAACCTTTGTAACGCAATGCATTTATGATAGTAATGTTTTTTTTTCGATAGAACTTGATCATATCAGAGAAATACATACATAAACATGTATGTGTGTGTATATATATATATATATATATATATATATATATATATATGTATTTATGTATGCATGCAATATTTAATGTACATTTTTTATGTGTAAATGAACATACAAGATTTTTTTTATTTTAATATCTTTGAGAGAGTTGTTCTGGAAAGATTATTTTAGTGATATGTGATCAGATTTTTAAAAGTTATAAATAACGTAAAGGCACGTATACAAACTAACAGTATTAAAAATAGTATAATACAATTTTTTGCTACAACACTAGAAATTAAGGAATGAGTTAAATGTCGTATGTATATATATATATATATATATATGTATATATATATATATATATGTATATATACATATATAAACCATACTTAAATAATATTAACTTATTATATTTTTGTTACATAAAAATTAAAACTTTACAAAGGTGTGGAGAATATCTAATAATGTTCAATAGAAACAATGTTAATAGTATTATTTTTTGATTGTCTTTAATTATGACATTAAAGTCATATATTATTTTTATCTTCTTAAGAAAGCATAGACTTATTCTGTATGTAAAAAAAATTAAAAATAAATTTTATTGGTCGTAAATGTAATACAGGGCTGGGTTTGGCCTTATGATTATGATTTTGTGCGGTGCCTTTACCGTTGCCGGTAAATTATGTATATATATATATATATACACACACATACATACATACATACACACACGCACACATATACATACACACATACATACATACACACAAACGTACCTACATACATACACACATACATACATACACACAATTAATATTATAAAAGATATTTGCATACACAATGATGTATCATATCAAATTTGAAGCAATCCTAGTTATCTATTAACACAATCATATTAACTATTTATCATTTATCTAATAACTCACTCATATATTGAATAGATAAAATGGGATGTATGTGACTAGAAAGAAAGAAATATTTACCAGGAGTTTGACACACCGCAAATAAAATGACGAAAAATGATTTTTTTCATTAATTTATTACATTTAAGTCCTTTAATTTTTATAAGATTCGCTACCGGATATTTGAATTGATAAAACACGATCAATCATAAGTGTTATTTTATGATATTTGTAATAGTATTAGTATACTCTTATTGAATTGATTAGAAAAACGTGGTGTATATATATATATATATATATATATATATATATATATATATATATATAATTTGTATTTGTAGGTTTGGGTTTAAAAGGTTAAGTAATTACTGTCATCAACATGATCTAAATTAGCTTGTCAACATATCAGTATTAATCAATAATCAATTGTTTGATGTTTCAATAAAAAAATATAATGTGGGAATATTAGCTTGTTTGTGAAGATTTATGTCAAACTATAATTATGATGGGAAAATAAATTTTAAATTACATTATCAATTCTCTTTGTTATATATATATATATATATATATATATATATATATATCGAAGCGGAATGTGCATATTATTGTTCCCTACATTTAGTTGAAACCAAATATTTCCCTTATACGAGTATGTTAAGAATTTGCATATAATTGTCGATACGTGTCATTCTTATTACCTACATTTATAAGTAATAAAGAACGATTTATATCATGTTTATTGCCTTTAATATTTAAATAAGATGCTAATTCATTTATTATTCAAATCAATTCTGCAGATTATTAAATATATAATACAATCATTTTATTAAAAAAAGTAGATTTGAAAAAATCGATTTTGGGGTATTTATTCACAACTAAAATACAAATGATTATCAAATAAAAAACTGTGGTTACGGTAGAATTCAATTAAAGTTACACACGCAGGCTGAAGAAAGTTAAGAATTTATGTTAATGCAAATATAAAAGTATCATATATATATATATATATATATATATATATATATATATATATATATATATATATATATATATATATATATAAAAAGAATACTATTGATTTGTGCAAATATTGTTTCAAAGTATAGAATTTTTCCATTAATTTTTGATAATGCTTTTTATTTTATTTCTAAATCTAATGTGGATATTATTGGAGTAAACATTTTCTCTGTTTGTGTGCTATAATGTGGGAAAAAAATGTATACAGTATTATCCAAAATTTTTACTTTATATACTCGTTTAGATCAATTCTAGAGAATTTTAATCTTTATTTTACTACCAGATATTCGTTTGTTAGAAAACGAAAAATATTAGAATAAGAAGAGAGAAAATGTCAAATAAATTATTCGTAATTTTTTTTGAAAGGTAGTTATATCGAATGGTTTATGTTGTAATGTCATGTTTTTATCGAGACACGTTACGGATTATTTCCGAAGATAAATTGAGAATTAGCTGATTGGTACGGTATATTTTATTGTTTTTATTAATAATTGTGAGTAAGGTTACTGCTATACTTCCCGTCTTTCTTCAAATAAAATTTTTTTCCTCTTCGTTTTCATTTAGGTCACTAACATTCTGTATTTTTATTGTGGTTGTTTTTTTTAATGAAAAAATAACTTGGCTATAAAGAATTTTAATCAGTGTTTATATTTAAATAATACACACATATCCATATTTACTAGGATCTTGTCAGCCGTTTTCACAGCATAACAAAAATTCTAATTTTTACCGTTAAATTTACTTGAATGTATTTTAGGCAGCTTTTTATTTATTTTTTGTACAATTCTTCTGTATTGATATTTTTTTTCAAATAGTAAAAAATAGTTCATAATCACAGTTTCTTACTAATATTTCCTTTTTAACCCTTTGAAAATATTATAATGATGATTAGTATTATTTATATCTGTTCTTATTTTCCAGTTATGTACGCGGCATGTGGGAGCTGCAGGAGCAGAGACGCACTATAGAAATGTTTGTAGGGCATTTGTTGCTGAAGGGCTCGAGCTTGCAACATTTCTGGAAACGGTATCCAAATCAGGTACCCGAAACCTTACAGATGCCACGTCATGCTCCGATCTCGACAATCTCAATTTCACAGACTGGGTAAGTAGACAGAAATGAATTGTCATAATTAGTTGTCACATGTAAATATATACATACATTACCTAACTTATATAAATACATTTAAACATTCAAATATCAGTATTTACTACAAAAAAAATAATTATTCCGTTTCATATGAACAAAATTCAATACAAATACATATTTGAGAACAATATATTTCGCAGTTGTTGCACATATCTACTAAAAAAATTGAATAAGTGTCAATTAAAAAATGTAATTTGTAAATAGTGCAAACAACGTTTGTAATAATTGAGCGATTCCGTCACTAGAGAGAAAAATACATATACTCGTACTACAGTGTTTTCCGATTTTATACAAACTTAAATATACACTGCGAGAATAAAACGTATATTCGTACACTTCATTCGGTTAATGTAAATATTTCATACTATGTGAATGTGCTGCTAAAAGTGATGTAAAACCAATAATCATATTATATTTTTCCGGTCACAAAACTTTTCGAAATTAGTGTTTTCCTTTCGTAGACCATTCCTGATGAGATCTTTTATAAATCTATCAAAATTTGACCAGCGTTCTAACTCACTAATCATTAAGTAAACCTTTATTAATTGAAAAGTTGGAATTGACGGATATTTTCCGTTCTAGACCAACCGTAGGATTTGGCGAGCGTTGCAAGTATGTATTAATTTTGCTTGCTGAAAAATTTTGCAGGCATGATTTATTTTTTTCCTGTGATAATTATCTAGTATGTATATTTTTCATACTTATCGGAATTAATTTCAGCATGCGAGATTTACATTAACTCGCTTTCTTAATTTATTATATTTACTACAGTCTTATTTATTATTTGTCGTACTACTTTATTTTCTTTTCTTTGTAAATTCACATTTTTATTTACTTTTATAATAGTCATTTATGAATATATATATATATATATATATATATATATATACATATATATATATACATATATATGTATATACATATATATATACATATATATATATATATATATGTGTGTAATATATATATATATATACATATATATGTATATACATATATATATATATATATATATACATATATACATATATATATATATATATATATATATATATATATATAATGCGGACTTTGGGTCATTAAATCTCTAGTTTTCTTATATATATTTTTTTAATATTCTAGGTATTATTTTTAGATCCGTATTTACAGGTAACAAAAATATACAAAAGAAATATTTGACCCTTTATGTAAATACTAACTACTTCAAAAATCATCAAATTTAAGACATTTGTTATTATTAATATTAGGTTGCAATTTATGAAATTTAGAAAATGGGCGGATATTTGTCATTTTTAAAGAACCTCCGTTTCGATTATCATTTGTTTGGTTTCACTAATAGTGACAGATTTACCGTTTATTGTGTATTCAAATGCTGTTATAGTATTGTGTTCTGATATAATATTCTTATTCGTATAACAACGTTTAGAGTACCATTTAAAGACTAATGGAAACATATCAGTTTTCTTCACCAGTTTGTGTAGATTGTGTTTTAAAAAGTGTGTACAGTTTTATGCTTAACTCTTATAAGCTAGACTCTTGATAACACACCGCTTTTTGATCGATTTCCTTCATATTTTTTCGCGAGCTTTCTTGCCAATGTCGGTTTTATTATACATTTTATGTTGCATTGTAGTTATTTGTTTCGTGTTCAACAAGTTACACGTTTATTATTTAATACATCCGTTAACGTCAATGTTTTTTAGAATGTTTTCGGTTGTTTTTTTTTTTAAAAAAAAACAAAATACAAAACAAGCATAAATTATAAGAAACAGAATATTTTTGAATAATTCCTGAAAAAAATCTAATTTGTAAGTTTGTTTAAAAGTCTGTGAATTGAAAATATTAAGAATATTTATTCAAATATAAGATTGAGATTCAGTTTTAAAATTATAAATAGAGTATCAGTGAGATTTTGTATTATTTAAGTTATTCTAATCAATGTTTATTGTTAAAGTTTGATAGTTTTTGAAATATAATTGTAAATAGATTTAAAGTGAAATGTTTCTCATGAATTTCTACTGTTTCATACATATTTTTTCCGAATATGATTTTATATATATATCAATTTAAAATTTAGATTGTAGATTTTTTTTAAGTAAAATTCGTTACAGTGTTACACGGTAACGAATCGTATGCTTTTGTTCGTTTGTAGAAAAAATATATTTGTAAATAAGTGTACTTCAATTAATTGCATGGATACAAATTAGTTTAGTTGATTGTAATGATAATAATACTATTTATTCTATTTTTCTGTATATTTTTATGTAGAACTTAGTTGTGTTATTATATTTTATTTATGCTATTTTTGCTTAGTGATTATTCATTCATAATTTTACCGAAATTTCAAACGAAGTACGTATAGATCAGTCGGTTATATTTAATTGCTTTTTGTTCATTTCTAGAAATATTTCATAGTAAGTTTCTTTTTTTCCCAAACTACAATATTTCTTTTTGAAAAGTTGTGTATTCTGTATAATTGAAATCTGTTAGTTCTTGTAATAAATTATTAGAGATTTCGAATATTTTTGCATGTTTGAAGTTGATACATTTAATAGATACTTTTTTTTTTACAAAACACATTAAAGTACTATAAGCAAACTACACAATTTCATTTGTACGTAGAATAAAAGTATTACACTCTTTGTTTTAGGAGAATTTATTTGAACTACACGCATACTACTTTTTAATATTTATTCATATTTACAAAATGAAAATTTGCCATTAGCAAATGAACATTTTTAAATAGTATTCTGTAATTTACAAACTAGTTCACATTTATAAAACAATAAATTTAAGAAAAGTTATCAATTATTCAAGTTTTAAAAATTATTTATTTTCTTACACTAGCATATATTCTCTGTTATAAATAAACAAATAAAAACGAATTTCGTATCTTGTTTTTCTGCTTAACATTAACAGAGATGAAAATAACATCTAATGAACATTAACATGAAATATTATCTAACACATTGTAAATATATGTAAATTTAAAAAATAAAATAGACTGTCTGAAGGTAACATTTCCATAAAATTGCAATATTGTCTTCATGTACGCAATTTAATTCAGAATGTGTTACTAATTGTTTTTATATTTAATGTATTTACAGTGTGACACAAATATTTTTAAATTTATATGTTATTATTTTTGTTTTTACTTCAGGCCCGATTTTGGGTACAAGTTATTGGCGAGTTGAGGATGGGAGTAAAATTGAAAAAAGTCGATCATAGCCGGACTCCAATCGAATATGAATTGACCCCTTACGAAATATTAATGGATGATATTCGTTCGAGGCGATATAAGCTGAAGAAAGTTATGGTTGATGGCAATATCCCGCCACGAGTGAAGAAAGATGCACATGCCGTAATTCTTGAATTCATTAGGTCTCGACCGCCGCTTCGAAAGGTAATATGAGTAAAATTTTTGTTTCATTATTTTTATTTTTTATATAATTTTGTGATATAATTACTAACACCATCCATATATATATATATATATATATATATATATATATATATATATATCAATATCAATGTAGACCAAATCTAACACAAAATAGATTTTCTTGTAAGTTATTATGCTTTCATGTTTATAGTATAAAATGTATGTATTTTCTATTAAGAAGAATTAATCAAAAGTATATTTTTGTTATAAAAAATTATATAAATTATGTTTAGAAAAAAGTTTAATGTGCAACGTTTTATATTTTTTTGTCATTCGCGACTTCTTACAAGGACTTTATTATCAAGATCATGACTTTTTCAGTGAATGTTTGCACACATATTTTGTATAGTCAAATATCTATAACCTAAAATTTGATTTTAAATAAATTTTGATGACTATCATCTAAGAATAGAAATTATATGAAAATTATCTTTGTAATTCTACATTATCTTTAAGTGAAAAGAGTTTACTAGCAGTACATTTCTGTCAATTAGATTATTCTTATCAGATCTTAGAAAACTTATTTGTGTGACGTACGATAAAATACTTAGATGTGTAAAATCTCAGTTTTTCTCATCAAAGATGGTTTTGAAATTGTAACCTATAGATAAAGAATTTACAGTTATTGAAGTATTTTAATATATCATTTATTTAAACATCAGTAAAAATGAGTTTCGGAATATTGACAATAATTTTCTAGTTTATGTAATGTAGAATGTTAACTTGTTTTATTGTTAGAAGATTCTTGAAATTTTAATATATGAATTGGTAATTTGGTGTGTAAAAATCAAATCTCTCTCTCTCTCTCTTATATATATATATATATATATATATATGTATATAGATAGGTAGATATATAAATGGTTGCATTACAAATGCAATTAATTAGTTATTTAAATAATTAAATTGATTTGCTGGTATTGATGTAATAATGAAATAGATTGAAAGGAACTTTATTGATTATAGTATATACGTATGGTTGTGTTGTTAATAGTTCATTATCTATTTTAGTAAAACAATGCTAACCAGATAAGATAACGAACGACCTTCCAAGGATAATTATCTTTCAGTTTCCACGTGATAACAATTATAACATTTGATGTATATTTATTATACAGAGATGTACTAATGACAATTAATATAGATTAAATTCATTTATAATATTGTGTCAAGGATTAAAATTTGTATTAATTCATGAAAAAACTCTTAAGTATAAAAACTTCAATTATGAATCTATGTCTGAAAAAAATAATGATTAAGTTGATAAAAAAAAGATTAATTCTTGGTTAGTATGTGTTTATCAGTACGTCTGTTGTGTATGAATAATCCCATATATTATATATTTAATATTTTATTTTTACAAAAAAATAATTTGTTAATTCTATTCTTCTATTCTTTCTATATAATAAAAACCTACATTTATCGTCACTTTGTCCGCAGGACAAAGTATATGGCGACGAGAATGTTTACTTTTTTCAGCTCATAGGATTCAAGTTTCATTCATTATGTTTCGTTCTTAGGTAAACAGCTTTTTCTTTCTACGTTCTCGTCGATTTTGACGGTCTATATACTAGTAATTAAATATAAATCGGTATTGATAAATTGAAAAATATTTTGAATTTGAATTTTAAATATTTGTTATATATATTAATACATCGTATAAGTTTTCAAAACATTTATTCGTGATCTTATTTCAAATATATGTATGTATCTCCATAAATTTAAAACTATGATTTATTATAATTTAATTTAGAAATAATATAAGCTTTAGTTTTAAAATCAACTCAGCTGTGCGGACGGAAGTTCGGGAACGGTTCAGAATTTTAATTATTCTTCGATAGAATTAGTGATACGGAATGATATGGAAATAATGTACCAGAAAATACTTAGTCAAGTGGGATAAAGAAACTGATATAATTTTGAATAAAGATTATTTTTTAATTGAAAAAGTTTAACGCAATGTATTTGTTTTTATTTACATTTCGAACAAAATATCGGGTTTCTGTGAAAAGTATATAAATTAATATTGGCCAATTAACTTTTCTATTAATAACCGATACAATAATAAGGAAGTTTGCGTGAGAGACCGCTGTAAATAAAAATATTGATTTATTATGAGGACTTTCTACCAAGAGAAATACCGATCAATTTATGAGTACTATATATATACATACATTTATATATATATATATATATATGTGTGTGTGTGTGTGTGTACACATACACATTTACAAATACCTATTTACATATACACACATGCAACTATATTCACATAATTTAAAAGTTGCTTTTTCGGTCCACTGGCCAAGTAATATATTGCAGCTAAATGTACCTATATTTCTGTTGCAGAGGTCATGAGCTCGATGTTTATATATATATATATATATATATATATATATATATATATATATATATATATATATATATGCTAATAGTGCAAGTTTTTTCAGTCTAATTGATGTTTGATGACCACAAAGTACTTTATTTTTTGCTATTTAAATTTCAAGAATAATATACATTTACATAAATGAGTTGCGGCTACAGTGTGTATATATATATATATATATATATTTAATGTATGTTTGTATGTACACATATTACTAAACTTATATTTTGGTTAATAACGATTCTAGAATGTATTTGGAGCATGTAATTAGAATATTTATTATTAAATTAATACGTTTAAGTTTTAATATTTGTCTATTTAATAAATTTATTACTTTATTGGTTATTTTAATTTTTAAAGTTCGATAACTTTTAGTATTTTTATTATCTTAGATATATATAAAACATTGGTGTTTTAATTCAGGAAATATAATCACAATATATGCACAGACAAGTTTATATACATATGGTCATATTAATGTTATATTAATTAATATGAATATTTTGTCGAGAATGTGATAAAAATTTATATATAATCGTATTCTCAATCATTTCTCCAAGTAATATTTTTTTAACTATATTTATTATGCCACACTATTTAGTGATGGAAGTGTTATTTGAATAAACACTTTAAAAATTTAATATGTTGGTCTCTAAGTTGTGTAAAGTAACTAATTTCGATGTATATAAAAAAATTTAATTATAGCAATTAAAACATAGAAAAAGTATCTTATGCGATTGGCATTGAAAATATTTTGAAATTATCGACATGTTTTTAAATTATTTTTAGAGTTTTTCCTTTCAAGCTTTTCGTGTAGGTAATATTTTCATGCCATTACGGGAGTTAATAGTCATTAGTTATTTAGAATATTTTTTTCTCATTTTTTTAAACGTAAACACAAAACAAATTAGTATGAATATTGTATGTAAATAAGCGAATGAACAAAGAAAACATGAATTTTATATACATACAAACGGTAATATAATTAGATCAGAAAAACTGTTCTTTGTAAATAATAGAGTTAATGTACAAAATCAAACAGTTCTATCTCAAATGCCGTATTGTATTCTTTAGGTATCTGATCGAAAATTGCCACCGTTGAATCGATCGCTTACTCCCAGAGAACAGCTGCTCGACTCTATCAAGCGAGGAAGAAAATTACGACCCACAAATCGGCTGAAGAACAAACGTAAGCATACCATATTTTACTTGTCATGACCACGCTCTTGTGTGCATGACGTAGTTTGCATTTATTTATATTGAATTCGTAATACACCTATGTACTACCTATGATATCGTGTGCACATTGAAAACAAGAATATCCCTATACAGACAACCACACGTAACAAAATTTACATATTATGAAGAATAAAATATGGCCATGTGAAGTTCTCGTATAAAGTTTGAATTCTTTTTTTCGTTTTATTTTATCATTTTTCGTGTACCTGCGACTTTTATAGACGGTCCTGAATAAAACAATCGAATACTCGTATTATTTTGCTCACTCACATTCTTTAAATAATACAAAGTTCGATTTGTGATTAAATACGGTTAATAATAGATTGTTTGTTCCAATTCTCCATTTGTGATTGATAAAGTAACGAGGTGATTACAGTTTATTAGATACAACAGGAAAGATGATTTAGTTTAAAAGTAAATGCGTCGGTTAAACAATTTGTAGAGATTAATTATTTGTATTTCATTTAATTTTTAATATTAACTTGTTTTCATATTATATATATATATATATATATATATATATATATATATAAATAAATAAATAAATAAATAAATATATATATATAAATCAAAATTTATCAACAAAAAATTCGATGACGTCACTTATTTATTTATGACGTTGAGGTTTCTATGGTACCCAAATTTGTTTATCTCATATATAAAATACACAATGCAATTTGTCTGCGATAATAATTATATAGCCATACTAACTATATATATATATATATATATATATATATATATATATAACAGCAGCGTTACTCTATATATCTACGTGAATGATTATACATAGATAAGTTTTAAAAAATATGTTCATTGTTTTATTCGGTTACAAGTACAGGCTTATAATTGACAAGTGGACGTGAGTGCAGCAAGAAGCGGTGTGAAGCCTCTAGTACAAATATATATATATATATATATATATAATGTGTGTGTGTGTATGTATGTATAAATAAATGTACATTATTAAAATTGAACATAAAAACATTAATTTAGTGATTGATATATTACACTATTAATGAGAATAAGATGAATTCAAATTTATTTTCTTGATAAGTTTCACTTGCCTTAAAGATTTCAAAAAAAATACCACAATTTTACCAAAAATATTCACGACCATTTATTTGAAAAAAATGCGATTTTTACTTTCTAATACGCTGTGCTCATTAAACATTTAAATTCTCTGAAGAGGCGTATCTTTTTTCGTCAGAGTATTTTTAACATCGAATGAATTGTTAAGAAGCCTACAGAATTAAATTAAAGAAGGTGTTTCTTTCTCATTTCTCTTATTTAAAAGTCAATTAAAATTTGAAGTACAGTAGAACTCCAGTTATCCGGCATAACCTTTGTCACGGCAATGCCGGATAACGAAATTTCCAGGTAAACAGATTGTATGGGTTTTTGAATTAATTAAGGCGCGCACAGTTATTTGAGTTATGTAATAAAGATATTTATTGTGTGTTATTATTATACATTGTATGTACATATGTATATATATGTAGTTTTTGGATTGAGAACACATCAGTTATTTTTTTTTCTTGGAACCAAGTACATATATACATGCCCGGATAATTGGTGTTCTACTGTACATTAAAAATCTGAGATAATTATTTTTATAAAAAAAATGTTACATTTGCAACACTTTTGGATTTAAATCAATAGTGTCGCTTAGTACATCAAAATGATTCAGTATTTGGCTGTTTACGGTTTTGTATAAAATTATATTTAAGTTAAACTTATCGTTCTTTGCTATCGCGACCAACAACAAACAAATGTATGGACTGGGGTGAGGCTAGATGAGGTGTGATAATAATCTGTTTTTTCTTAAAAAAAATGAAAATTTAATCCGCAAGTTTCTCAACTTTAAGCTTATAATGAACGTATTTAATTTAAATCTAGTAAACCAAACAATTAAAAAGTATTACAAAAATAATGTAAAATAGTAAAAAAAATGTTTTTAATCTCATGATAGAACGTAATTATATTTTTTTCTTACAAAATTTCTTATCCAAACAATTAAACAAGGCAATTTATGTCGATTTAAATTTGAAAACAGACGTTTCTAAAAAAGTCATTCATTGAGATTGAATTTATTAAAAAGAAAGTGTAAAAAATATTTTTGTGCACTGATGATTTTAAACTGTGTATGAAGAACATAAGCACTTAAAAGAAGTATTTTAATGGTCCTATTGATTAATTATTCATTATAGTACAAAGTGATATCTAATTAAAGGCGGTTATTTTAGTTGGGTAATGTAAATTTATATGGTTAGATACAGAATACAAGTTAATGAATGTCTTTACTAATAACAGTGTTATTTACGTAATAAAACTGTACAGATAATTGCTGATAAATTACAATATTTATTTGATTAAATTTACAATATAATTTCTTATAAAGGAGTGTATAATCATGTTTTCGTTGGTTATTTTGATATTTAAGGTTGACACTAGTCATCAGCACCGACATTTTGTTTCATTCAAAGATTTATAACGAATATATAATGCTCTTAAATATTTCTTTATTAAAGATATGTATCACAAGAGAAATATTTTTAACTCATCTTTGAATTTGGATATTTTTTTCTTATTTTATTATCGCCTGTTGACATTCCTTTTTAATATCTGAAATATTTATAAAGTTGTCAAAACTAGTAGTTATTTATCTGTCCATATCGAGTAAGTTTTTCGGTTAATATTATTTACTTTTTGCAGAGTTATTGTAGCATATATGTTGAGCGTAAAGAACAATATAAATAAAACAAGAGCATACGTTTTGATGTAACTGACAGGAACATAAATTTTATGTATCACTTTTTTATATATTGATATCTACATACAGAATAAAAAAAAACAGAATCGGTACTATTAGCTTAAAATCCGAGATATTAAAGTTGTCAGTGATGTATCATTTTTTTTAAGCATCTGTCATATTTATTTCCGTTTCATTACTATTCAATACAGTTTTTTGGTCTAGTAAAGTCTTTTTATTTTAGTTTAGTGCTGTCAGTATTGATCTTGTATTTCCCAATGAATGAGTCTGTAAGAATGTAGTTTTGGTTTCTTTACAGTTATTTTATAAACTTATTTTTTATACATAAATTCGTATGTATTTGATTGTTACATGATTATATATATATATATATAAATAAATAAATTAATTAATTAATAAATAAGTATTCCCCACATAAATAATATTTGTGGAATCAATTTGTAATATTAACTGTTTATACAAAAAGTATAAAGCATAGTAGTTTTATATATATATATATATATATTGGCGAGAAATAAATAGAAAAAAGTACATAAATAAATAATTTCTAAATTTCAAATATAACATTTAAATACTCAAATAATTTCATCATTGTTTTGATACAAATACTCTTTTCATAATTGAATAATTCGAATCTAATTATTAAATGATTAAACCATTCAAAGAATACATAGCGTGTCTTGTATTATTAATTTTATAAATGAATGAATAATTCACCTTGATATAATAACATTGAAAATTCAGTGTGGGTGTGTTAATAATTTTACGTGTTTGCGGGTGTTATATTTATTCAAATCGAAACAATGTGAAAGTTTATAAGATCGTATATTTATAGAGAAAATAAGACTTCTTATATAAAAAACAATATGCCTGTTCAAACGGAATCAAATAAGAAAATTAACATATTCTTACTAGGTCAATATGTAGAAGATACGGCCGTGAGAATATAATTATGATGTAGATAACATTTTTTTCAGTTTGAATAATAAAATTGACATTAATATGAAGAAAGATTTATTTACAAACAGGGCTCATGACAGTTCTTTAATATGTTTGCATATCATTGAGTTATTTTTATGTTTTATTTATTTACTTTTTTTTGGTATTGATCAATATAGTTACTTCAATGAACAAACAGTTTTTTCATTAATAGAAATATAAATAATGTTTATGATGAAATTTATTCATAAATTAATTTTATTATTAAAAACCTATTTATTTATAAATTAATTTTATCATTAAAATCGCACATTCACACGAAAGTCATTAAATTGACATGTTTGAATAAAAACACAATTAATTGAAAAAATATAAAAAGTGTAGCTTTCAACAACAATTTTTTTTGTAAATATTTTCCTTCATTGTAATTCGAATAATCTTTAAATGTTTCAAGTAATGATTAAGGGATCCAAATAGGTCGAAATGATTGAAACCAAATAAATATGTAATAGTGTACGGTTGCAAATAGTATTTTTAGTGTAGATTAAATAAGTTTTCTTAATACATATAACGTTATAAAAAGATTTTAGTACTGAATTAGAATCATTTGATACCGTTTTAAAATAAAAATGAATCAGTTGACTTAAGAAAAACATCTGCTTAGATATTGCTAGCTTGAAGCAAATAAAGTATCAGAAAGGAAGTGTTGTTTGATATTAGATTATTTTTTTGATTTACAAATATTGGGTTGGTAGAAAAATAATTGCGGTTTTTTATGAATTTGAATGTCATAACTCACAATTATTTTTCTATCGACTTAATACATACATTATATATATATATATATATACACATATACATAAAGTGTATATATTGATTCGGTGCCTTTCTTATAGAAAATTATATGTACGGAAAAATGGAATCCATTTCAATCCTTAAAACATCCCCTATTATTTTATATATAGCTTTTCTCCGTCTATCGGGTAAGTTTCGAATCCTTTGTCGAAAGAAGATGGCGGATTTCAGTCGATGAAATCTCACGAATTTTCGAATCTCTTCCACTGTTTTCGTACTTCTTTTGCATGTTTTATACGTCACAAGACCTTTCCCGAAAGCTGAAGAAATTATTCCCGCGACTTCAGTTTCGTTTTTTTTCAACTGGAATGCGAAAAGTATGCATTGCCTGATATGCTGCTTTTCGGACGGCGTTTTGTGAGGTTGTGCCAACTGTATGGCCGAGATAACTAGTGTTTTAAATGTTAAGGTTGTCTCTTTAGAATCCTAAAACGACAAGAAAATATTTCAATTTAAAACAGTGTTGTGATTGATTCAAATCAAAGGCACAAAATTAATTTTTACACTTAATGTAGAATTTACAATTCACAATTCTAACTATTTATTTAAATCCACTTTTCATTCACAAAACATTTTTGTATCAGTATTACGAAGAGGTTTCACTACTTCATATACAAAAAGTAACAGCCAAGTAAATCATTCCAAAAGCGCACTAAAAATTCTATGGAGAATAACTGAAGATCCACTCTAATTATTTTGTATATATATATATAAATAGATCAAATATTTTTTAAACAATCGCAACACAGTTTGCAAAAGACATTTAAAAAGAACTACTTTTTACCATTAATTGATCAAATGTAAACGGTTACTGTGCACAGACGTTTGTGGTTTTGGAGACAGTTTTTTATTGAGCTACTAATGGTCGTGGTTAAGTAGTAAGCATAATGGACGGTTGATCAATATATCATATAATTTATGACATATTGGTCAACTTTTCATTAAATTTAAATCAGTTTTATTAATAATAAAACCCAAAACGTATAGCTTATAAGATTTGCGTTTTGTAACTAATAAAGTTGTTGATTTTAATGCTCAATATCATATATTCTAAAAGCAGTTCGTAATAAATTACTACTAAGTAAATGAGTTTTTATTTTTTGTTAAATTGGAATATATTTGCATATAAAATTTAAATGCGTGTATGTATATATATATATAGACATATATATATATATATATATATATATAAATAACATATATGTAACATGAATGATGAATTGTTGTGGACATGGTGTTTAGGTTAAAAATGAGAATATAATACAAATATTTTACATTTAATATAAACGAAAACTATCAGTTTCTAGTGTATATGTGCTTATATATATATATATATATATATATATATATATATATATATATATATATATGATGTGTTATCCAATGGGCAAAAATAGCAATTGTTGGAGGCCTCACCAACAGAAAGCCCTAAAACAATCTTTTACAAACTCATTACTAGAAAAACGTTTAAATTCAGTACTGTACATGCCCCCCCCCCCTAATTTAAATTTCATGGGCCCCATGAAGATATAACGTGCCACTGATATAAATGTATGTATGTGTATATATATATATATATATATATATATATATATATAATTAGCTTAATATAAAAATTGAAAAGTTTATTATTCAGATAATTTTTATTTCTTAATTGTGATGATTTATAAATAATTTATAAAAATTATAAATAATTTGTTTAATCTATAATTGACGGAGAGCTAATTATAGCAAATGTGAAGTTCATATGCATTTATTTATTAATTCATTAATCTTAATTCTATGTCATAAGTGTGTCAATGTATTTATTTTAATATAATTTAACCCTGTATGCGTCAATACGCTTATATATTGAGATTATTTTTTTATACTTATGATAAACGTTGTACGCAATAACCTACACTAAACGTTATTTTTTTTAATCAATATAATATTGTTTGTATTTTCACACAGGAATTTATTAAGAACATTCTTTATTCTTCTCTGTTATGAACAGTTTTTGACTCTCAAAGCAAAAAAATTAACAGTTTTCGTCGGCAGAGATCGCATGACTGAAAATTTACCACAACTAATGGTTTACGTCATTCAATCTTTTTGCCTTTGACACAAATCTATGAAAACATTAAACGAGAATTTTGAAATTTTCTGTTCTGAAGCCGCATATTGAAAATAAAACTTGACTAAAACTAGTATTAGAATCACATCTCCGAACTGAAATTTTTGTTCAGAACTTAGTTTTTATTCTGTATTTATATCAGTTGACGCAACTTATGACTAATTGAATATATATATATATTAATTAATTAATATGCAGTTTTGATATGATGAAATTATCAACAATTTGCATACTATTATTTATTAATATTATAGTTTATTATTATGCGTTAAAAATGTATAATTAAAACGATATATTGAAATCAGACAAGTTTTTTTTAATCTTTTTTCTGTAATAGGAAGTTATATAAATATTTGGACGTCAGTGTTATTCCGTTTAATTAATTACTATCTTAATGTGTTGAACGATTAAAATCAATGATTTTTCCATAATTTGGAATACCAGCACACCGTTAAAAGTTCATTGCCAGTTTTCTGTAATTAATAGTTCATTGATCGTTAAAAATATATAATTTATAATAATCTTAGAACATATGTGTATAATATATTTATGATATATATATATATATACACATACATATATTTACATATATTTATGTATGCATATAGTATGCACATATTTAAATAAGCATATCAAAGTGAAATTCAGTATGAATATTATGCTATTTACTAATAAAAAATGTATTTATAAGAATAGTCTTAACATTTAATTTTTTATTATATATCTTATAAAGCGATTGTGCTAACTTTTTTTTAAATAATTTATATCTTCATGATCGAAACGTTTTTTTTTTAAAATAATGAAATCATGGAATAATTATTGTTCGAAACGTTTGTAAAAGTTGTGTTTATGGTGAATTCGAAATTAACATACTTGTTACGAATATAATTTGTGTATTTGAGAATTTAAATTGAGAAATTGTATAACAGATGAGAAGGTTGTAAATTTTATATAAATATACAGTGGAGTATGCTAGAACGAACAATTCCTTCTAGAATCTCGTTCGTTCTAGCATACATTGAAAAAATTGTATTAAGGGTTAATACAGACCCTGAGCCTAGAGAAAAGTTACTATTTAACACAATCATTTTAACAGGAAAAATATAACAAAATAAAATAAAACTAAACATAATATAAAATTAATTTATTTCACTTTTATAAAATAAATAAATTTTCCTTAGTGAAAGTACAAACAAAACTAATAAAAATCACATAGATGTGGAAGGAGAGGAGTCATCATCCCTACTCCTTTTAGGTGACTGTCCTGTGGGGGTTCAACAGTTAAAGGGCGGTTGTCTACCTCTGTGCAGAATGAATCCAGGCTTGACTACTTTATCCTGGATCTTTGGACCCTCCAAAAGTGGGACATCAAGTTGTCATTAAAATGATTAAGTCCGCTTTTCACAGAAAATTTTCCAGATGATAATCTTTCATAAGTTTGAACAGTTTATCCTAGCAAGAAAATACCTCTTTAAGGTCCTCAGCTGGAATGCTTAAACCTTTTTCTTTATTCTTGTCCCTGAAAGCTAAACTCTCCTCCAGTGCCTCTGCCTCTTCATTTTGAAATTTTGTTCGCTCTTTCATGTGGTCCTCCATATCATTCTAATTGATCTCCCTCTCAGTGCTATGTCGGCGAATGGTATTTCCCCCACACTGTTCATTGTAGCATCTTGTGTTGATTAATTTTAACTGTTCGTTGTAACATACCCCACTGTTCATACATACATATATGTATATATATATATAGATTTTAACTGAAAAATAATATACACTTTCATATTGTTCCAAATTAAGTAAATTTTGATGTTTAATTTGATACATTTTGAAGCATATCTTTGAAAAAAGTTTTAATTTGTTTGCTAATACGTTGAATGTAACGGTCACACCTGTTGAAATTAAAATTTGACATGACCTATTAACGCTTCATCAGCTTAAACACTTAAAACCCATTAAAGTAAGTACTGGCGAGTATCGGCGTTCATTTACAATGAAGAAATAAAACCTCTGTAAGAGAGTGTTCCGTATATAACATTTTTTTAAAATCAAATGAGTGAATTTTCGTTTAAATTAAGCGTTTAAAAATAGGTTAGAATAATTTATCAATGGTTGTCTCAATATGATTGAAACAGTTGTTCACATGAATTCGGTTACATTCGAGGAAACAAAAAAGAAAGTAAATGCTATATTTATAAACAATGATTTACTTCGATAAATTCAATACTGGTATCCGCTAGCTAGAAATGATCGACTGAAACCAGATATTAAAGAATGTATATCATATAACGGAACGTAACATACGACTTATTTATAATTGTTTTCACTGTCGTTGCATTAAATGAAATATGCACTTGTTTTGTAGGCGGTATTTTCGAAGAGAGAAATTTCTTCGAACTACCAGTAATGATGTTTTCCATATTTAACACACATTGATTCATGTTGTCAACGTCACTAGAAATCACATGTAACAGATCGTTCAAGATACTATTCAGAATCGACAATGATATAGTTTTTTTTCACAGCCTACGAGTTACATGAATATAGTTCTAATTAAAATGAGACCTACTTTTATTATTATGTAGAAAATTATAAAAAGAACTCAGATTACTGGCAGTGATATGTGTTCATAAACACATTAATGTATTATAGTTTATGCGTATGTAAGTTTTATAGTATCTGACATTGTAAAATGTGTTCATGTAATTTGAATTTTATTATTGTAATAATGAAAATGCAAAGAAAAATTGAATTCATTTTCGCTGATTTTTTAAAATAAATTCTTTACTGTTAGGTTGGCAGGAAAGTAATTGCGGTTTTCGTTCTCTGAAATCGTGTATTATATAATCAAAGTAGCAAATTATAATAACAGCTTCAATTTTAGAAATTGTTTATATTAGGTCGGTTGGCAAATAATTGCGTTTTTTATTTTCTGAATTCTAACCTTCCTTTTTTCAATGAAAGTGTCATTTCTTCGTGTTCATGTTAATATCATTTTAAAGTGCATTTTTCGGTCTGTATTTCGGTAATATCGACTTTGGTTTTAGTACTAATTTTGCTTCAAATTAGGCTATTGAATTAAAAATGGAAAAGAAGCAAATAAGAGCATTTATTCAATGAGTTCCAAACTGTTTGTAAAGAAGCAGAAACTGCTCATCAATTGAACGATACTTTTGGTGTGGGTACTGTTAAGGAACAACTGTAATAATGGTTCCAAAAAATTTGTACTAGAGATGAGAGCCTTGAAGATAAAGAAAAGCGCGGGCGTCCTTTTTCAGTTTGTAATGATCAACTGAAAACGTTAGTTGAATCAGAACCACGCATAATTCGAGAGCTTGCACAAAAGTTAGACATTAGTCATCCAACTGTTCAGGACGAATTAAACAGAAAAATCAAAAAACAGAAAAATTAATGTGATTTGAAGGTCATAAACTGCAATTATTTTTCTACCAACTCAATAATAATTAAAAAATCAGTTCGCGTGAACAAATCGTTCATTTTTCAGAATTTAATTTTTTGTTCACTTTACAAGGTGCAGGCATTTTTGTGATCAAAAATGTTTGATCATTTTTGATTGTTGCCCATACGCATTTCTTAGAAAAGTCGATCCGTTTTTTCTGTACCTGGCGTTCTGAAAATGATTGAATCGTCTTCGAAACGCATTTCAGTAACAATTAAATATGATCAGTAACGATTTACTAATCATTTCTGACCAGAAAAAAAGTATGTGCCTTGTGGTGTGAAAGAAGAATTCATGCGTGAATGTGAATCCAGTCAATGTCAACTGCATTATGTATTTTTTTTATATTATTATTACTATTTATTTTAAATAAAAAAATGTTCCAGAGGTATGTTTCAACTTATTTTTTTTATATTAATTTGATATCGTGAAATGAAATTAAAAAAAAATCATTAATGCGTATTCAATTATTGTATCATTACATATTGAAGTATTAATTTTATTGCAACAGTTCACTTTTTAATGTTTCGAAGCAGAAGGCAGATTTAGAATATGCTATTATAAATGAGTGCGTATTTTTCTTCGTCCGCCAAGATGAAGTAGTTTATATAATGTTTTTATTTTTCATTTTAAATATGACTTCATAAACTGACAAATTGTTCCCCGAGTACTTGTTACAGTTTTCTTTAGCATTATACGTAATAGCTGTACATAAATACTAAAACGAAAAACTTTTTCTTGTGCCAATTAAGAGTTAAAATAAAAATATATGTTGGGACACTGTGCATAGCCAAATCTGCTATTGTAGTTTTTAAAGCGTCAATCTGCATATTTAGATTATAAAAATAAAGTATACACTAGAATAGACATTTATGTTTTTTTCAAAATTGCTCATTTAGTTTTCAATTTTCTAGTTTCTTTAAATTTTTTACCTGTATTGATATCGATTCGTGTCGATATTGTTGACTCATATCTATAGTTAATTGTACAGTGAACGTCATTTGTAGATACATTGTTTATTATGCTTTGCAAAAAAAATCATTTTATATAAAAAAATAAATAAATATTTATTTAATTCACATTTTTCAAGATATCAAAGTAGTCTGAACTGAAACTTATTTTTATTATCTTTATCGGTAAATTCATAAATGGATGACAACAATTTTTGTGTAAATATTTTGTCACTTAATTTATATTTTCATACAAACTGTTACGACGTCATTTTTATATTTACATCTTTAATGTATAATAAAATTATTAAACTGTTAATATTTATCTGATTATTCATTGTATGAGGTTAAATATAAACAAAGCAAGATTTATATTTAAAAATGTTGGATTTTAAACAAGAACCAATATTGAATTGTTAATTGTTTTTTGTTAGAGGCGTGTGAAAGGATTGATTTTCTGAAAAAGAATGATTTTTTAAATATTATTTATTAATTAATAACTGAGGACGGACTGAAATACAACGGAAGTAATTTAACTATAATGAAATGATTTAATAAATCAAGTGTAAAGTGAAAGAATGGTATGTGGATACTTGACCCGTTGTTAAAATTGAGATACTTTCTTTTGAAGTACGTTGAAGCTTTACTACAACTTTTATATATATATATATGTGTGTATATATATATATATATATATATATGTATATATATATATGTATGTATATATATATATATATGTATATATATATATGTATATATATATATATATATATATATATATATATATCAATCATTGATTTATCATATAAAACTATTCTGAAAAATATACATGTTTTGTAAATATGTAACATACAGATAAGTAATATAATATATAGGCGTTTTTTATGTTCAGTGAGGTCAATAAAGTTATATCGCCGTGAAGTCATCATTTTTATTCATTATTTGATTTTAAAAATGTACGGTATGACACTCGCAAACAATGTTTATCTTTATTTCCTGCGAAATTTTAATCACAGATATTAATACATTATGACGAATAATATTAGTAGGGGCAGTTCAAAACAGATATGTTTGCATATGGTTGGTTACATTTCATTCTTTCATCATTGATAAGTTTTACTTATCATAAAAGCACACAAATGCGGATCGTTATATATATATATATATATATATATATATATATATATATATGTATATATGCATATGTTTGTAAGTATGTGTGTGTGTTTATGTATGTCTAGAGCAACATTTCTCAACCTTTTTGCTCGCGTGACGCAATATATTTGTCTGTATGGTTCTGCAACCCAAATGTTAATAATACAAAATTTTTAAAAAACCTGGTGGACTGGAGTCACTATTATAAATAAATAAAATTATTCATATTTGATAATAACTTCTACGTGTGAAATGTAACATTGAGTACATTCAGGCGAATTTCGATTTATAACAAATACTTCAGTTTCAGTTTTCATTATTGAAATTTATCAATGAAAAAATATAAGGCTAATGATTTTGAATAAAACAGACTGTTTCAAAGTTATAAAAATCATTAAAATAGTTTGAATTGTATTTATTAAAAACTGACGTAAATTATGAGTACAATAATGTAAGATAATTTTTAATTACTTTTTTGTTGTTTATCTTGAACTAATTTATTGATTCTTACTTCAGTAGAACTTAAATTGAATTTGATTTCTTACTTCAATAGAATTATTTAATGCAATTCTCATTATTAAACTTATTTTTCGTAACAGCGTTGAAAATCAACTTTCAGAAATTGTTGCAAATCGAAGTATTGCCTTTTCACTCAATTCGATATTCTTCTTCAAACCAACATTTTGGTAAATTATTATGATTATCTTTAACTTTTATTTCTAAACTCTTGTCCGTTGATAATTCAAATAAATTGTCTTCTTCTGATAAAGTTAAGTTGTTAAAAACGATTTATTACCCAAACGAATATCTCCTCTGGGTGGGAAATATTGTAAAAACTAAGGAAAAAATTATTAAAAATTTTTTAGTACTTAACAGATGCATCGATTGTTCTTAGTTCTTAGAGATTATTTCAGTAATACAAATATTTCTAGCTATCATTTCGCAACCCATTAAAATTTTAACGCGACCCAATATTTGTGGGTCGTGACCAATAAGTTGAGAAACATTGTTCTAAATATAAATTAAAATCTTTAATATTTTATAAGACATAATAATTATTTAATTAGAAAAACAATCTGTAATTTATGTCATTTGGTTCGACTAATGATTTATTTTTTTTTTTTTAAAAAAAAGTAATACTTTTGCAAAATAATACTTTGGAACTATTTTTTATATACTTAAAGATATAATGAAAGGAATTAAATGACATTTAGTGATTTGTTGTTGTTTTTATAACGTTTGAATTGTGAAAACCAGTTGTTTTCATCTGGCGGAAGACAATTAAAATAATTAATTTCCGTTAAATATTCCAGTTGAAGGTCGCTGTAAGAAAACTCGATTTATACAAAATGACATACATTCTGTACATTGACGACTATTTTTATATTCAGTTATAGCGAACACCATACATTTATCGCGATTATAACGAACATGAAATTCTACCAATTCCAATTGTGCATTATGGTCGGAAGTCTATATGAATGTTTTGCATGTTTGTAAAGTTCTAGAAACTAATATCGTTTGTTCGTAAATAAGATTTCGCGTGCAACATAGTTGTACAATGTACGTAAATCTGCACGAACATTTTTATAGCATTTCGGAAGTAAACTGTTTCGGTGCAAATATTTATTTTATTTATGAAAGCGATCAATTGATTGATATTTCTTCATTCTAGATAAGATTATTTTTTGTTGTCAACTTTGTATCGAATGCGTGATCGTACGGAATTTTTAATTCTGTATTTAGTACGCATTTGTATTGAAAAACGATTGTTGTAAAAGATAATAAACATAGTAATAATCAGCAAAATAAAATAATAATTGAAGAATGACAGTATAAATGAGATTGATAAACATATTCCTGCATAAAATTAATATACGTTCTTTTGTTTTTTAATATATATATATATATATATATATATATATATATACTGATTTTAACTTCATATATATATATACGAGGTCAGACAATTAAGTAATGCGTCCGATTTTTTTTCTCGGCCTGTGGTAACACTGCGAACCTGTAACTCCGCCACCGTAATAGCAGATCCCTACTCTCTCGATTGAGACCTTGACCACCCTCGTACGATCATTTCTTCGCCAGCTGTTTAGTGTTTTGTAACAACGCGCGAGTAGTGCATGTCACGAAAATGGAACAGAGAGCAACGGTGCGCGATAAAATTTTGTGCAAAACTCGGCGAAACCGCGACAGAAACTTATGAAAAAGTGCTTAAAGTGTATGGTAGTGATGCCCTGAGTCGTAGTCAGGTGCTTCGGTGGCATGCCGATTTTAAAAAAGGCCGTGAGAGCGTCAAAGACGAGGCGCGGAGCGGAAGGCCAATTCAAGTGCGAACCGACGCGAATGCGCAGCAGGGGTGGTTCACAAAGAGTTCGTACCACCTGGACAAACCGTAAATCAAGTATTCTACCGCAATGTGCTCGAAAAATTACGAAAAAGGGTGCTCAGAGTGCGTCCAGAGATCGCGAAGACTTGGGTTCTGCATCACGACAATGTTCCCTGTCACAGTGCGTTCAGTGTCTCTCAGTTTTTGGCGTCTAAAGGCATCGCAACGTTACCACAACCGCCCTATTCACCGGACATGTCACCCTGCGACTTTTTCCTATTCCCCCATATGAAAAAATTCGTCAAAGGTCGACATTTTGACTCCGTTGAAGATATCCAAGAATCTGTGACGAGGGTACTCGGAGAGGTCCCACAAGAAGTGTTCCAGAATTGTTACGAAAACTGGAAAACTCGCTGGAATAAGTGTATAGATGCGGGAGGGGACTACTTTGAAGGGGATCGCAGCGATGTACCTTAATTTTTAAATATACTCGATTTTTGAATTTTGTCGCATTACTTAATTGTCTGACCTCGTATATATATATATATATAATGAACAAAAATCAGAAAGAAGACTAAATTTTCAAAATTCTTAAAGTGAATTCCGTACATTAAGAGAATCAAATTATTGGAAATAAAAATTATAAAGCAATTGTAATAATTATTATTTATTTTTATTGGTATTGAAAAGTGTGGGGATTCCTTTAAATTGTGTATTATATATACAATGTAGCAAATTATAATGACAGCTTCAATTTTAGAAGTTGTAAATAATCTTATGTAACCACAATGGATGTAAAATGTCGTCTTGTGCCCAAGAAATAATAAGCACTCCCTTAATTAATGTATTAGGTTGGTAGGAAAATAAGTGCGGTTTTTATTTTATGAATTCTAACCTAAATTATTTTCAATGAAAGTGCCATTTCATCGTGTTCATGTTAATATCATTTTAAAGTGCATTTTTCTGTCTGTATTTTGGTAATAATTACTTTGGTTTTAATATTAATTTTGCTTCAAACTGAATTAATGAATTAAAGATGGAAAAGAAGCAAATAACAGCAATTTAACACCAACTTTGGTTTGGTGTTTAAAACTCAATTTTTGGAAATAAGGCGACCAGGAAATTTCGTTCTCAATAAATCAATTGTTTCACCCGATGTGTGGCTTTTTACTCCGTCCTGCCGGAACCACATGTCTTTCAGATAATTTTATCCAATTCTACCCACAAAAATTGATTATCATATTTTTCTATTTTTCTGCATTTACAGTACCCACTTTTTTAGCCCGATTCTCAAAAAAGTAAGGTTTAATGATTCCACCGGACCCAGGTGCCTACAAAACAGTCACTATTTCTGTATGCAGTGGCTTCTCAACTATCACCCTCAGATTTTTTTACCCCAGATTATGTACTTTTGCTTGTTAAAGTATCCAGAGAGTTCGAAATGAGCGTGATCGCCAAAGATAACTTTCAAAGAAACCGTGTTGTTGTTCCAGTATCCAATTAACAAATCTCCGATCCAGTGAATGATCTACTGGTTTCAATTCTTATATTAATTGAACCGTATAAGTCTTCAGTAATAAATCCTTATGCAAAATACGCCATGTGGTCGTCTGTGAAAGACCCAATTGCTGTGAACGTCGCGGAATTGACTTTCCTGGTTTTTTCGATACACTTTCACGAACCATGTCAATGTTTTCTTCAGAACAAGCACTGCGAACACGTGTCTTTATCTTTAACAGGTCCAGTCTTTTCAAATTTACTCACCAATCGAAAAATTGTTGATTCAAATTGACGAGTATGTCGAGAATAAATATCGTTTAATATTCGAAATGTATGTTTTATAGAACGACCATTTTCATAATACAGTTGTATTATTTCAATGCGTTGTTTTGTTGTATATAAATCCATAACTACAAATGGTAATGTCAAAAAAATACCACAGTTAGTGCGACAACCATGAAATATAACCTCTTGAAAAATTGCGTTCCTGTTGGGAAATCCTTTATAACAACAATGAAATCATAATCACAAGAGTAGAATATCTTTTCATTAATCTGCATGAATTCGCTTACTACAAAGAATCAATTGTTATGAATTTTCTTAAAAGAAATGTATTTAAAAAAATACAATTTATTTTAATTCGTATTACCATTAATAATCTTCTATAGACGATATATGTATGTAATTTGTATGTCAAATGCATCTATTTAAATCAACTGTTTAAGATTCTACTTTCTTTCGATGCAAATTATCAAAAAAAAAAAAAAAACCAATTGAACTTATATTAAAAAATAAAAACAGGTTTCATTATGAAATTCTACCGCATTATAAACATATGTTAATATAAACATCTCGTTTGATAGGTAACATAATCGTTAATTTTAAATTTATATTTTTATTATAAATTGTTTTCTATTCAATAAGAAATCTTGTCCTGACAGTAACAACTAATAAATTTAAATCTTCAATAAACAATACAACCTTTCACTTCTCCATCTGTCGAGGTAATAATTTAATAATTATATTTTAACTATTATTTAAAATGCCTATATTTAATTGTTTGTTTTCTTTTAATTAGTTTCGCAGGTAATATTTAAAATAATCATTTCCATTTTTAATGTGGTATGATTAGTTTTAAATTGCAGAATAATCTCTATCAAACACTATTATATTATAAAATTGAATAAATATATGCAAAAGTAGTATGAAGTTAGGTAAAAGTTATATAAAAGAATAGTTTTAAAATATTTAAGGATCCTTTTATGAATTAATAACGTCATCCCGTTTTTTTTTATAAAAAAAATGTCATTTCATTAAAAGTATTAATGATTAATATTTAATACTCATTCAAAATTAGTTTTATATATGTATTTGAAAAAAATAATGATTTTACTTTTTATTTTTTAAATAAAAAGTAAATAATTAGTTTCGGCTTTTATTTTCATTCTTAATGTTATTAGTATTAGTTTGGTAGGAAAATAATTGCGGTTTTTGTTTTCTGAATTTTAAACTTAATTGTTTTCAATGAAAGTGTCGCTTCATCGTGCTCATGTTAATATCATTTTAAAGTACATTTTTCAGTCTGTATTTCGGTAACATCGACTTTGGTTTTATTCAATCTTGCTTCAAATTTGGTTATTGGATTAAAGATGGATAAGAAGCAAATAAGAGCATTTTTACATGCGTTCAAAACGGATTGTAAAGCAGTAGAAACTGCTCGTAAACTAATCGATGATTTTGGTATGAGTACTGTTAAGGAATGTATGGTGCAGTGTGGTTCTAAAAATTTCGTGCTGGGGACGAAATCCTTGAAGATGAAGAAGGTTACGGACTTCGTTTTTCAGTTCATAACGATCGACTGAAGGCGTTAGTTGAATCAGAACCACGCACAACAATTCGAGATCTTGCACAAAAATTAAAAGTTAGTCATCCAAAAGTTTTGGATCACTTAAAACAGCTAGGAAAATCAAAAAAGAGAAAAATATATATGAATTTGAAGGTTATATAGACCGTAATTATTTTTCTACCAAAATAATGTTATGGACAGTTCTTATTCAAAATTGATTTGATGATTTCTGTATATTTTTTTTTTAAAAAAAACAAGTGTTTACTGTACATCAGTCATGAAAGTTAAGTAATATCTTAGTCCTAATTATTATAATGAAATACATTTAGTTTTTATTAGTTATATCTAAATTTATGTTTCGTCAATGTTGTGAACATTTTTTTATTTCATTTTTTTTAAAAAAAAACAACAATTCTTAATATTTTTATTATAAATGTTTTTTCGTATAAATAAGATTGTGGTACTAAATTAATTTAGTAGTTTAGAGATGTGTTATTAATGATCGAACATTTGAGATAATTGTCTATTCTATATTTAATTTAATAATCGTAATATTTTCTTTGCAAATACATAAAAGTATAAATATCAGGGTGTAACATATGAAATTGCGGAATTCGAAGGTGAGAATTAAAACGCAATATTTTTAACAAAACAAAATATATTTAATCAAAATAAGCTCTCCATCAGCTTTAATGGTCCTTTGCCAACGAGAAATTAGATTGTTTATCCCATTTTTATAAAAATTTGTAGAGCTTATAAAGTCTTCGAATCCTTGAATTACTTGTTTGGTTTAGGAATTTTTTATTTCTTAAATAATATTCCAAGCGGCGAAACAGATGATAGTCTGTCGGTGAAAGATCTGGTGGATAAGGGTGATGCGGTAAATTTTCATAATTTAATGAATTTCATTTGGAAATTGTGATTCGAGATGTGTGTGGTCGAGGATTGTCTTGCAATAGTATTGGCCCATATCTATTGATTAGGATTGGCTGTTTTGTTTTTAATTTTTTATTCATATTGTCGATTTCGCGACAATATGAATCTAGCCGTAATTGCTTCGCCTGTTTTTTTAAAAAAATAATGGATTATTCCTTTACTTGCCCACCACACAGTAACCACAAGTTTTTTTTTGGTGTAATGACTGCTTGGTGCGTGTCCTGGAGCTTCATTTGCTTTTAACCATTATCCAGATCTTTTTCGGTTATCATACAGAATCCACTTTTCATCACAAGTAATGATTCGATTTAAAAATATCGTTTTATCATTTCGAATCGTCAATGAAGAACACACCTCCAAGCGTCTCACTTTCTGACCATCTGTCAATTCGTGCGGCACTCACTTATCCATCTTTTTCATCTTTCTTATTGCAGCGAGGTGAAAAGAAACAGTCATAACACTAACACTTAAATCACATGCGAGAGCTCTAACTGTTGTATGTGGATTAGCTTCCACCATTGCTCTTAAATGTTCTTCGTTCACAATGATTTTGAGGCTTCCTCGAAGCTCATTGTCGTGATTCATTTTATCGGAACAAAATTTTTTGAGCCATAATTGAAATGTTCTCGGTTAGCCGACCCTTCCAAGAACTCCATTGATATTTCTACCTGCTACCGCTGCATTGTATCCCAACTTGTACTCATATAAAAAAGTAGACGCAAGTCTTTTGTGGACACCATCCTGTTAAAGGGAGTAAAAAAAAATAAAAATAACAACAATAACTCCCTTTTTAAAAACAATTGAAGGGTGCAGTACATTAGTCAATTCCAAATAGCTGAGCTTGTAAAATATTGCGCAGAACCTTTCTCAATCGCAGTCGACTTCAGACGGACTGAAAGTCGGTATAGCTTGATGATAGCATGTCAACATTATTTTTTATTAATAGTCTTATCTTAGATTACTTAGAATACTGCACAAATGTTTCGTAATATACTAAAAGTATTACTTTAATTTTTATATTAAAAATGTTATAAAAGTTCAAATAAATAAGTTGTATAGTTTTCATTATCAAAAATTAAATTATTTATTTAATGTAATTTTCTAAGTATTTCTTGTAATTTAAACATCACTTGGTTTAATTGTCCTCCTAGTAAATATTACTTTATATTTGAAGCGTCTTTTTTTTATTATTTTTGATAAAGTAAATATTTTTTACAGTAAACCGAAACTAAATTTCTAATACTTCTTCTATTCTTATGTGTAACGTTAGATTTTATCATTGTATAGAAATGTATGTGTATGTTAATTTTCATATATATATATACATATATATATATATATATATTTTATACACACACACACATAATAGGTTTGTGTGTGTATGTATTTGACTATTAAATATATGCGTGAATGTGTTAAAACCAGGCCAGTCTCAGGTTCTTTAATTGGTCATGACTTTGAGAATAAATTATTCTATTGTGAATGAAAAGTCCGTTCACACACATCTTCAGTAGAGAAGAATTTGTATTAAAACAGCTAAAATATGAACCATAACTGGTAATTGTATATGTAAAGATGTTAATATTATGTTATTTAATTTGTATCGCCCATTTTTAATTTCTCTTTTGTGTAAGAAAAAATATATGCAAAGGATGAATAGTATAAATACATAATTATTAAATTAATATGTATTTGTAATTGGTATTTTTTCTCTCTGATAAAATCTATGAAATTTGAACGGTTAGATATTATCTGCTTTTTTATTTCATGATAGTGTTTCATATATTTTTTATCTGTTAAATTGGGTAATTTTTCTAATTCAATCGTTAATTATTAAAAATAAAAGTATATTATTGCGAAAGAAAGTAAAAAAATAATGATATTCAAGTCAACGGCACTTACTTCATGAGTTCATATTTGAAATTATAATAATCTAAAATAAATATTTACTTCTCACGCCATTGCATTTCTGTAAACATTGAGAAGTGTTTGCCAACGATTCTAAAAGTAATCAGTTAATTATCTTTGTTGATATGATAATGTATTTATTTAATGCTTGTAGAAGAAATTTTGAATAAAGAAAAAAATCTATTTTGAATCACATTACAATTTTTAATAAGAAAAGTTATATTTGAAATTATTTGCACTACTCGTGACTAATGTGACGACATTTGTTTGCTTCTGACGACCGTGTTACAATCTTGAAAAAAAAATATGAATTTAATACATTTAATATTTTTTTCAGTACGTTTATATTTTTATAAAAACGTTTTTGAAATTCGACTGGACGTTTTTTATTATTATTGAAACATTAAAAATTGTAAAAATTGATAATGATTATCATTGAAAATTAGATTTCTCGGCTCTAACAGTCATGATCAGTGAATATCCATAGTTTAAATATATTGAATTCGTTTCGAGACAGTAGGATATTATTTTTTTTAAATTAATTTCTCAATAGTAATGTATGTATTAACTTTAAATAATGTATTATTACTAAATGTACAATAATATTAAACTTTTCAGTTACTCTTTTATTACATTTCTTCAGTTGAGTAAATTTTATATGTATCATTTTCATAAACTATTAAAAATTGTAGAGTATAGTTTAAATCATTTATTTTTAAATTTTATGCAAGGCATGTAATAAAGCTTAGATTCGAATTCATTGTTTATGGGTCAAATTTTTTTGCAGAAATAGGTGCATTTGTATTTTACTCAAAGTGCATTTTTATTGTACCATTTTATATATTTTTATTAAATCGTTATTAATATATATATATATATATATATATATATATATATATATATATATATATATAAATGAGAATATGGAATTCATATTGCTTCAAAAAGTGGACGAATACTTAACTTAATTATTTTAGTGGACATCTACAAAATCAACAAATTACAAATCTCATAAATTTAAAAAAAAATATATAAAAAAGTAAAATTTTTCGTTAGATGGAGTAAAGATCATATTCACATTTCATATTCCTATTTTTTATGTAACTATTCTCGTCAGATAATAAAAATGCATCATTTCAAAACACTCATAGTTGATAAACTACAACGTGAATTTTAAAATTTAATTCGCAATTATTTGGAATTCGCATTGTGTTTTATAATTTAAATAGTTCTAGTTAAATATGTACATTAAAGTAGCAGGAACTTTTCTTTTTTATCTACATTCAGAAACGTGAACATTGCGAAAAAGTAAACAAGCGCGGATTTATTTTTTTTTACATTTTCGCGGTTTCACTTTATATATGTGATTCAATTTTCGCTTCCACGTGGAAGTATTAAAAGGGGGCGCAGGAGTTAAGGAAAATCATGTTATTTTTTATTTATGCATTTTAGTTCAATTCAATAATAAATTGGGGATAACGGTTTTTTTTTAATTTTTATTAAAAAAACATGTTTAGCCTAAGTTTAATCCCCCCCCTCTCTCTCTCACTCTATATATATATATATATATATATATATATATATATATATATATATATATATATATATATATACACACTTGATAAAACACAGTTAAATCATATTCAGTAAAGCGTTTTTAAATAAAATACACGTTTTTATTATAGCTTATACATCAAAATATTGTTTAAAAAATGTATTTCAATCATATATTTTTTTAATTAGAAGCGTTTTGCACATCAATTTCACATACATTGTAATTGTCGCTATAAATTAATAATTTCATACACCGTAAATCATTAGTTTTTGTAATTTTACTCTCCTGGTAAAAAAAGAAAATCTGCATGTAGGTGTGGGTATCACATCTCTTATCAGATAAACCAATCGATAAATTAAGTTACTTAAACTCAAATAAAAAAAAGTTTATTATTACTTTCTTATGTAAAAGTTTAATCAGTACAGACTAATTACAAATGTTTGCATGTTTGTGTTTCTTACACCTTTTTAATATATGTATTTTGTTAATAAAATTTCCATTCATTTCTTTAATGTACATGTAAAATGATGCACGATATAAATTTTTTCATGTGCAAGAATGAAATTTTCGTTTTATATTGTTTCAGTGTCGTTTACACGAATTATTTACTTTTATATGTTAATTCTGTTCGAAAAGCTGCATGATTTTATGGGCGTTTCTTTTTAATATAATCTGAGTGAGAAAATATTTATGCGTACAAACCTTCTCTCTTGTAAAACACAAGTTACATATATATATATATATATATATATATATATATATATATATAATTTGTGTTGGAAAAGAAGGTTTGTAGTAAAATAGTTTCGAATTGTATATAAGCCTAGAATATTATGACGTCAGATTATGACGCTAACAAGAACGTCACACATTCCCTCCTAACTGCAGTACCCGCGATATATTGATTTGAAAAGTACTATATTTAGAGTTCGCAGTGCGCTCATACATTTTACTGGATTGGGCGAAAAGGGCATTCATATTGGGGTAGGCTACAGACTCTGCCACTGCCTACACATTTTCATTCCACAAGGATTTGTGTAAAAAGCTTCCTTTATTGACTAGCGAGAATCGCTCGCAGAATCTTCGCCCACATAGACGTATATGGAGGTTTATAAATTTCATTTGGCATTCACGCACACGTATTCTGTTTGTCTTGTACTATAGTATGATCAAAGAGATAGATGTCAACATAATAAAGTTCAACTTATTTACTTTGATAGTTCTCGTTCGAGGATTAATAATATCTTATATATCTAATATATTATTAAAATGTTTTGTATGAATTCTTGAGTTACATTGTTTAAATTGATACAAAAGATGTAATTAATATTCAAAACATTATTATTCGTATTAAAACTCGTAATTTAATTAAAATTTTAAGTACATTTTACATTATGGTTTCTCGTTTTGTTAAGAATACATTTTCTGTTTGTATATATCTCATCTTTTGTTTTTAATTGTCAAAGTTGAAATGAAAATAATTCTTAACGAAAATTTAATGAAATATTGAATAAACACCGAAAATGGATGCTGGTTGGTTGGTGGTTGTTTTAATCAATAATTGTTACAGCCTTCTATAATAATATGTAATACATACTGATCAATGGAAAAACATGTTGCATCAGTGTACATAAAAGAGTAGGTACGGGTACCTCTAGTAATATATATTGTAACTTCAGATTGTCGGTAAAACAGAACTCATAAAAGAAGTATGTATAGTTGCATATCAGCTAAAATATATTTTATTTACAATGAATTAAAAATCTAATAGAATGTAAATCATATCTACTTGAAATTTAGTTTTCAGGTATTACAATTTTACAATTTTTATTAATTAAATTTATTATTAAGAAATGTAATATTTTTGTTATTCTCACTATTATTTTTCAGTTATATGAAAAAATATTTTCACACTTATGTGAAGTAAAGATGTCTTATTTATAAATCTTATTAGATAGTTGTGACAACATGAAATCGGTATATTAGCACATTATTTAACAGAGCAATCAGTAAAGAAAAATAAAAAATATTTTTATATATTTTTAATAATTTTCTTGAAATATTTTTGACTTCAGAACTTTTACATAAATGACTTAAAGGTAATGAAGTTTATCATTTAAACGCATAATTTTTTAAAAGAATTAGAAAAGGAACTAAGTGAAAAAGGGGATTTAGAAAGGGAGGCTCTATTATTAAAATGTTTTGAATTTAATTATTATATTGGATTTTATATTATCAACTAATTTATTTGTTTTTTAGTTTAAAATAAGAAACTCATGTGACTATATATATATATATATATATTTAAAATTCAAAGGGCTTTCTTTTAAATATGTAAAATAGGGAAAAAATATATTAACACTTTGATGGCTTGCTGTATCAATGCTGATCAGTTGCAAATTAATTTCTGTTCCACTTCTACTATACATACATATATATATATATATATATATATATATATATATATATATATATATATATATATATATGAATATGTATATATAGCCCAAATAAAATATTGTGGCTGATAGGGTTCAACATCTCATATTATGAAAGGAATATATTGTTCAGTACAATCATTCCATTATTAAAGTTATAAATACTTGTGTAGTACTGAAAAATGTTACTGTCGTTAATTTATTTATGTCGTCATTTGAAAAAAATAGTTGTTTATAAATAATGAAATATATGTAATAAAATGAAAATGTACATTTTTGCATGTACGTTTCTTTTTCAAAACTACGCAAAAAATATATAAAAAAAAGTTGTTCTGTTTAGTTTACTACGTCATGAAACATTATAAGATAAATCGAAAATGATAATAATTTGGAATGGAAGGAATTTAATGAGTATTCGATTTTAATTTCTAATTTTAAGAACGACTAATCTAAATTATTAGTAAGTACAAATAATTGTTATTAATCATCGAATGATTCACATAAAGACTGATTTTTATCAAAAAACAGGTACAAAGTTGATATGTGTAGCAATAATTTTTATTATCTTTTGCAAATCTTATGTTATGTGATGCAATGAGATTATATTAATCTTAAACTGAAAATTGTGTTAGAAACTTATAGTATATTTAAATAATTAATCGAAGTGGCTCAATGTATTAATCTTAGTTTAAAATTTTTCTAATTATGTAGCGTCAGTACTAAATTAAAATAAAAATGTTTTATATTCCACTCATATCATATTGTAGTATTTTACATACTCGAATAATACATTTCATAATTTTGAGTTAAGATTTGAAGTAATTATGATGGTTGCATCAAAGATATGAATCTGTTGAATAATTATTATATATGTATATATCTCTTTCTATATATATATATATATGTATATATCTCTTTCTATATATATATATATATATATATATATATATATATAATCAAAATTATCCACAAAAAATTTCAATGTCGTCGAGTTATTTATTTATGACGTAGTTTCATGGTACTCAATATGTATATCTCATATATAAAACAGCATTGTGGCAATCTATCTACGATAATGATTATATAGACATAAATGAGTTTTAAAAATATGTTTATTCTTTCATTCGGTTACATGTAGAGGCTTATAATTGACAAATTGGCGAACGCAGCGATCCCGGGGATTGTTGAGCGCAGCGAGCAGGAGGCAAAGCCCCCTATTATATATATATATATATATATATATATATATATATATATATATATATTTATATATGTATATATATATATATATATATATATGTATATGTATATATGTGTGTATATATATATATATGTATATATATGTATATATATATATATATATATAATGTATTTTTTCATACTAGTACATGCATTTTTAGATATTTAACATTTATATAGCTTCCAGCAACGTCGGTATTTCTGTTCAGTAAATATAAATCTTCTTATGATATTGCATAGAAACGTGAATAGTTGTATGTGTAAGGGTTCTTGATGTACAATGCTTATTTAAATTACAAAACAGTAGCGTACAAAATATATTTATTTAATTATTATTATGTACTACAGTGCAGTATAAAGAATTCTTTTCTTATTAATTTATTATATGTCAGAAAATTTAAATGTAAATAAAAGTGTTTCTGTCGAGTTACTAATGTCTTAAATTGTAAAACTGTAAATAAGAAAATTATTTTTTTTACATTAAATATGAAAATATTAGTGATAGTTTTCAAAAATAAATGTAATGATAATTTAATACAAAGTTACGCGGTATTTTTAAAAAAAGCTTCTATGAAATATAGTTTGTTTTTTTTTCTTAAATAATATTAATTTGAGGAAATGAATGGTTATATATATATATATATGGAAAATCATGGAAGAGACCTGTATCCAGCAATGGATTAACAGAGGTTGATAATATATATATATATATATATATATATATATATATATATATATATATACTTATGTGTGTGTGTACAGATATACATGAAAACATAAAATTTAACTGTGTCTTTCTGGAGATAATTCAAAAATATTTAATATAATAACTAAAGTACTGGGCTGTCAATGAATAATTTGATTGTATTATAAATTGTAAATAAAGTTATTAATTCTTTGAATGATTCCGCTAAAAATTATTACCTAATGCACGCTTATTTGATTTGGCAATCATATTTTAGTTATTTTATTAAATGGGCACTAAATGCAATAACTGTAATTTTATTTCTCTAGTGAAGGATTTTTTTGTCTATGAATTAGTTACTTTTATTTTTGTGTGTATGATCTCAGTCGGTGAATCATGAAAAGCGTTTTTAAAATAACTTTGATAAAGTATTCTATGGGTGTTAATGAGCAACAGGATCTGGACTCACCAATTAAAATTGTCAACCTGCATGTATTTGAAAATACAATATGTATATTGTCTATTGTGCTTAGTATAAATTGATTGTGCACTATCCATAAAACATAAAATTAATTGTAATTCTGTATTAAGGTAAAAGTATCAGTTTTAATTCGCAACACCTTACAAAAGAGTTGTAGGCTTGAGAATGATGTATGGTCAGAAAGACCAAGTGTGTTCAATAATGGTATTAGGTTGTATCAGAAACAGGTCATAATAATTACTAAAGTATCAGTTTGAAAGTTTTAAACTACAAATACAAATGGAACAGTACCATAGTGGGTGTCATATGAATTATTTAAAAAAAATAAAATTAATGCAACGAATATCGATTCCTCACCTTTATATAACTGGCAATTTAATGAATTATATTAAGAGTAGATAGTAAAGAAAGACGAAAAATGTACCCCTTATAGTAGTCAATAGAAAAAGGACTGGGTGTGTAAATCCAAGCTTGAAAATATTTTTTATATTAAAAGTTTATGATGTCGGTTTGGTAGAATAGAGATGATTGATGCATTTTGAATTATTGCAACTTCACTGAACGATCACTTCATCAATTCATTATAATTAATAGTATATGACATAGAAAAATGAAGAAAACAACTGTCGTTGATAAATTACAGTGACTTATTGTGCAACATAATAATCTGCAACCTATGCGGCAAGAATGATATTAATTTAAAATATTTAATTCTGTTAGAAAATTATACATTCTTTCTATACTTCAGTAATTTTTATCAAAATTTATCTAGTAAAATTCCGAAAAAGTTTCTTCTTGAAAAGTGTTATCAGTTCAAGATTGTAAACAGATATTTGTGGTTTAAGGGCGCATTAACATCTAACGTCATTAGCGCCACTTTAAATAACGTAAATAAGTAGTACATTTATAATTATAGAATCTTAATAAAATGATTCGAAAAATAAACAGATGGCGAAAATTGTAGCCAGTCAATTTGGTTTTGCAGATAACACTGCTTTAATTTTTGTATCAAATATTCAATAATTGTTTATTATCTATTTTGTTACGTTAATACACTTTATGATAACATCATGTTTAGAGCGTAGCTATAAAAAAATCATTCCTTAAGTAAGTGACCAATTCTTTTAAGAAAAAATTGCATTTAATGGACTGTAAATTCGGTTACAAAACGAAAATGTTGCGAAACAAGTCGGGAAATGCAAATCGATTAAAAATATTTGTCCTATATTTTTAAATTAAAATAGAACCTTAATTAAAACAGCATTTTCTTGAACTTAAGCCATTTGATGTTTAACACCTTGTGCACGAATCACGAGTCTGACTCGTGAACTGTAAAAAACACTTATCAGTCAATCACGAAGCGTGGGATAATGAAGAGGCAGCAGGAGTGAACTCGGTAGCCTTGCATAGACTAGGATTCAGTTTTAGATGTATTCTTCGAAGTTCTAGCCAAAGATTTTTATGAAGTGGTAATGAACAAAACCAATAGATACTTCCTTTCAATTTAAATAGTCATTTTGTATGCATTATTTTTTTTAAAAAATACAAGCACAAGCGGTTGAAAGTTAATTTTTGCAGCTGCAATTAATTTGTCAAACAAAATTTCATTCTTCTAAACTATCAATTACTAAAACTTCATGCAATACATATGTTCATCAAATGCTTTAATGGGATTTAAAAATCTGATTGCTATAAGTAATATCAAATCTTGCATATTTATCAGAATATATATATATATATATATATATATATATATATATTTGTTATTATCGTAAAATCAACATATGATAATACTTTTAACGGTATTGTTATTATTAATAAAAGTACATTTGTGTGTATACCTACTTGAGTTGTTACAAGTATCACACACAAAGAATAACGTGAATATACTACACCGTAACTGGTCAGGTGAATATAATGCTAATCACAATAATGCTTTGTTGAAGTGAGACAATAAACAGTTTTACCTAATGACAATATTAGTTTATTCTTTGTTCAGCTCTGATCTGAACGTATGTGCAATACGATTTTACTCTCGCTTAGTATGAAAAGTAATACAGCCATACAACTCAGTCAACTGACGTTATTCGGTATCAGTGGAAGTCAACGACTCGACAACATATTTCTCGTATTGTCTCATTCATTTTTATTAACAAATAGGTAACCGTATGTTGCAAGTTTATTTTTTCGTTAATTTTTTGTTCGTCGATAATTCGGGTTAATGCTTAGTTACACTCTTAGATTAGTGACTGAAAGTGAACCATAGTTTCCTGTGCTACCTTACCGATTATTGTTTTTTTTTCTCTCTGTACGTTCTATCGAGATGAATTTGTACTATAAGTGATCTGTGTCTAGTTTAATACAAATGTTATAATTGTTGGCGCTGTTTAAAGTGATAGTAAAACTCTTATTTATTGTGATTGAAGTTATGTCGTTATCGTAAATATATAATGAAGCAAAAAAATCTGGAAATAACAGGTAATCTAATAAAAAAAACTTGTAGAATTGGTTCAAGACACACAAGTGTACATTTTTCTGGGAAAAATGTATACAGTTCGTTAAGAAAATAAGTTTTAAATGTGCGTGCATGTGTGTGTGTGTGTATATATATATATATGTATATATATATACACACACACATATATACATATACATATATATATATATAATGTGTATGTGTGTGAATACACACACAGAAACATACTTACATGCAGACAATACATAAACAGCAGCAGCACACACACACACACACATATATATATATATATATATATATATATATATATATATATATATATATATATAAGTATATTGAAAATATGGAATTCATCAAATCATGTTCCACAAATTTTCATATAGGTCTAAGAGGCTAAAATGAACAAAAAATGATTCTATAAATGTGAAATCTTCTGAGTTACATTGAAGACATACAGAATGTTTTATATTTCTCATATTGAATTTTTTTTTTACTTAACTTTTAAAATAAGTGGGTTTTTTCATTTCACTTAAGAACATGACGCTTCATTAAAGAATTTCAGAACATTGAATACATGTGTAGTAAGTGTTCAATAAATTCTTTTACTTCTCAACTATAAATTTTAATTTATCATTGTAAACTAACGAATTCTCTCAAGAAATCTTCATATATTATTTATTTGTTCCTTTTGTGTCTAGTAGTCATCGTATGTACGTAACTATGCCGTTTAGTTAATTTCGAAGAAAAGATCTAAAGGATTAATGATTGAGGGTTACCTTATCAGCAAGATCCGCAGACATTTTTTCATTTAGGATTCTTGATTCTATATAAAACTTAGAGAACACTTTGAGAAAATCTTCATGTGCACACAAACATGATATATATATATATATATATATATATATATATATGTATATATATATATATATATATATATATATATATATATATATATGTATTTATATTCACGTACACGTACATTAAATCAATCTTTATAATTATTGTATTTCATGTCTTAATTTCGAGTATGACCTTATACCGAATGTCACAAATTATCTATAAAACGGAAGTTTATTGCCAAAGATATTTGCCAAATTAGATTTTATTATAATCAAAAAATTCCAGTTTTAAAAATTTTACATTTTTAATAACTAGTATATAGCTAGTCGAAATTAAGGAGAAAATAAAAAAAAATGTTTGTTGGTTTTTACAAAAAAATATATTTAAACATACAAAATATCAAAGAACGAAACTTAATGAATTAAACTTGAAACCTATGAGCTGGCAAAGCAAATATTTCTCTGCCTTGCGGACAAAGTGCCGAGAAATATGGGTTCGTGTATATAAAAAAAAATAGTTAAGATCCAGTTCTTACTGAGAGATTTAAAAGAATGTCTACTTTTGACCTAATAAAGCAGATAAATGATAATTATCAACCAACAATTATATATTTTTAAGATCTTGTAATGAGAGTAATGTCCAAAGTAGTTGCTTTTAATTTATATTAGCGTGTGTGTATGTGCGTGTATATATATATATATATATATATATATATATATTATTAATGTGTAACTTGAAAATAATGTAAAATAGATTTAGTTTTTAAAAGAATTTTATATTAATCAAAATGACATAATTTTTGGAACTGTGTAACATATTTATATATAAATTTTTTGTGAAATGTGTATATACATACATGTACTATATATATATAGACATACACACATACATACACACACAAGTGCATACATATACGGAAGTAGAACATGAGAAGATGAGTTTTGTTGAAATAATTCAGTGACTTCAGGCAAAGTACAGAAGCGTGGAAAAATATACATTGAGAATAAAAAGAAGACGTACAGAATAAAATAAATATACATACAAACAACACATTAGAAAACAAAGAAGTGTTACAAAGTTAATAAAAACAATAAAATGTTTGAAATGAAAACATACGAAATATATTTCTTGAACAGGAATATGATGGATTCGTAATTAATAAAATATGAAACGGTCCAGAAAAGGGCAAATGAATAGATTGAATAAATATATTGGAAATGTACGAAAAAAGACAATTGATGACTCATTCAAATTTAAAGAAATTACTAATAGATTTGAATAGTTGTAGTTCAATAAATAGTCAAGAGCGCGGTGATAAAATTAAAAAAACAGAAAACAAAATCCAAACATTATAAAATCTGTCATTCATATTTATTTCACACTTTTAAAAGACATTTTTGTGAGTGCGTGTGTATTGTAAAGGCACAATGTGTATATGTAACGTGCATGAAAAAACACTCTGCATCAAAAGATAAGAATTATCATTTTAATACTTGTTTATCATATGTTTTAATATTTTTTTTTGTATTGTAATTTTCACTGTTTACAAAATATAAATATTTATTTGCTTCTGTTGTTTGTATTTCTGTGATGACACGTTTCTGTGAATATAATTTTACATACATGCTCGCATACTTTCATATATTAAACTAGTATATAGCCCGTCAAAATTGACGGGATAATAGAAAGAAAAAAAATTTTTATTGATTTTTACATTAAAATATATTTAAACATATAAAATACCTAAGAACGACACTTACGGAATTAAATTTGAAACCTATGAGCTGACAAAGGAAACATCTCGTCACCATAGATAGTCATATCTTGTCACCGTAGAGTTGGTCCTGCGGACAAAGTGACGAGAAATGTGGGTTTTTATTTATATATATATATATATATATATAAATTACAATTTTGTTTTAATCACAAGTTTATTTATTTATAAGACCAGTAGTATGCATCTACTTTTTAATTCTGATTCAGGTGTAAAATTCAAATGTGATTAATATATATACATATATATTTTTAATTATTGACACCTTTAGGCCATAGACAAATGAAAGCTATTTTATGCATCGGTCTAAGGCTTGGCATAGTTGATAAGTTGATAATTCATTGAAATAAAAACAGTAAAAAGTACAAAAAAATAAATTTTACTTTCTATACAGATAAATATAATTACTAATTTAATAAATGATTCCTTGATATTTCAAACTCGGTGATAGAAAAGTATCTACACTAGAAAATGAACATTAATTATTATTCGAATATATTAAAATTGGTAAAATTGAAGATATATTTTTTTCCAAGTAATTGGGTATTTTGCTAGAAAATATCTTCATTTAGTTTTTGAATTTAAACATTATTAGTATTAGTTTAATTTTAATTAATTGTTGATTATATATATATATATATATATATATATATATATATATATATATATATATATATATATATATATATATTTATTAAAGTAGTTTATTTTTTATGAAGCAATCTTTTTTTAATATTATAAACTGTATAATAGTTGCATACTTTCTGACTTGAATATTATTACAATAAATTCCATTTCTTTCTAGTAAAAACAATATTATTGATAATACATGACATAAATTTTCTTCATTGTAAAATAAGTACATTTTATTTATATGAGATAGCATATTTAATAATTACTCATTTAATATACATTTTAAAGTCAACATGTATTTATATAAATACACACATTCATATAAGTTTGTGTATGTATATATGTATATATATATATATATATATATATATATATATATATATTGTGTATATATATATATATTCTCTCTAAATATATATATATATATATATTTAGAGAGAGAGAATGTATGTATCCAAAAATTTCGGATGCTAATGAACATAGTTGTCGACACGACCTTAAACATCAAGTAACCTAATCATCCAGAAGTTTCAGATTTTTTAACTCATAATTTATTTATAGCATAGAGAACATTAGTATAATTTATTAATATAAAACTATTATATATATTATAATTAAGTTAGTCTACGTTCTTTTTATCATTTATGTGTTGATAGTCAATTAATTAATCAAACAATTCATGTATTAAATTATTTTCAAAGTAATTAACTTGAAAATACTCATACAAAAAACAAAGTCAGATGGTGGTCAATTTGTAGTAGAATTCAGTTTCTATGACATCAATTGAAATCATTTCTGTTATGTACGTAAGTATTGGATTTAAAAAAAAACACATATAGTCTATATGTGTGTTTCCAAAGTTCAAGGATGTAGATTGTATTGAATCGTCAAGGATATTTTATTGAATTGTTTTGCGTATAGGTACTCCAAATATGATTTTTTTTGTCTGTTCTCTAATGTAGATCACGTTTTGTTGCACATAATTATAATCTTTTGACATTAAGAAATCTAGTTTCATTTCCGTTGACAAAAATGTGTTAAAATATTTAAAATTAAATAATGTTTCTTTGAAAAAAACTAGCACGTTTTATGTGTATGTAGCAATAAATATATATATATTATATATCTGAATGCGTTTTGATTATGATTTCAAAATGACATTTTTTCATTTTTATTATCTGTTTTTTATTTGTGAAATTTGTCACCTTAGATAAAAAAAATTATGAAGTATATTTTTTCACAAATACATTTAAGACATTAATAAAATCAGACACTTTCTAGCAATAAATTTTTATATTTGAATATTTCATAATTTTATTTGTTTTAAGAGAAGAGTGAATTGAAGTGTAAGAATAATGGACTATTTATTTTATTGTGTCAAACAAGTAGGACAAACAATAAGAATGACTATACACAAGGTAGAATAAAATAATGTTGATTGTGGGACATGTACTGAAAAATATGAGGAACAGTAATTCTTATTAATCATTGTAAATATCTTTTCAAATTGAAGTTGAAAACAATGACGGGTTTCATAAAAAAAATTATTTACGCATTCACATATTCATTTTTAGACGTTGTGAGAAACTGTAGCCTCGCTAAATGAGAAAACAGTGTCTTTGCTCTGTTGTAATTGGTATTTCTCAACAGCATGTTTAACAATTCAATTCGTTCCAGATCTACGAATGACTTGGCTGTTGTGTAATGAACCATTATGCGAGTAGATAGTGTTTACTATCATATACTGTGAAACTGGAAAACAGACTGAACCGCAGATAGGAACTATTAAATTATTTGTTATAGACACGGTGCACGATTTTGTCAATTAATGAAAAGTTAAACAGTTCAATTTTTCTGTTAATTGAAGCAGATTAGCATTTCCTCTTGTCTAATCAATTCAGCGATGCACTCTGTTTTTTTATTAAAATTATTTAAATACTATAGTTAGAAATAATAATGAGTAATGTTATCAATTGACATTTTTTTCGTGTGCTTTATCAGTAAGAATTATTCGATATCTTATCTTTATCAAAGAAAATAATATTCAAACATGCATTGTTTTAAGTCGAAAAATAATTTTAATCGTCGTTTCTTACTTCTAGAGATTAAAACGGGAAATATTCACATAATCATACTCAAAAATTCAGTACTTAACATTTTAACTGGAGTGAAACATGTCCGACGTACCTTGTTTTTAAAGATTTCGCAAGAGACATATGGATTGCATGTCATATTGCAATTTGGATTACAGTCACATTTTTTTTTGCTCTTCACAAAAAAATGTGACTGTTTCAGAGTATAGACATTTTTATATGTGTAAAACATTGCTTCTCAATTTTTTAAAAATTCATAAGCAGTGATAATAAATGATAGTAAAATGATAATTAATTGAAAAGGATTTTACGGTATCTATGAAAGGATCTACGGTATCTTCACGAAATAATTTATTACATTGTCTTTATGTTATGTCATTATAATAAGTAAAATAAATGACTAAGTATTAGTGAAAATATTAAGTATCAAAAAGTGTTGATTGCTTTTGCACTGACTGATAGAATTCAGAAATTTCCAGATTGTATATTTTAAAAGTACAAAACTCTTTAAATTTAATTACTATTTCTTTTTTCCTTTTACAAACATTATGTTAAAATTTCTTGTAATAGTCCTAATAGACATGATGATATGTATAATACTCTCCTGAACTAAAATAATTCCACCCAACCCTTGATTTACACGGTAGATTGGTTCCCCAAAAGTACCGTTTAAATCGAAATCGTGCAATTTCTAGTTCCCACCTCATATTAAAAATAAGGAATAGGTTTTACAAATCCGCATTGAAACAATATTTTTTCTTTTTAATAAAACTAGAGAATATATTTTATACATTAATTCGGGAAACATTAAAAATAAATAAGTGTTCTTTCTGCATCATCTTCACTTGTCAATTTTCTCTTCATTTCTCTAATTCATTTCCCAGAGGCATGGCAGGAACAGTTCTAATAAACTTCTTTATCAGATTGTTGCAAATCTTCAACAAAAATACGAAGTTGAGAGTTGTTGTTATCGGTAGGATACAGGGAAACAAGAAACTCTTTACAGTAGCGTGCGTGCTTATTATTTGGCACAGCAGTGTAAATAGAGAGCTTTTTTAAATGCGCGCGAACGTATTTTAAAACATTTTTTTCTGCAATTCTGTGACAGTATTAATGAAAAATTTCAGCATCGTTCATCCGTGTTAATACCGAAACCGTGCAATTCGAGTACCGTATAAATGGAAGGTTAAACGCAAGCCAGAAAAATTAAAAAGGAGCCATATACATAATACTAATCCAATAGTTTTTAACTGTAGTAATTGTTATAACGATTCTAAAACATGACTTTAAATTTAATTTATTTATTTAAAAAATCTATCTCACGTCAAATTTATAACTCATTAGCAGGACACTAATGGGCGACACTGATTTAGAATTTGTGATTTAAATATTAAACATTGAAGATATATTCATAATTGAATTTTGTTAAATATATATATATATATATATATATATATATATATATATATATATATATGTATATGTATATGTATATATCTTACAGTAATAATTTTGTTTATTGAAACTGCTTTATGATTTTCGAACAGTCTACATTTTTCTTAAATAGTTTAAAAAAGTTAATACATGATTTTGTGATGAATATTTGTGTCTGTATTTAACTGATTTGAATCCACAAATATTAATTTGAATTACTTTGTCTTACATACGATATCTGTTGAATTGCTTGTTTGGTTTATTTATTGTAGCGTTCGTCATTGCTAACAAGTTTAAACGTTATTTGAATTTAAATAAATAAAACTTTTTTTTATCCACTTTAGAGGACAATAAAGTACGAGTACAGTTGTGACAGAAATGATTTTTATCTTCAAAACCTAACTAGAAATATATTATTCAATGATAAAATGACTTCTTGCATATACAAGAAGATATTAGGAAAATGTTACATATTGCATAAATTTATTGTAAAATATTTAAGTGATAAATATATTACCAATTTTTAAGATTCATAACGTTTAAATGACATTGTGTTTTGTTCGTTTATGTATTGTCTTATTCAGAAATGATTTAATTTTTTTATATATTCAAATTGCAAATAAAATGATCATTATTCTAGTTCAGTTTTATAACTTACATTAAATTATTTTTAAGCATACAAATATAT
>CM068320.1:29061480-29106480 GCA_034766995.1 Acanthacorydalis orientalis
TTCTATTGATCATTGAATCTTAGACTTATAATCCAACTAATCTTTTAAATAGTTTACCTCAGTTGTTTGATGGGTTTCAATTTTTTTATTGTCTTAAGAAAACTAAACTAGACAAATTTTATAAAACACTTCATGAATTATATATATATATATATATATATATATATATATATATATATATATATATATATATATATATATGTAGGTGATGCAACTCAGGCTTCTTCAAAAAAGTATTAGAAAAACATATCACCCATTTTATATTTTAGTTCAATTGTATTTTAGTATTGAATTGAACTAAACTACTAAATAAAAAATAACATGACTTAACCCCTACGCTCTCTTTTAATAGTTCCATATGGAAGCCTAAATTGAATCATGTATATATATATATATATATTATTATTTTGAACTTTTCTCAGTATTTTTTTTAGAAATGTACATGAAATTAATGAATTAACATTAGAAAAATATTTAACGAACCGGTATTAAAAAAAAACACTATTTTAACTAATCATTATAAAAGCGAAGGATGAAATGTTTTACTCGTGCTGTAACTGTTTTCACAAATATTTAAACTCATTCATACATGTTCTAAAATATTTTTAGAATCCCATTACACACAAATGAATTGTTTATAGTACAATAAACATTATCTCAAATCTAGAAAATTAGAACATATATCGTACGTGCAGTGGATCTTATAAATCTCTATTTATTTATGTTTATATAGTGTTATTGTTTCGTTTTATTTTATCTTTCATTGTTAATATATTTGTGTACCACGTTGAACGTTGCAAACATCTGTTAACTTTTTTAAATTCAAGCCAATAAAAGTGATGTGGTGACAAATACCTTTTTTGGATTATATTCGTATTGACACAATAATATATGTACATGTATATATATATATATATATATATATATATATATATATATATATTATAAATGTACAAAGTCAACTACAAATTTTTTTATATTATTTTAATTATGTACGGCTCAAAATTGTTCACATATTCATTTATTCGTAATCATATTAAAACTTACTGAAATTGTTAGAATTTGCTTAATATCAGTTCTAAAAAAAATAATATCGTTGAAGAAATACACATTTTAAACACCATTATAATTCATGAAATTATGAACTATAAATGTATGCAATTGGCATATTAATTGAATCACGTTATACAACACAGTAACTCAGAGATTGATGCGTACATTTAAAAAAGATTGAATTAGCTCTGTAGTCAATATTTCTATGTGGTATTTAATTTTGGAATAGAAATTATAATGACATATCGCATGAAATAGATTTTTATTAATGAAATATTTTGTATCAAAAAAAACAGTTATGTGAAAATCGTCGAAAATAAAGCCTGTGAATATTTAGAAAAGAATGAATGAAAAATAATGAAGAACATATATATATGTTTATATGTGTGTGTGTATATATATATATATATATATATATATATATATATGTACATATGTCTCCAAACACCCTCACACACTTATGAACACATACGAAGGATATATTGATTGTACGCCTGCATATTAATTATAAATATTTGATAAGGTATCTTGTATTATTTAATTGATTAATATTTAATGTGTATACACACAAACTTACGAAACTACTATATTTTCAATCTAAATTGTATCTGTAAATTAAGTTTTTAATTGAAATGCAGACGGTACCTAATATTAGTCATTAAATTCAATTTCATACCACCTAACGTCAAGGTAAATATTTCATTTCCCTTTAATTTAAATACGTTACGAATATTACCTAAGAGTAAAATATTTCGTTTCGCTGATGTTCAACTTGACATTTACTTCGAAAATGTCATATTGATAAATTGGATAAATTTGGCAAAAAACATGTAGAAGTGAAGAAGTCTTGTAATTACAATGACTATTAGTCATACATTAATTCAATATATATATATATATATATATATATATATATATATATATATATATATAATTGAATTAAATTAAATAAAAAAAGCACACACAAAATATAAAGTAGTACAAATTTAGTTTCAGACAGAAAATACTGTTACACTGAACTGTTCTTTAATACTAAAAATAAGTCTGTTTTGTCGCAAAAGTTAGCACAGAGTAGAATACAAATTTTATGCAGACTTATTTTCCATTTTTACTTAACTGTTTAAAATTCAGTAACAAAATTATTGTTTAGCTGTCGCTATTTGATCTGAGACAGAAAAATATTTAATATTTAGCCGTAATGAAATTCTGAATAAGTATTATTTAAAAATTAAATTAAAAAAAATGATTAAGTATTAAACTGAAATTGACATTTTACTAATCGATCTCAGTCCATTTTTCTATCTATTTTCATATTATAAATTTATATTTTTTTATGTAATTTGTATCATTATTAATCTGAATTCGAGTAAATATTAGACTGGTAGGAAAATAATTACGGTTTTTGTTTTCTGAATTCTAACCTTAATTTTTTTCAATGAAAGTATCATTTCGTCGGGTTCGTGTTAATATCATTTTGAAGTGCATTTTCGGTCTGTATTTTGCGAACATCGATTTTGGTTCTATTATAAATTTTGTTTCAAATTGAGCTATTGAATTAAAGATTGAAAAGAAGCAAATAAAAGCATTTTTTTGTATGAGTTCAAAACAGGTGATAAAGCAGTAGAAACTGCTTATAAACTAAACGATGCTTTTGGTATTGGATTCTGTTAAGAAACGTACAGTACAATGGGGACGAGAGCCCTGAAGAGGAAGAAGGTCGCGTGCGTCCTTCTTCAGTTCATAACGACCACCTGAAGACGTTAGTTGAATCAAAACCACGCACAACAATCTGAAAACTTGAGAATAAAAGTTAGACGGTAGTATTCCAATAGTTTTGGACCACTTGACACAGCTCTAAGAAAATCAAAAAAAAGAAAAATGTATATGAATTTAAAGATCACGAACCGCAATTATTTTTCTACCAATTTAACAGTTTATGACACTTTATTATTTATATCAAAAATTTAATTTAAAATATTTTTACAATATTTAACTCAAAATATTGTTTCGTTGTAATTGTGTTTCATCATTTATTAAAAGTATCACACTGTCAATTTAACAGAAAATATTTTATATTTGTGTAAATAGTACAATCAAAATTGATTGTCATGTAAATTAATAAATTATTTTTGCTTGTACATATAAATTACCTACGTGCACGAATTATATATATATATATATATATATATATATATATATATATATATAATATACACACCCACACATTAATTGGTTATTTTCGATATATATCCGTATATTAGATTTATCATTAAACATAAAGTAAACATAATTTCATTTCATAGGCAGATACGTAAAGTAAATACCTGTAATTTCATTTCATTGTAATTATACCATATTTAACTTTATCGATTTTAATAAAACAGATAAAGGATGTTTAACATATAATAATGTATTTACATATATATATATATATATATATATATATATATATATATATATATATATATATATATATATATATATATATATATATAATGCATTTTTTTTTGTCTTTTTAAACTGCTATTTATAAAATTTGAAAATATAATTGCGTCAGTTGTTTCGGTTATATAAATAGTTACCTGGCTGATTAAATGTAAAAAAGATAAGTTCAATTTATATTATAAAAATGAAGTACATTTTCGAAAGGCATTTTTTTAAAATAATAGTATTATGGAAATTAAATAAAGGTAAACGAAGAAAATTGTTGTTACAATTTTTTTTTGTTTACATAAAATAAATTATATTTGATATTATTTGACGTTGCCATGGTGTGTGTGTTTGTGTATGGATTTATACATAAACAAACTCATAAATGCTCTCGGGTATTGTGGGCGTGAAGGTAGAAAGAGAGAAAAACATAGGGAGTCTATATAGGCATATCGGTGCAGTGGATTCATAACGTGAAAAATCATTTAAACTATCCATGCTGTACCTAAACTAATTCTGAAAGGTGAGGGTGTAACCGTTGATGGAAACTGTTTATTGCCTTGGTAGAGGTATGACGTCAGTGGGGGTTGTAACTCCCAATGTCCCCTACCACGAGTTTCTTCAAGAACGTCCGTAGCCATTGATTCGTCAGCGCGCGCTCTATACTGCGGTACCTGCGATACGTAGCTCGTGAAGCTTTCATGTAACTAAGCGCATAACATCCGAAACTTTATGTACTCTGTGAAACATTTATTTTCCGCACTTGATATATCTCGCAATTTTATTTTCATTTCGCAGGTATTAGGGAAAGCATATATTTGTTTGTGTATGTTCTTACATACACACATGTATATAAATTCAAGACGGATAACATGTTGAAATTTTTTGAGAATCTTACGGAAACTTCATTTATATACGTTGATATATATATATATATTAGCTTTAACATAAATTTGTTGATATCAAATCACAACATTAAAAGACCTGTAGACTGAAATCTGTTAAAATAAAATAGAAAAGCATTTGTATGTAAAATTCTTTTTTATTTTTCTTTTTCTGGTTTCTGTTTTTTTTTAAAAAAAAGTATAAATTCTATATAATTTGAAAAAATTGACAAATAGACGAAAGAGTAATAGAACGCACACGTTTTAAAGTATTAAATATCTTATTTTAAGTCATAATCATTGTATTTTTTTTCAAGTATAGATGAAATTTCATTCCCTGTTCTGAAAAAAAAATTTGTACTTATGATACATTAGTATTTTTCCAAGTTAGATAATGTCGAAAATTCTTCGATTTGTAATTAATAGAAATTAAGTACAATGAGTATGTCGGTTAAAATTATAATTCTATTTTTTTTGTTATAAATGTTCCTACTAACTTTATCAATCTTTGAAGAGAATTTAATTCTTAATGGCGAGAGGTAGAAATTTTTGTAGGACTAGAATGAAACATTTTTTTTTAAATAATATTTTCTTTTCCAACTGAGAGCTAACATTTATTTTATTTAAAGGTTTTTTATTTTATTGAAAAACATCTCTTTATTCTTATTATCGAAAAACGTCAAATATTTTTTTTCGGTCGCTTTCTTTTTAAAATTTTAAAACAAATTAATAATCAGAAGCTTAATTTGAAATACATATTTGATAATACATTTATCACCACATCCATGGATAGCAGTTTTGGCAATGAGTAATGTTTGTAAACCAATTCATTATAAAATAACATCAGGAGTAATTCTTTTTAGACAATTCTTTTTGTCAGTAATTCAAACAATTCTCATTAATTTTCATCAGAAGGCTATAATATACATCTCGGGACAAGTGTTCTTCAAATAGAAAGATTACTTCAGCATCATAAAATATAATTGCCATACCTTTTTTTGCATTGCAGTAAGAATATTTGTTTTGAACTCATATTCCAGTGATTATTGTTTAGCCTCGTGGTTTTAGTGATGAAGTTTCAGTCTCAGTTATGATTTTTCAAAGAATTGTATGTAGATTGATCAAAGTAGGAAAAAAAAATGCTTTGTAACTGCACTTTGTTTATTGGTTTTGTGTCATCAAACATTGACCTTATTCATGTGCAATTGAGTAAATAACGTCATTTGTATTCAGTACTACAAACTTTTGTATCATTCTACGTGCATATATATATATATATATATATATATATATATATATATATATATATAAATTGACATGGTTATTTAATATATAAAATAAGCGAACATTTCCTGTATATATTCACAATTGTTTTGTATGAGCAAGGTGTGCAGCATCATATGCAACAAACAGTGGTTGTGTCGACGCAGTTCCTCTATAATTCCTGCTATCGACACAACCCTCCGCGACCCACCGCACTAAAATAACCCTCAGATGATGGCCCAGTTGTAAGTTGAACGTCGTTTCGTTTGAACCCATGCTGTTATAACAGAACCCGAATAACCAAACATTTTAAATATTTGGTTAGAAATATTTTTGTTGTGATTTATTTATACGTGTTCTTAATTTACAGTGCTACTTAAACTACATATTTAAAAAAATATTTTTTGATAATAAATATTTGATATCGTCGTCAGTTTTAATTTTTTATCAAAGTATATTTTCGATTTTAGTTAAAGTGATAATAATTGTAAATAAATCAATTAATATTAAATAAAATGTTAGTGTGAATGGTAACAACATAGATATTTTGACAATTTTAACGAATTATGTCTTAATGAATAATATTAATATTATTTATTTAAAATTTAAAGGATAACCCTTTTAAATATGAGTAGTGTTGTGTTTTGGTTTTATCACATTTATATGATTATCAATAAACATAAAGAAATCAATATAATTTATAATCCTTCATAATACTAATTTTATAATTAAGGTTATAAAAAAAGTTTCAAAACAAAGCAATTTTAACATATCTTTAAAATGTATGTATTTATAGGTCAGTTATCTTTTAAGTAAAATTTTAAATCACAAATTCTATTGATTTTGTTTTTAATTAGGTCATGTAACATATCAAATCTAAATTTGTTTTCCATGTATAATAATCACATATATGTATGAAACAAAAATATGATTATTAAAATTTTTGATTCCTGAATCAATAATACTAAAATTAAAATTTATAGGAACAAAGTTGTAATTTTTTGTAGAAATTGTTATTCTTAAAAAATGAAGAACATATTTTTATAACATATAGTGTCTTGTAAATTAAGTGATTTTTTTCGGCTTTTTAAATTTTGTTTTATTTATTTTTTTCATTTCAAATACAAACTCTTCATATTTTTGAATAATTGGCTGCAATATTGTTCAAAAATTAAAAACAGCTATTTAATTGATATCGTTCTGTAAACGATTTTAATCGTATTTAAATAGTTTACTTAAAAGTTACAACGGTACTAATATGTTATTATTAAGTAAACATATGTTTTAATTGTACATTTTACGAATACTTAGTAGATTTTATTATTACACGTCGATTAATATATTATTGCATTACGTTAATTTGTATGAAACTGCAGATTTAATACATAAACAGAAAATTGTAACTTTAGTACATAAATGAATAGATAAAGTAAAGTAGTTAAGAAAGTACTCTTAATAAAATAAAACTGATACTATGACAATAAAGAAAAAAATAAAAAATACTTCGAATTAAATTCTTTTCTCTGTTCTACAACAAAATTATAAAATAGATCTCATTTACTAATTTCGTATCATCTTCATAAAAGTACATAATCATGCTATTAGCAGTAGGTGGTAAGCCTCGTTCAATTGTGGGCTTAGTGCCACCAGATGGAAAAGAAAAAAAATTGAATAGAAAACAAAGAAGTGATTCCTCAGATCAAGAAGATGTAGCCAAAGATGTTGTGCAAGAAACACAGTATTGGGATCCTTCGAAGAAATCTGGTAAACATCGTGTACTAAATTTATTTTATATTTATATATATATATATATATATATATATATATATATAAAATTAATGAAAATTTTATTTATTATACAATTTCACTCTCAGACTACTCAATTGGTGGTAGCGAGTGTTCAAAAGTAGTCTAGAATTTGAGGGGGGTGTGGTGTTACAAAGTTTACATGCCATTACCTTAATGATTGTTTTCGTTGAGTCCATATTTTATACGGTTGGCATCTACTTTCTTCTTTTTCAGTTAGATTTCTAAATTATTAAACATTTTTTTTGTTTTTCTTTTCGGTATTGATCTGTTCAACATTACTGAATGGTTTTACTATTTGGATCCCATGTTCAGGTTAAGGATGGCATTAAATGGGCTCATTCACGCACGATTCGTATTTTATCAATTACTGTTCCTTATATTTTTTTTCAGGCAAAGAAGTTTTTGTCTTTATCTTTGTTATGATGATAATTATTATTATAATTTTTATTATTATATATATATATATATATATATATATATATATATATATATGTATTTAAATTCTTAAAAAAAAACAATGTTTTAGATTTCTAAATTTAGATATGATTATTTTTCCACAGTTGAAGTTTAAATAAATGTTTTAATTTTTTTTGTTTATCGAAAAAATGATTTAACAAAAGTTTATTGAATTATTTATCTAGTTATAACGCTATTCATAGACATATAAAAATATTTTTTATAATTTATTTTATGAAATATAATATTAAATAAATATTAGAAAGGAAAAAATTGTCCAATGAAAATTTTTCCACAATACAGTAAAATTTTAGTAATTCAATAAAATATATGTGCTACATAAAGTAACCAATGTCAAAGGTCTGTTTAATTAAAAAAATATGTTGATCGACTGAATTGATAAATAGAGAAATAAATAACATCTGTTACAGAAATTAACTGATATATATATATATATATATATATATATATATATATATATATATATATATACATACATATAATATATATATATATATATATATATATATATATACATACATATAATATATATATATATATATATAATATATATATGTATGTATGTATATGTATAGTACTTTCGAATGAGAGAGAATGTCTAAATATTTTTTACAAAAATACTTTCATTTTATTTACTGCTTTAATTCAAATTCATGATTAAAACAACATAATGAGAGTTTATTTTCAATTAGTTTTTTTAAAAATACATATATCAATACAGTTGTGTATATATATATATATAAAATATACACACATACACATTGTGTAAAATATCAACGCCTTGTTCATTAACAATATCTTTTCTGAACGAATTTACGATACGGGCTTTACTTCATTTTTAAATGGCAATATTAATCAACTTTGGTCTACATTATATTCCTACTGCTGTGAATGCTATGTGAAATATAGCGGTACCTTTACATAAATTTGCAGTAGGTGTGCTCTAAACGTGTGTAGTTTAAAAAATATATCCGTAATTGAGCCTTGAATAAGTAATACTTAAAGTAATGAATCATCTAATATAAATTCTCATATCATATCAAAATAATTAATTGTCTTAGAAATTGAAGTTTTTTGTGAAAATTTCCTTCCTAGCAATTATCGAATAAATGTACATTAAATAACAATTTCTTTCTTTAAATTATGTTTAGCATTTTTTATTTCAACAGTGAACTATTTATAATATATAAAACAAAATATATTTTATACTCTAATTATAAATCGTTTTAAACTTCTATTTATAGGTGAACTTTGTTATAAACAATTAAAGTTTGCATATTTCATATGCTAAAATTCATGTTGTAATAAATATATCTTATTATTTGTTTTTTGAAATAAGTAGAAGAGAAAAATGTTTGTGAGGATTTTTAATAAAACTAATTTCCACTTTGTGCATAAATAAAGTAAGGAATGAGAAACAATTTATCAATTTTAGAAAATTAGTTTATATTCAACAAAAAACAATTTGTTATTAATATATTAGTCAAGAGAACATATTAAATAAATTATATTGATGAATGTATTAACAAAAAATATTATCCCGGTTTTAAATTTTCTCTTATTTTGTTGTTGATTTTCAGTTCTAAACAAGTATAACAAATACCAATATATGTGTATATATATATATATATATATATATATATATATATATATAATGTTCACAATTTATTCAAGATGTAATGTATATTATAATAAAATATAAAAATTTTCGTACCATTTTTACAGAAATCAGGTACTAGGAAAACTGGAGAAAATTGAATTAAAAATATATATATTTCTCTGTTATATACTTTCATTTTTAGATTTTGAAAATTCATTATAATGCAACATGAGTGGAGTTTCGTAGTAGTAACAACCAATACAACAAATCTGTTTTTATTAATCAGCGTTTTAGATAGTCTTTACTTTAAAAAAATTATAGTTGAATAAAATTATATTTTCCTATTTTGTAATACAAATTAAACTCAAAGCTGCAGGAGCGTTAATATTGACACAGAGTTACAAATACTACCTCTAATGCATATGTTACTGCAAATTTTATTTATATATTTAATATTTATTAATAAAAAAGCAGATTAACTTTTATTACAAGTATACATTTCCATGAATATAAGTGATTTGAATAATTTATTAATTATTCAATTAACAAAACTAACCGTATCGATGAAGGTGTCTGACATCTCCTAGTTTTATTTAATATAATCTCTTACAAAATATTGTAGGGATCCCACGATTGTTAACAATTTACAAAAGTTACAGTATATAAGAAATTAAATTTATAAATGATATTTTGGAGTAAATATGGGCTCCAAAAAATCTCACGCAAATTTTTTTTTAGTGACCTATCACATACATTATTTTAATTATATTCAATTTTGTTGGTTATATATATATATATATATATATATATATATATATATATATATATATACACACACATATACATATACACACACTCACACACATCATATATAGTCATACAAACTAATATTTATGTTATTTTTATATCTGTTACAGTTGTAACAACAGATTCTTCTACTCCAAAAAAAGCATTGGATGATATCGTTGGTGTGGGCGATAAACCTACTCGCCGTTTAATAAAAGTAGACTTCTCCGTGTTACAAGTAAGTATTCAATCTTAGAATAATACACGGTAAAATATCAAAGCATCATTATTGAAAACAATTAGCCGTAATCAACTAATAAAGTTCGAATTGTTTGTTATATGGATTTCTTACAGTTAATTTTTTGTTAAATTTAGTATTACATGTCTAGAGTTGTTTCTAATAAATTATTTTTTACACTTGTAGATCGGTGATGATGACGATGATGATGAAGAAGACGCAGATTCACCTGCTATTAAAAATAAATCAGAGTACGGAATCTTAGATTCTGGTACAGTACTTCCTGCGGCATTACCCAATCCTTGGAGGCGCACAGGTAGCCATGGCCCTGTCACAACTATCACCCATGATGAGTATCATCAATTCTGCGATACAGCCCTTGAGTGTAGGCTTTCAAAAAATGTTCATTCGTGTTCTCTGCCTACTCAGTTTTGTGATGCATGATTTTTCGCTAATTTTTCTGTTTGTGTGCAATTTTAATTGACAACTGTTTTTATTTCTAAAAGTCAATGTTGCATAATTTTTTAAATAACTAACAATATGATTATATATTAATTCTTCCCAAAAAATCCTTAACAGTATTTAATTTTTGTGTGTATACATACATATATATATATATATATATATATATATATATATATATATATATATATATATATGCACATAAATTAATATATATAGTACTATGTTACTGTATAAACATTGTATACTTCCTTATTTAATTAGCACTATTCATTGTTATTTTTGTTATTATTATAAGGATGTCTTTAAGTAGATTTCTATAACAATGAATAGGTTTATGAAAGATCACAAATTTAATTCGAATAATTTGTATGTTAATAAAAATTGATGATACAATATTTTTTATACTAGCATTTCATTGACATACTCATCATTTTTTTTACTAGTATAAAATTGAACTGTAATTAATTGAATCTATTAAAATTACAATAAATTGAATTATGATTGAAATATTAGTTTTATAATTAATTATCATTTTATGTAAGTTTAATTTAATTATATTAAATATATATATATATATATATATATATATATATATATATATTAATATTCTAATTGAAGTATATAATTTAAATTGAATTTAATTTACATTGTAGCATGGACAACACTAAATGTAAAAACATATTTTTGTTCTTTTCAGTTTTATTTAAATGGTTATATTGCATGAAATTTATTTAAAATGTTATAACGTTTGTTCAGTAACTGTATGCATTTGTTTAAAATATTTCAATAAATTTAATACATAGCATACAATGTGTAAATATTACTTTTAATTACTTGTTTCAGTTCTTGCTGGTTCTATTCTTTTGTATTTAATTTTATGATATATGTACAGTAATACATTTATATTTAATTGATTAGAGAATTTAAATTTTTTTTTTAATTTCAGCTTATGATTTAGCTACTCAATGCCCTAGTCGAAGAGCTTCTATGCGTAGGCATACTGTGGTCACATGCGCACCTGAATTGCCAGGTGCTCCACAACAATGTTATTCTGTACCACAATCTCAGCCAACATCCAGGCCTGGATCTCGACTTTCTCATAATAGTTCAGATACTGATACAGCTCCTTTAGGGCAAACATTACCAGAAATGTCATGGTCTCGAAATTCACTGCAAGATGAGCTTTTGCAATCAGTGAGTTTTAATATTTTCATTGTTGTTGAATTAAAGAAATAAATTATTTTTTTTATAGAAACAATGGCAAGAAGCAATGTCACTGGATGATAGATTGTCTTTGACATTGGAAGAAATTGTGCACATTAGATCTGTTCTTACAAAAGCTGAATTGGAAGGGCTTCCTGTAGAAGGTCATGTAAAAGAAGATGTGGAAAAAAGAAAAGTATGTTAAATTGATAAATTTCAAACAAAAAATTTAAAACCTAAAATTAATTTATACATAGGAAAGTTTGTCATAAAGATTATTATTTCTGAATAACAATAAAATCTTATAAAACATTTACTTTTGCCAGTTGTTAGTGTTCTCACAAAATTATTTTCTTTTGTTAAAACATTAAACTGTTTTATGGTATCTATATAAATTAAATGTTTATAAACAATAACAGAATATTTGTTATAAAAGAGACGTATTAAATTTGTTATCTGCAAAATAAAAAGAATGTAATTTAAAGTTTGGTGTGTTTGAGATTATAATTAAAAATGTATGTATATTGTTTAAGTAATGTAAATTTAAGAATTTTAAATCATTTTATGTTTCAGGTATGTTTTTTGTGTTTGAAAACACGATTTGGAATATTTGGCCCGTGGGGTCAACGGTGTAAACTTTGCAAACGAACAGTTTGTGCAAAATGTCATTCAAAAGTAAGAAAAATCATTATATTAAATCTAAAATTCTTAATCAAATGAAACATTATTTTTTCAGATGCGAATACCAACAGAACATTTTTCCAATGTTCCAGTTGTATTATTAAGTCCAACTTTAATGTCATCTCCAGAAGATGAGTCGAAAGATACTTTTCCACGATCACTAATGCAAAGGCTTATGGTACCTGAAACTTCTAATTCAGTAAGACATTAAAATTAAAAATAGAAACGAAAATAAATAATAATAGAAAGATTTTTGATTATAATATAAATTGTTCTTATAAATATAAATAAAAATTTTAAATCGGATGATATATTAAATAAATGAAATTTTAAATATAGATCCGAAACTCAGTTGGAAGTGCACCAAATAGTCCTAATTTACAAAGAGATGTGTCAATTGAAGGTGGTTCATCCTCAGCTCCTGGGTCACGAGTAGAATCTAGAATGGCTACAAGTATGGAAGGCTCAATTAGTTTACCACCTGTTAGTCCTGCAACATCAATAAATGAAAGAAGGTATGTATAAATTAATCAAGTAAATTGGTTTTAATAAAGATCTCTTTTCAGAAAACTGTTTTATTTATAAATTCTTATTTACAAAGTATCTTCAAATTTTCCACATATCAAATAAATTTTACTTTAATTGAAAACAATTTTCCGAATCATTGTTATAATAACTTTGTACACTGTTATTTAATTTTAATTATAATCTTCTATTTATTTTTATTTTCATATAAAATAGAAATTTTCATGGATTATTAATTTTTCATATATATATATATATATATATGTGTATGTATATATTTATATATATATGTGTGTGTATATATATATATGTATGTATGTATGTATATATGTGTGTGTGTGTGTGTGTGTGTGTGTATATATATATATATATATCAATACCATATAGAGTTGCTGGATGTGAAATAAACAACTATTTGAACTCATTTAAATTATCACATTTTTATAAAAGTACTTTTACTTATTGATCTATAATAAATATATCAATACAAGTACTAATTTAAAAGTTAAAATTGCTTTACTTCAATTACTAATATAAATCTGATATTTAATGTGTAACTGTTAGTAAATGGATGTAAATATATAAATTGTAACAGAGCTACTAAATGGGAGATAGGTTTTATGTATATGTCAACACGTATTTTTATGTTTTTGTATATGGATACATATACCTTGTATAGATGATTAAATGAGTGTATTGGTTCAATAAAGTTTTACATTTCAGATTGCGAATGGCAAGAGCAAAAACTTTGGGTAGGCCAGGTGATAAAGCAGCAGATCGTTTAAAAGGAATGCAGATGATTGTTTGTCATGATTGTAGAACAATGGTCATACAAATTATCAAATCATCTCGCACAAATCGTACAGCTATACGCAACAATGCATTAAGAAATCTAACTCTTAATTTATCTCCTGTATATTAAAAATAACTTATATATTCACTTTGTAAATCTATAATTGTTATTCATGCCATGGTTACTTGTGTCTGTTTGCTTTTTTCTATAGAAAAGTAGCAGAGTGAATTGTTTATTGCGTATTTCATAAATCGTATAAAAATGATACTCATTCATGTATATACAAATTAAATTCTATTTATGTAATTATTAAATGTAAATGTAATATGTTGCTAGAATATATTTTATTTTCATGGAAAAAATATATTTATCATACATTTAGAAATGTTACTATCTATTATTTCTTTTGTTTTAAATAAAGAATCTTGTATTTTGAGATGCTTTTTAAGTCTGATTCTCAACTTGAAAAATAATATATTTCATATATAATTAGTTAAACAATAAGATTATAAAAACGAATTAGTTAAAATATTGTAAAAATTATTACATCATAGTTGTGTTAAAAAAATCATTAATGGTTGGAAGTATAAAAGTTGTATTAGTAATCTAATTTTTATGTCAAAATAACACGTATATGGTATAATTATCTTTTACTTGAAAAATAAAATTTTGCTCTTGAATCTTTCACAGAATAGTTTTTATTATTGTTTAGAAAAGGTATATTTTGATGTTTTTTTTAAAAAAATATATAGTTTTAATTATTTTGTCATCTTGTAATCATCATGTCATATTATAATACTTGAAAATGTACAATTCAAAAATATTACTATATATTTAAGTTTTAGATATTATTTTTTTTATAAATCATAAAAGTAAAATTATTTTTATAATTTTATGTAACAAAACTTACATACTTTAACATTCTTTGTTGCATTATAAAATCAAATATGATTTGATATAAAAATCTTATATCCATAAATAATGAAAATTTAAAACATGATTTTTAGTAATCATAATGATTTAGCTATGGTATGATGTGCATGTGTATTTATATATATATATATAATCCACACATATGCAAATAATTTATTGAAAACAAGATATTGTTCTGTATAAATACAAATTCAGTATGAGTGACAAATTATTTTTCATTTTTATAGTTGTGTAAAAACCATTTTATTTTTTATGGTGTAAATGTATAACCAGTATATTTAAACTATGAAGTTTTTCATGTTATAAAATATTTTTTTCAAATCACATATATACACACAATTTTTATATATATATATATATATATATATATATATATATATACATACATACATACATACATACATACACACACACACATTAGCATTCATATGTAAAAAAAAATAAATATGACCCCAAAAAATTACATTTTGTAATATTTAAAACTTAAGTTTAAAATTGTCACTTACAGGATGTAAATTACAACATAGGTTGTGATATACAATCTGGTTAGTCATTTATTGAACAAAGTTATTTACACAGCATACACACATAAAATACAAAATCTGATAGTTAAAAATTTAATTCAGTATTATAAATTTAGTGCTATATAAGACTAATTATTTGGTTGAGAAATTCATTTTTTCATGTATGTACATATTTATTTATTTTGATTTTTTCCTTGAGACCAGTGCTATTATTGATGAACAAAAAACAAGTTTTAATCACTAGCTATTCACAATGAAAAATAGGTAGGTAAATCAGTAATATAGAATATAAAAAAAATACACAATATTATTTCAAGATGTTGTATATACAAGAAATGTAACTGTTACATTATTTCAATTTGTCTACAGTTCTTAGAATAAATAACTATATTGTATTGCAACAAGAACTCAACTTCTTATTTCATGTTCTATAATTAGCCTACTATAAGTAGATCTTCTTCTGGAAACTGATAAAATGGTATTTCTAAATTAAGAGGAGCAGGTCCTTTACGAATACGGCCTGCTGCATCATAATGAGAACCATGGCATGGACAGTAATAACCTCCAAAATCTCCAGCATCAGCTATAGGTACACAACCTAAATGTGTACATACTCCAATTACTACAAGCCATTCTGGCTTCTGAGCACGTTCATCATCACTTTGAGGATCACGCAATGATGATAATGGAACAGCCCTTTCTGTTGCAATCTCTTCACTTGTCCTGTGACAAATTAACAGTCAATTCTTATATTCTATTAAAGATAAATAACTTTTTCGTTATACATACCTGTGTCTGATGAATAAAGGCTTTCCACGCCACTTAAACGTTACTGATTTACCTTCAGGAATATCGCTTAGTTTGATTTCAATTTTCGCTAAAGCTAAAACATCAGCCGATGCACTCATAGAACTAACAAATTCACCGACAATTGTTTTTGCTCCGTAAGCTCCAACGACAGCACTTCCTTAAAATTTGACATAAAACGTAACTTACAAGAAAACATTACTTACAAATATAACAACAAACCTGCAGCCATCAAATATGTAAAATTTCTCCGTTCTTCAGCTGAATCTTTACTGCTTTTATTAGGTGACTTTACTTTTTCACGACGATAATCAGAAAAATCTGGGATTGTGATGTCTGTGTGTGCAAATCTAACTTGAGTGGACACTAAAAGAATTTTTTATTCAATTAACCTCTAAGTAGTATTACATAACCAGTTGTATAGAATAAATAGTTTGTTATAAAGAAGTAATAGAAAAAAATTACCTCCTGGTCCCGAACGAATTTTAATGTTTCCATTGGTTGGTAAAGCATTATTCATAGAAAAACTTGTTAAAGTATCTGGTGGAAGCACAACTACCTTGTCACTAGTAATAGGTAATGCGATTGCTGCAGGTTTTAACCCATTAGCTACAACCTGAGAAGTAGCTTTAAGATAATGGGACAAATTTCCCGATTTTGACACTACATTAATCATTTCTGAAGATGTACTGCAATAAAAAAAATTACTTATTATAATATTATGTATTCAACTCCACTCCAACATACTTTACCTAGCGGCGATGACGAAAACTACCTAGTTTGCTACGTAGCCGTTAGGGGTGAACCGTTCTGACAGAAGCTATAGTTTATATATGTGTATGTATGTATGTACATATATATATGCATATATATATGCATATACATATGTATGTACTTGCGAAATTTTACTTTTTCGGTCAAAATTCAATCAATATAATGCCCTGATTAAAAAATAAAAACAACTTTCGATAGTACAAAGCGTGTATGTGGTGTGTGGACTCCTTGTCAATTTAATTAAATAATTTTATAGTTAAATCTTTTGTTTCCGGTTATATTATATACAAATATATATATATATCTATATATATATAAAAATATATGTGTGGGACAGAGAAATCAAGTTATTAAAGAGCAGATCTATTCATACAGGTAATGTTATTTAATAATATTTTTAAATAAACATTCAGTTGCCATAATCTTTTGTTTAATTGTTAAATATGTTCATTATTCTGTTAGATTTTGCAAGAAAACTATTTCGTAATTTTGTTTTGCCGTTTATGTATGCTGATATGTACAGCAACATGAGTGTCAAAAAAGTGAAAGCGGTTGCATAAATCCTGTTAATGAATTTTTTTTCAATAAAACGAATGTGACCGTTACGATATTATAATAAAATATATATTATTCATTCATATAAATTATTATAATGTAGTATGTAGTCAACGTGATGTATCCTTTATGGGGCATGAGAGTGAGACACTGGTGCATATAGTGTTTTCACACATGCTCGTAACTCGCGTATATTTTCCTACCTGACTATTGATTGACTCGCCAGGTCGACAAATAGCACATTAAACGTATGTCATATAACATTTCTCATGAGATAAGCCCGAACTGTCAGCATACAAAAGTAAAAGTGTTTATTTCATACCGTTACCATATTACATTTCGATTCTTTTTTAACAACCCCGTGTTAGTAACTAGTAGTAATTTTAATTTTATATTCACACCTGTCCGTAAACCTGATATCACTGTTGTACTGCTTTGTTACATTTTAAATAGTATGAAAACTAGTTTCTGATAAACTGGACATATTTTATATTATTAAAATTTCATAATCCTTGGTCACTTGTTTTTGATATTTTATTCGTATAAAAAAATATAAAAAAAATAATTTCTTATTGTTAATAATTATAGATTATATATATATATATATATATATATATATATTTATATATATATATATATATATATATATATATGTGTGTGTGTGTGTGTATGTGTGTGTGTACAATTGCAATTTTATAATAGTCGAACCTTTGAATATTAAATGTATTTTCAATTCCTCTACTTAATTTTAATGTTTGCAGCTTGCTTTATTATTATAAAAACGTTTTTTTTTTTTAAAAAAATAACTGGTCTTTTTATAGAAATTATTTCAAAATTATTAAGCACATCATTTTCAATCAATACTGATTTCAGTTGGTGATCTATAATATGTATTTTCAATTAACCTATGTGTTCGGTCTTGCAAAAGTGCAGAAAGCTATTTTCACTTTAATTGTATTCACTGTCTTTAAGTATAGAAATATAGCTGAACAAATTATCCTCATTTCAAATAATGTATATTATTTAGTTTTTGATTCAATTATTTCAAAATTAATTATACATATATATATATATATATATATATATATATATATATAAGTACAATTGCATGTATGTGTGTATATAAACCTTCGTTAAACGTCACAGTATTTTGAAAAAAAACTTGTTACGAGACAATTTAAACGTGTATATATATATATATATATATATATGTATGTACATATATGTGTATACATATATATATATATATATATATATATATATATATATATATATATATATATATATATATATATATATGTATATAGTAGCAAATTATATGTGACCTTGTCCTTTCATTGTCGTGCGTCTGGTATCGAACACGGAACAAAATGTCGCGTGGGCAGCATCGCCGAGCGTGGGGACGGCAGGTACACGCGCGTGGTGCTTGTCCGCCTCTATAACGTTGTTCCTGTAACCCCCTTCCCCTTTCGGGCGGAAACCACCTAGCAGTGCGCTGTTTTGAGTTTTTTGAATTTTTTTTACCAGCAGCGTATGGGCACATTATAGATAAATTCAGTAAATAAACTTATTATTGCAAAATCTATAATGGCGATTGATAGGAGTGGTATTTAACTTCCAGGTTCAAAAATTAAATTATATATATATATATATATATATATATATATTATCAATATAAATTTTTTATTGATATAGACCTAGAATGAATTCTACAAGAATAATAAAAATTCTTATTAACGAAATAATTAATTTCTATTTTATTGCTAATATGTCTATTTGATAAACCAATATATTCTTTAAATCAGATAATTAGGAATGATAAAATGAAAATTGAATATTAATTAAAAGTATTATTCTGGACTCGTATTTTTTTTAGTGTTCGTTACCTTAAACAGTTATAAAAATATCTACTTTCATCTTAATATAACTCGGCACTGTACCTAATAAAATGGAAAAAAATGCTTAAATGATTTTTTCCTATCAAAAATGTTTAATAAATAATTGTTGATTATTTTTCATTGTTATTTATGAGCATTTCGATGGCGATACAATTATTAGAGCGTTAAGATGTGGTGCTTTGTGAACAAGGAAAAATTCATTTGTGAAACTTATCTTTTATATCTAAATAATCGCCTTCTCCAAAATGATTATTCGTATATAAATAATTTTATTTTCAGTATTATATAATTAAATGTAATAGAAGTACGACTATAACTGTAGGAATAAATTATTTAAAAATGAATAAAAAAGTGCATGTCATATTTAAGAACAAAAATATAATTTTTGACTTAATATTGTTAGAAATAAATAACTATATAAAACAGTAAAACTTAATAGATCTGTTTATTAATTTAATGTAGATATTACTAAAGGATTAGTATGAAAATGAATTTTTGATAATAATTTTCTAAACATTAATGAAAATAAAATTTGTTAAACTAAACTTAAAATTTAAATCTTTTGTTATAAATAGAATATACATATATATATATATATATATATATATATATATATATATATATATATATATATATATATGTATATAAATGCTATTTTATATATTTATACATTTACTAAGTACAAATATTAATTTGAGAACATATATACTATTTTGTGTTTTAACGGTATAAATACATAACAAAAACATGTTGATAAGCAATATTTTCTATTCTCTATCTATGTAATAAAAACGCACATTTATCGTCACTTTGTCCACAGGACGAAGTCCACGCTGACGCATTTTCATGACTAAATTCGAGAATATATTTATATGTTACATATTTTAGCAAATAATTATAGATGAAAATGAAATTAAAAATTGTTTTTTAAAACAAATTTATACAGATGTACCACATGTAAACACGTTTATTATTAATTGAACCCCTAATAATCCACTACTGAACTGATGTAGCAAATTTTTAAAATTTTAAGAATACGATTAAGTACTGTCTATATTTTAGTGCATTTTTAATAAATTTTCCAATACCCACATATATATATGCACATCTATATACATCTATATATATATATATATATTAAGAAAATATTTCATTTTTTATTTCTAAATATGCATAAAAATGTCATGAAATGAAAAATAGTTAACGGAATTATGTTTATATAAACACTTTATCGATTGGGATTTTGGGATTCTGTTTAGTTAGAGATGGACAATATGTGAAAACAGGTGTAGTGAGAATGAATGAGGCAATACAGCATTGAAAAACATTTTCTATATAATTGTGAATCAGTAATGCAAAATTTTATACATTTATTACAAGAATATCAAAAATTGTTTAGTTTATAAAATAAGAAAAAAATGCCTTCTAAAGTCGAAATTTCAAATAAAATAAATGCAAATAAAATTAGCGGGGAAACATTTTAGAAGATGAATTAGGTTATGAAAAAATATCCATGAAATTAATGCGATTAATATAACTTATTATCAATAAAATTTAGAATTGTAATATCCTAAATTATTATATAAATGTTTTTACAAAACAAATCACAGCAAGAAATCTAAAATTTAATTAGTGATACAGACTTATATTTTTGTTAAATGCTGTTTTTTTGAGCAGTGGTATATTTTCAGATTTTTATATAATTAATGGTCATAGAAAATGAGACGTTGCGTGTATTCTTTATAATAAAAATTAATAGAAAAAAATTAATATAACAGAATAAGTTAAAATCTACTTATTATTCATTCTATTATATTCGTTTAAGAGTATTATTAGTTGAAATCTCTGTATTCGATTTGTGAAAATGTCTTTTTAATAAATGATGGGACATATTGTTTTTTTATAAAATGAATTGATGACGACAATATTATAATTTGGGACATTGTAAAGTGTTCTAATTGAAATAAATTTAATCTGTTGTATGTACAGTCCGTTGTATATACAATGTTTTTGGACACACTTTCAGCAATTACGATTTAGCAGTTTCTTTTTTATCTCGCTACGACAATAGTTCGCAATGTAAAATCACACAATGATATGTGTTTTATGAAAATATTTTTTTCTAAAAAGGTTACCTTTAACGACCTTGCACGTAAAAGTGATAGAGGCGGAATACTGTACACGCACGTATACTGTGGTAGGTATAGGTCTCGCCGGCTGTTCCGCGAGACGCCGCCGCTCGCTGCACCACCCGCCGCCGTCCCTCACTGCGACGGCGGCTCGTGGTGGTGGTTGTTGATACGCCCGCCGTCGTAACCGACTAATATAACTGAGCACCGGCGCGATAGACAAAGATGGTACGTGCCGCTGCCCGGATGCGTGTGTGACTAGTGGTGTGATGTTGAGGTGGTACGTAGCGTCGACTTCAACGTTCATGATTCTATTTGCTCGACGGCACACCAATATTTTCGTGCAATTCATAATTCATGCTGTTTGGTCAACTATCTGTCTTTTTGTACTCGAAGAAAACATTACAAATACATATACAAGTATTTGATATTCGAATAATGGGCAATATAAATGTATACAATCTTATTTTATAATTTTATTTACAAGATATATATATATATATATATATATATATATATATATATATATATATATATATATATATGTATGTATGTATAGTATACAAATATTCATGATTCGAAACAGTAATTGCGAACTATTAATTTTTTTAAGAGTTTTTGGAATTCATTCGTTAGGTTATTATCAATGTCTGTTGTAAAATATATTTCTATCGAAGAATACGGAATATAAATAATATAGATATATGTGTGTTGTATATAAATTTAAACCATATTAACTGACGATGTATCATATGCTAAATAATAGTTTCACACTAGTTTGTCTTATACCGTATATGTTTATATATGTATATATATATATATATATATATATATATATATATATACACACACACAGTTCTTCGAATTTCAAGAGGCCTTTTATAATTACTTTTCAGTATAATTTGTTACTGGCCAAAGATTTCACTATTATCTATAACAGTCGAATATTAATCAATTTTCTCGAACAGTGATCGTTCTAACATCGTTTTGGATCTGTTTCACTTCCACACCTCTTAAAAATACGGTCAAATCCATGTTTAGTTCTATGTTTTCTTTTCTTGGCCAGTCGTCTTTGATTTTCTCAGTTTAATTTACTGTTCTATTGACCTAAAATCTCTACGATTTATAATACTCGATATATCCGATAATTTTATAATAAATATTGGACTGTAGTCTTTTTTTTATATACACAAGTTACGCTATAATATAGTAAGATATTATGGTTATAAACAACATGAATTAACACTAAAACGTATTGAGTTTCAAAAGACAAACAGAATTTTTATTATGGAAGATAACTATTCACTTTAAGATTCAATTAAACACTTTTATAATACAAATACTGACATTTTTTTTTCTTTTTCATCAGATACAAATATATATATATATATATATATCAAACATTATACATTCTTTTTAGAAAAGCAATCTTGTGATGATGTTTATACCTAAAAAGGTAATAAAACAAATAAATATAATGTTTGGTACCATCCTCCAGTGCGTAATTAAAAATCTTAGGGGTCACGTAGTTAATCATTTAGTTTGGGATGAGAAGCATCACGTGCACTATCAAAGAACAATACTGTAATTTCGCTGCAAGAGATTTTAATTTAAACAAATTTAGAGTAAAATATTATTAAATTGGCCGAGTTGCATAAATCACAAGGTTTGCATTCAATGTACTTTAATTAAAAATAAATGGCGAAAAAAATACTAAAATAATTTATAAAAATCTTTCTTTGGTGCAACAATTTAGTTATATTATCAATACAGAATTTAAAAAAAATCTGTAGAAGCTTTTTTAACTATATATTTAAATTCAAGACGTTTAAATTACTTGAAGGTAATATACAACATTTTCATTAATTGATTCCCTTTCATAAAATTGTACAATATTTATTGTAATTCCATATTACTTTTAAAATATAGCATTCTATTCTATACATCTTAAATTTTTAACATTTTTTCTTAAATCAATCGTTATTAAATATATTAATATCAAGTTTTGAATTTTATAATTATTGGTCGAATTTAATTTATGTTGGTGGTTTTTTTTTTCTGTAATAAAAAAGAAAAGAAAATTTATTTAATTTGTAATAAAATTTACATAAAATCACAATATTTAGTATTTTATTTTGATGGTTCAATTTTAATTATAAAACGTTTAGTACTTGAAAAATTATTAATTATTAATATATATTATAAACCACGTTACAAAATGAATTACTTTACATAAATTTGCATGAAATAAAAATCCATAAATTGATATTCAGTATATAAATATAAAATAGTACAAAGTAGTTTGCTCTTAAAATAAATTAACAATTCTTAATAAAATAACTTTTTGTAATAAAATAATTTTATACAAATTGTCTAAAAATTACTACAATTGTAAAACAAAATAGTGGTTAAAAGCAATAAGAAAGGACGATAATATTTTATATCGTTCTAGAAAGATATTTGGCTTTTCTTTCATATTAAGATCAAACATGCTAAAGATTAATTACTCTATCTGGCGGAGAAATTGAAAACTAATACTTATAATTTATTTAGGTTGACAGCTAATATAAACAGTTTAGTTTTAGTAAATCTGGACTTTTCTTCAAGAAAAAATAAAGGTGTTAATAATATTTGATTGTTTTGTATGGTTGTGTAAGTAATGTGTACTGAAATGACAATCGTGTATTATTATTTTCTGAAATCGAACATAACATTTGTTAACACTGTTAATACACATGTCGACGAAAAATAGTAGCAATGGCGGCTACTTGTGCATTTATGAATGTTTCATTTATTATTTTGTGCAGTTTTTTTAAATGTGATATTTAGTGTAGTGGTATACAGTTAGAATTTGATTTACTTTACTGTAGACAACGTCGTTTTTCAACTTTCTTACAGTAAGTAACGTTCTTCACAGATTAAAAATTATCCTTCAATAAAACTTTTATTGTTATGTGTTAAGTTTTGTAAAAGCAAGTTTATATATTATAGACGGATTTTTATTTTTAAGTAATCAACTCAATGGTCAAAAGCTGAATGTGTCAACTGATGCTAGTATTTAAATCTATGCTAATTTACTTGCATTAGTTTCTATTTTCACTACTATAAGATAAAATGAAAATCGTGTCTCCATATGATTTTCCAATATACTTTATGCATAATACTGGATACGTTTTCGTTTGTTTGTTAGGAAATTCTTCAGTTAATAGAATGATTAGGCCAAACTTTAATGTTTTCTATGTATATATATATATATATATATATATATATATATATATATATATATATATATATATATATATAATGTGCTGTGTATGTGTATTTAATTAACGTCGACAGTTAAAATCTTATATTTAAAATCGTGAAAAACAATACACTTTGAAAAATGAGAAGTACTGAAATAGTGCTATTGCTTATAGTAAAATGGAGCTTTTCATTAAATTGTACATTATTAAATACGTGCCATGGTAAATGATAATTCGTTAATAAATGTTTGGATTATTTTATACACTAAGACTATTTTAGATTGAGTGTATTTAAATATAATAACATAATGATTAACTCCATGAGTTCAAACAAAATTATTACTTCTTTATGTCTATTCAATGTAATTGACGATATTTCTGCTGAGTGCAGCATACTATACAGCTTTAATATTTTTTATTGCATCATTCTTGGATTCAAATGGGTTAAAACTTTCTATTCTGAAAGCAGTAAGCAGGCAGACAGGCAGGCAGCAAGCAGGCAGGCAATTTCTCTTAGGTTAATCACATTCGATTTGTTGCTGTAAAGTCTGCAAATGGCTTACAGCACCGGTGACGTCGGTCTGAATAAACGCGAGCCGTGTGCGGCGCAGTTGTAGGCCACAGTTTCTCTCTCGTTGCCGCATCGTTTCAGTTTCGTCGCGCGGTCCCTCCCGACGGACGGCCTCCGACGTCGACGATGGCATTGGGAGGTAAAGGGCGCGGGCGGCATTCGTGTTGCCAGCCAGCCTCTAGCGCGTTCCACCGCGCCTCACCGCCGCGACGCCATGCGTCTAGCGCCGCCGCTGCCACACACACCCGCTCGTCCCCCTTTTCGTAACGACCGTGCCTGCGACGCTCGTTGCAGTCCAAGGACGCGCCGCCGCCGTCAGTGTGCCGCTGCAGAGGCGTACTTTCACTCGGATATGAAACGAAAGGGAAAGTCACGACGGAGGGAAAGTGAATTTATTGCCTCGTTTCAGTTTTTCTCGTACGATTTTATAGGTGAACTTGGTTAGTGGGTTTGTCCTGCTAACTTAGTAACGTGAATTGGGCCTGTTGATTTCAATATGTTGTATTTTTGTTTAAATTTGTTGATATATACATATATATAAATTTATATATATATATATATATATATGTAAATAAATACATATATATATATATATATATATATATATATATATATATATATATATATATATACACAAACGCACATACATAAATTCACATACAATTAAATACATGTCCGTTTATATATATATATATATATATATATATATATATATATATATATATATATATATATATGCGTGTAAATACATACATACAAATGATTTACTTCCATTATGTTTTTACTGCTTTCCAGAAATATTTTTATGTCCATATGTAGATTTATTCATTCCTTAACCTATTTTGTGTTATTTTTGTTGACTGTAGATTTATTGTTTTTGTATGCATTATGTAAACGAATTTGGAATAGTATATAAAAAGCAGTACTTTTTTGTAGGGTTTTAAAAAATAATGGTCGGTTGTATGTTTTGTCGAGAAGTGATTTTTTAAGTCTAAACCTGTATTTATTCTGCCATATTTGTTATTTGAATTTATATATTATATATATATACATATTATATATATATATATACATATTATATACATATTATGTACATATATATATACATATATATATACATATATATATATATATATATATATATATATATATATATATATATATGTATGTATATGTATGTATACACATTCATATATAAATATATTATTGGTGGAATTTTTAATTTTTTCTTTAGTACTTACCCTTATCAGAATATTAAAATAGATAGATTAGTATAGATAGAATTATTCTAAACAAATATATTTTTATTATATTTGTCATTATAAAAAGAAATCAAACAATTAATTTGATTCACGTTTTAACATTAGAATTTATTTGATATTGTATGTAAGTCATGATGAAAGTAATAATTTGTTATATTAGGCTTATATTTCGCTGAGTTATAAATTCATTTCAATAAACTATAATTAGTCATATTTGGAAAGAAAGTGATTTTATTAATAATTTTTGGTATTACTAATTCTCCATAAAAAAATTATATTACTTACTGGGTTTGATCTGTTGTAGGGAAACTATAACTTGGCAGATTAATAAAATAGTTTATATGTTTCGTTTAACAGATTCTTAAATAGAGGTGTAGTCATTCTCAGAATAAAAACAGGGAAATCTATTAATAAAGCAATAGAAAAATTAACGAATTAACTGAGATTCATCAATTGTCCTAATAACATATAGTATTTTTTTTTAAAAAAGCTATATGACATCGAAAAATTCCTACTCTTTAACTCAAAAGTGGATTAAATTTAATATTTTATTAGTAGAAGTACAATTCGTTTTTAGTGTTACTGAGTACGAATATTACTGAATGTTCTTTAGGTTAGGTCTTTAAGAATTAAAATAATTTAATTATCTATTATTACATATACTCACACACACGTAATATTCACATACATGCAGACTATTCATAAATATGATAATAGTGACAGTAAAAATAAAAACTTCCTATTTTTTTCCATTTTATTTTATTACAAGTTAAAATAGCTGTCTATTTGTTTATCTGTCTGTCTATTTAGGTATCAATCTATATATATATATATATATATATATATATATATGTATATGTATATATATGTATATATATATAAATTGATTTTATATTATTAAAGTTGCGCACAAAATCAAATTACAGTGTTGTATAAATAAAAAAAAAACAATAATCAATAAGAACAAACATTCTACATATTGTTTCATTATAGATGAATCAATTTTTTGTTGCGTCACGGTATTATTTAAATAGTTAATTACTAGTATCTTTATGGCACATGACTGAATTATTGTAGTATTGATTTTCAAGTTTCTGCATTTGATGACGCCTTTGTTATTTGGTAACATTTTTTTGGCCATTATTAAATTTCGAATATGAAATACATCACTTTTTGAGATTTGTCTAACAGTAACGTACATTAATTTTGTAAATTTACCGTTTTTAATAGAAAGATGATAGTATGAGTTTATTAATATAGAAAAAATATCGTCGTGGTAATTTCGTTTGCGAATAATTAAATTATTTGGGAATTAATAATCAAATTATATTGGCTATGTAGATAATAAGATAGTAAAAAGTAATATATCAGATAAGAAAAATATGCTTTTCTTTATTATATATATATATATATATATATATATATATATATATATATTAAGTATATAAATAGAACAAATCTGAAATTAGTCTAGTCGAGTTTACATTATATGTAGCCGTTATTTTATCAAGCAATATTTGGTACATAATGTTAATTAGTGACAATGACGAAATTGAACAAGCAATTTAAAAGGTAAGATGAAAGTGTATTGACGGTGAAAAAGGAGCTAGACGAATACACCTAATTCATTGAAATATATGTATATAAACGTCCATTCATTAAAAATGCTATAGTTAAATAAAAAGTATCAGTTTTAAAGAAAGGTCACGTAATTGTTTTTCATTCATAGTCGTTGTTTCGGAATTATATTAAAATCGATTTGTTTGAGAATATTAACTTTTGTTGTTCGTATTGAGAAGTATTAAAAATACTTTACGAGGAGATCTATAATTTCTTAATGTTCCCAGACACACTTCGTAATTTTTCACAAATTGTTTTGAGTAAAAATAATATATATATATATATATATATATATGTGTGTGTGTGTGTATGTGTATGCATTTATGTGTATCTACTTAAATAAATTAATACTTTTTCACATTCTTAACAAGTTCTAATATAATTGAATTATTGATATGTATGATTTTAACGAAAAGGTAGTTTTGTCTGAATTTCAGGTTTAAATAAGCTATTTGCAACTTTTTTCATATAATAACGTCTATTTGTTTAATGAGAGTTTGCATAAAATCAATATCGAAGAACGTTGACGTACTCAGAAAATTTTGTTGGAATTGAAAAATAAATTTTACATTAAATTCTTTTAGTAAGTGTCGAAAACAATGAACATTCATTAAATTGTCATCAGAATATATTTCGTAGCACAATAGTTACTTTATTTTATTAGTTTAATTCATATGTCTGTCTGTTCATTTCATTCAGTTCGAATCAAATATAAAAGTTGTGAAATATTTTCCTTCATATTAAAAATACAATTATATGGTGCACATGTATATTTCTCGTGAAAATCATTTTAGGAGTAAAAATAATGTATAAATCAGGAAATAACAATAATTATTTTATATGGAAAATTTGAGCAGTCTAATATTTAGTCTTAAACATGAAAAAGGAATTATTTTTCAATACATTCATATTTGATTTTTGAAAAATAATTGATGATAGAGACGTATTAAGAAAATTTTCAAAAAGATTACACTGTAATATTTATTTAATACGGTCTTTGTGCAATAACTAATTGAATAATAGAAAACTTTTATTCTTAAAGTTTGTCGATTTATAAATAATGTTGCATGTTATTTAATAAACAATATACATACATATATGAATATATATATATATATATATATATATCTTTATGTACATGTCGTAAAATTTTTATAGTATGCATAAGTAAATATGGATATAAGTGCAAGTGTATATTTCAGTATAATTACATGTGTATGAAAAGTTATTCACATCTGAACTAAGATATAATATCTAAATTAATACTTGTAACTAAAAAAATAAATATATTTGTAATCTAGAATCCACGAAATAGATATAGTAAAATACAGTATATATTTATATATATATATATATATATATATATATATATATATATATATATATATATATATATATATATGTCATACAAATTAATTTGGTTATTTTTTTTATAGAAAATGAATGTTTACGGAAAAATAGAATACATTACAACTTTCAAAATATCCCCGCCATTGTTTTGTATAACTTTGCACCGTGTGTTGGGTAACTGACTTATCCCTTGTCGAAAAAAATATGGCGGGCTTTGGGTCGATGAAATCGTAATATATTTTCGGACCTCTTCCACTGTTTTAACATTGTTTGCATGTTTTATGCGCCACAACACCTTCCCCCAAAGCTGTGCAAATCATTCTCGTGGTACATCATTCGCTAGTATTTTTTTCAACTGGAATGTAAAAAGCAAGCGATGCCTAACATGCTGCTTTTCGGACGCCATTGTGTGCACTACTGTTTTGTGAGGTTATGTCTACTGGTTGGCGAATATGTATAGTGCTTTAAATGTTAAGATTGGCACTTCAGAATCGTAAAACGACGAGAAAATATGTTAATTTAATACAATTATAATTGTATTAATATAAAACACTGAATTAATGTTTATACCTTATATATATATATATATATATATATATATATATATATATATATATATATATATATATTCGACAGAATTCGGATATAGTGTTTAATAGTTAGATTCAATGTTATTGATCAATTCTTACTCGAAAACCTTGCAATAAAACTAAACTTTTGATTAGGTATGTATGAAAATATTGACATGTTTGCGAATGTTGATATGCTAGGACGAAGTGTTCTAAAATATATATATTAAATAAAATTGAAAAAGGCGATAATACTTATATCATTCAAAATATTAATTGTATTTAAATTATTCCTACGCACACTAACTCTCTCTCTCTCTCTCCACATATATATATATATATATATATAGAGAGAGAGAGAGAGAGAAATAGTTGAATCGATAGATAGGTATTGTAGTAGATTATAATTAAATAGTTTAGTTAAATAATAGAAATGTAGCCAATATTTGTATCTTTACTACATCTGTGTCGAACAAAGGTATTACATATTAGAAATGATATATTATTTAGATATTTCTTATTTTTTCAATGTAAATAATATTTGACATGTACACACCTACATTTATGTGTGTAATCTATGTACGTTACGTGCATTTTTTTTGTTAGAAAGAAGTTAGTATTGTTGTTTATAATTATTTTAGAATATCTGAAATAATTATAAAATCAATGTACTAGTATTTTTAATGAGTATTATAGAATGTTTTAATATTTTAAAATTATTTCTGCCCTTGCGCACACACACACACACATACTTACACACACATAAATATATATATATATATATATATATATATATATAAACGAATATATATATATATATATATATATATATATGTATGTATGTGTATATATATATATATATATATATATATATATATATATATATATAGATAGATAGATAGATAGATAGATTCACTAGTGGATGATAAAAATGATAATCTGTGATATGAATTCTGCATTCAAATTGTAGTATAAATTAATTTGTAAGATTTAATTAATTTGGAATAAAAATAACGTACGATTAATTATATGGCTATTCTAATCGTTGATAAAATGTTTTTTTTTATTATATGACAAATAAATTTTATTAGTTATGTAATCACTTTTTATTACTTTCAGTAATTATATACGTCAGTTGTATCAACGTGAGATTGTTCTATTGATTAATTGGTAATAATTTTCATTTATTTTATAATGATGATTTATAAAAAGTTAAAATTACATTCAAGTTAACCTAATATTATTCCACAGTTAATCAAGTTTTGATAAACAGTTTGGTTCAGATTTGTATATTTTCAAAAAACATAATATTAATAGTTAAATAACATTTTAAATCAATATTTTTATTACTAGATCATAATATTTTATATTTAGATCTTGTTGTTTTTGTAAATATTGGTATTTGTAGGGAAAACACAATTATTTTTTGGTGTTCATAACGATCTTTTTTATTATTATTTCTTATGCCATTATTATATAGTGAATACAATGATAAGTTAAAGCCATATCGATGTTAATTTAATTAAAGACTGTTGACTACGAGAAATCGGTTTATGTATAAATCGCTTAGAATCAGTTTACATATATGTATGTATATATATATATATATATATATATATATATATATATATATATATATATGTATATATGACATTGTGAAAATAAAAAAAGTTATGGGTAAAATATCAAAGCAGTTATATTTTTATATGTGTTCGAGTCTCATTATAAGTACCTATATGCGACTGTAATCGTCAAATAAAATAAATGGTAAGTAAAAAATATTCGAACGAACCTATTTTGACCTCAGAACGCATGGAGGAATGAAATTTGTTGTAACATTATAATATACATTCCGAGAACAAATAGAGGGAAAAATTGCCGCACGAGCGAATAGCAAAGACGTTTTTGGTCGACGAAAAATATCATAAAAGAGATGAAAGAAAAAAGAGTAGTTGGTAGTAGTGATAGTTGAAAGGAGAGAGCTCCGGTGTATTATCGACAGGCGATAACCATCAGTCGCGACAAACACATTTGTCTTACATGTAGGCCAATCGATACGCTCGCGCGGGTACTGTTTCCGTTTCCGGACGCCGGGTGACCTTGAGACGCGGCGGCGTCGCCTAAGTCCGGCGCTGCGGCGTCGCGACTCGCATTCATGACTTTCATTACTTTTTATGTCAAATTGCAATAGACTTCCTTCTACTTTCGTTTTCATTCGTCCTAGTGCTCCGAACAACGAATACTCAACGAGCTCTCTCTTATACATACATCTATGTGTATATTTTCAGTTCACTGATTGTACATTACACTTGCTGACTGTTCTTGATTGTTTTTCTTTCATGTTATTTTATATCCTAGCTCGCAGCGTTTTCTCACTGTTTTGTACAATGTAACATGTTCTACATTCGTATAGTTGCTTGATGGGTATATATTTAAATGTTTTAAAAAGTCATTATTGATTTTTTAAGGACAAGAAAGAATTGTGCATTTTGATTAAATATTTAGATCTTTTTATTTTTCATGTTATGACATACATTTTATTTTATTATATATGTTTATTATATCGCGTACGTAAACAATAGTGTTTTTCACATTCACACTTTTTGCAAATTCTGAATTTTAAGTATTGAATTACAGCACAGTACTGCGTAAAGGCCTTTGCTTTCTGATATCAATTTTTTAAATCGTTTTGTAGACTATAACGATTTATATATATATATATATATATATATATATATATATATGCTTATAAATATATGCTTGTGTATTATTTGAATGTGTGTATGTGTATTATTAAAAATCTGATATGAACTAAAATATATTAACAAATTCAAATATACTGCATTTTTTCCTATGTCTGTTTATTGTGGTTTTCTGTCACATTATGTATTACTAGTTATAATTCAAATCACTTTCATGTATCAATATGTGATGTATGATATGTTTCATGTATAAATGTCACCTCAGTATGTTCAAATCTGTTTAAAAAAGATGTAGTTTATTTAAAAAATATACCTTAAAATGATTTAATAATGAAAGTTTCTAATTTATATGAAACTAAGATGTCTTGTTCTGTTTAATCTGTAAATAGACAGGTTTTCTTAAATATGGTTTATACATATATATATATATATATATATATATATATATATATATATATATATATATATATATATATATATAATTCAAGAATTTTTTTACAGAACCAATGTTCTTTACAGAATTATTAGTTGATCTAAAAGATATATTACATGTGTAGAAAAAAGTGTTTTAATGTACTGTAATGTAATGTAATGTATTTCGAAATGATTTAAATATATATTTTATAATTATAAAGCTAAAACTATAACTTAGCACTCAACTCAGTTCACTTTATAGTTGAAGTAACACCACAAATTCCACAAAAGTGTCTTTATCAAAATGTTCAGTAATTGATTATTTTGTGTTTTGATACATTTGCGCTCATTTATATAGCTTTGTTATTAGTCTTTAAGTGCAAGCACAGACACTCTTATGGCGTTTGCAGTATTACACTTTTGTTGTGCTTTCCGTTGCTTGAGTACTGCGGGAGTATACTTTCTATTATGAACACGCGAGATATTGAACGAATTCCAAGAAAAATACACGTTTCGTCTTATATAAGTATTTCACATCGGTTAATATAGATAGAAGTCATAGATAGAAGAATTTGAGTGAAAAAATGGAAGAAAAAATTAAATTCACAATTTAAGTTGTATATATATATATATATATATATATATATATATATATATATATATATAAATTATTTGATACGAGTCGAGCATAGGATACATTTAATCAAAGAATAATTTGATATTTTATATAAAAATTGATAATGCACTAAAAATTAAAAAGGAAAAGTGATTTATTTATGACCTAAAAGTTGTATTTACTAAAAATTGTATTACATTGAAGCGAATTAATATATATATATATATATATATATATATATATATATATATATATATATATATATGTAATGCTTTTTTTAATAAAATCATTTGTTCCGTATTAAAAATTCAAATAGACGACGAAATATAAATTATTAAATTTTCTTTTCATCGATTTTTTCTCATATTTAAAATGGGCAGTAATATTAAACGAAAATAAATCAATTGAATACAGAAAATCTATACATATATATATATATATATATATATATATATATATATATATATATATATATATATTGAATAATGTAATAATGAATATTATTTTATTGAAAAACACTGTAAATTAATTTTATGACGTCTGTATATTCTAACAATGTGATAAAAAAGGTTAAAATTCGTTTATAACTTTTTTAATTTATACTTCGCAAATTTAAATAAAATTGTCATTTTTTTGTTATATAACACACACATATATATATATATATATATATATATATATATATATATATATATGCGTGTGAGTGTACATTGGTTAGTATAATTACATTTTTTGCATATTTATAAAATTCTGAAATTCCAATGCAAGTAATGCGCATTTATATTTTTAATAACCGTGTTTGATTTGAACGTTTAAAATATATACAAAAAAATTTATAAAAATATAGTAAGGATATAACAAATTTTTACCCTTACTTGCGTGGATATCAATTACTCGTATTATTTATGCTAAAAGACATGTATACAGGCGAAGCTGACGAAAAGCAGACTCATAATTCATGACAGCATTAGAATGTAATAGTGTTGGGTGTGTCAAAATTAATCAATTAGAAGCTAGAAAAATTAGTAGAATGTAATAAAGAGAGATTAATTTCACTGTTATTCCTAAATATACAGGAAATTCAGTTAATGCAGAAATACTGTTGAAGAAGTTAATAATATATGTTTATTTTTTTAGAATCACTTCAGTTTGCAAGTGGCAGGTAAAATTATCGCATGTATATAAAAAGATTATACTTTGGTGATAAAACAAGTTAATAATAAATTTTATAGAGCAACCTTCAGTCAAGATTTAATGTAAATTTTTTCGTTGGTAAACACCCTACAGTTTGTTGATGTTCGGTAGTAATTTAATACGTATTTCAAATAGTGCCATATTTATTTTATTGTTATTTTTGAGATAAACAATTCTTTTTTAGTATTTATTTTGTAATTTTCTTTCGTTATATACGAGGGTAGCGTTAAATATTATCGGCCTAGATAAGAAGGAATGTAAATAAAATAACAAATTTTTACTATTTTTCTATGTAATCTCTTTTAACTTCAATAAATGTTTTATAACGTTTAATTAACAATATATATATTCTATATCCTTGTAAAAAAATTCCGTTTTCATGTTAAAGTGATCAGTTACCGCTGTTTTCAGCCCATTGTCATCATGAAAACGCTGTCCTCGTAAATCTTTTTTCAAATTACCAAAAAAAGGTAATAATCGCTAGAACCCATGTCTGTACTGTAGAATGAGCGATCAAGTTCTTAGAAGCCTCACTCCCGAATATTGGCTTGAAAGACAGTAGCGGTATGAACTACTGCATTGTCGTGCAACAAAGTGCACTCCTTTTGTTAGTTTTTCACGCCAATTTTTGCTCGAACATTATCTTGGATTTTATTTAATAATGTTACATAATATAGGACATTAACAGTGATATTATACTGTTTAAAATCTATTAATGAAATACCTTTGCAATCCCAAAAAAATTGTGCTCGTGATATTTTTTGTGGATTGACACACTTTGGATTTTTTTGGGAGTGGTTCATCTCCTCGCCGCCATTCCACGGATTCTCGTTTAGACAGAGGATCTTTACTATGATCCTCTGTCAACAATAGTCCTTTACCTATGACTTTTGTTTTATCTCTTGTCATGATGGACTCGATTAGTGCATTTCGATCTTCTAGTAACTCTTCTCCAATCCAAAATCTCTTAGCAGATCCTTTTACCGTGGAATATTAAGGGGAAACATTCCCATATACGACATCAAATCGTTGTTTTATTTGTACTGTACAACACCTTTTTTGTCAGAAACTTTATTACTGCACGATACTCAATTTTGGTTACTTGTGACATTGTTAAGAACACATTTTACTCTTATCGCTGCCACTGTACTTTTGACTAAGTTGTAAACTTGAAATTTTTACTGAACGCTTCTAAAATATGAATCTTCTAATACTGCACATATTCGCCATGCATGCGGATACTTAAAACATGTTAGGCCGAGAATATTTGGCGCTACTCTCGTGTGTATATATATATATATATCAAAAAATCAAAAATAATTTTATTAATTATAAAGTAGTGTACATGGCCTTGTGTGTCCGGCATGTTTATAAAGGTTGTTTTTGCGGTGCCCTTACCGTTGCCGGTAGTTATCTGCGCTTAAAAATTAAATGTTGTGCGAGGTGTTATTGAAAATTTTTTAATTGTCTCTGCGTGTTTTTCCGGGGAAAAAATTTCAAAAAACCGGGGAATATATATATATATATATATATATATATATATATGTATGTATATTTGTAAGTTTTTTTTCCATAAGCGAATAACAAATTATTTCGTTTAACAAATATTACATTTTATTATATAAAGTTAATGATCATTGTTCTTTCCGTAAATATATTTACAAAAATTCTAACTATTTATTTTACAGAAAACAATACTTTATTGTATATTTTACAATATTTTTAGTAAATAATAATGTTTGCATTCATGACGCAATGTTTTTTAGATTGAATGTTTCTGTACCAAACAATCATACTCGTATATTAATTGATTCCAGATTACTAAGCAAAAATTAATGTTTGCATAGGACGATATAGACGAATTTAAGTGCGCTACTGTTCATATGTCTGATTTATGAAATGATTCGTATGCATTTGTGATAAACGAAAATAATATGCAAAATTTAAATATGTTATGCAAGATTCTAATTTATTAAATAGTGGGCATTGTACATGATATTAGTTATAAAGTGCATAATATCATGAGTAAGAAAATAATGACTAGGCTACAAAAATGTATATCACTTAACGGTTTTATATGAATAATGGTCAATTTCGTAGTGACAATCATGTAAATAAATTTGTGTAAATTTAACGTTTATTTCAATTAAATAAATAATTAATATTGATAACATTAATATTTTATTATTAATTTGGAATTTAGTTTTTATTATTAATTATTGATACAGATTTGGTTGAAATTAAATTTTGTTCGTTGAAAACTGGAGCATGTATTAACTTATTAATTTATTTTATATTTTTTCATAATTATCTTACATTAACATAATACATATCCTGTTTATACAAATGTACATACGTACACACATATACATACATACATCATATATATATATATATATATATATATATATATATATATATATATATATATATATATATATATATATATGTATATGTATAGTCCTTCAAAATATACTTTATGTTCGGGATAAAAGATAAAATTTAGTCATTACGTGGTAATTAGAATAAATTTTAATTTATATTCAATTACTGTATTGAGCGAGTAAAAAGTTATTGTAAAATATACGCCATGAACTTAATTATAGTAGATAATAAAAGTTTAATTGAAATTAAATTGTTTAATTTCCAGTAATAATTTATAAATTCATATTGTTTATTAAAATTATATATATATATATATATATAAATATATATATATATATATAAATATATATATATATATATAAATATATATATATATATATATGTATGTATGTATGTATATTGTGTGTGTGTAATTGTTAAGTAACACGAATAAAATTTCTTTGTTATATTAAAAAAATTAAAGAATGACTTGTTTCCTTACAATGATTAATTTATTTGACGAGTTGTTTAGTGAACATTAAAAAAGCGACTTTCATAAAGTTTGCGCATAAAAATACTTTCTCCAATTCCGTGTTGTTAACATCGTACATACGCGAGGAAAGAAAACACATTTTTTTAAATATATTTGCTCCCTTCCGCGAAGTTCCTGGTATTGATTACTTAGGGCATCCCTTCACAGAACATTCCAAGAAAATGTGTAGAACAGAGTTGAATATACTGCAGGTTACGACGAATACTGTTGTGTAGGTTAGGTATAAACGATTTTCGGGAGCAATGACCTACCCTACCGACATTTCAGGACACGGGAGCAATGACCTACCCTACACACTATACTGTATATTTACAAAAATCAATTATTTCTGGGAGGATGTTATTTCATTCGTCAAGTTCTGAAAAGCTTCGGATTATAAGTACGCCCTCCTGATCCATAGAATAACCATGGAAAAATAACTGCTCATTTATATTCTAAATTATTATTGATGAGAGCATTACAAGTCTTGTACGCCACATGTAGAACAAGGTAACATATTATTTCATTTATTTATTGTCGCCCGTGGAATAAAGCCAGGTAACTTAAAGCCAGTTTATAGAAAATATAAAGCCACAATCAATTTTAAGTTCATATCATATTATTTTAATGTTTTCTAAGAAGAACATATTGAAACAATAAATACACTTATTTACTGTTTATTGTGTGATATTTATTTGCAGACTTTATATTGTTCACATATTTATTCTATAATCTTTTGTAGAACATATGTATTATAACAAGAAGAAAAGTATGCTTTCATAAACATATATTTTCGAATGAATATCATGTTATTGACATGAGAAATTAAACAATTATTTAATTGATGTGAGAAATCAAAAAAAATAAGTATTAGCAATAATATTACAGAAATTATTTTTTCTGGAAAAAAATTTTTTTTTAAAAAAAAACAAAGACTGAATTCTTATTTTAATATTTAAAACAATTGATTTTTTCAGTAGATTTTCATTTTCTTGTTCAAAAACATTAAAAGTGTATTTAAGAATTTTTTATATTAAATCATACGGATTGAAATTAAAATTAAACATTATACAATAAATTTTTATTATTATTGTTAATCAAACTTTAATATATTAGCAAACTATTTTTAGTAAAATTGAAATTATCTAAACGTTAATAAACTTCTAAAAAATTGATTGATTTGAACCGTAATATTTATTTTAGCTATTATATATATATATATATATATATATATATATATATATATATATATATATATATATATATATATATATATATCATCGAACATATATGACTAATCACAATGAATACTGGAGTATATAGCTTAAATTACGATTTTTCCAAATTTTAATAAGTTATTCAGATTTAATTATCCCCATCCCCTCTTATCTATCTACCTATCTATTATCTATCTACCTAATTATTTATATATATATATATATATATATATATATATATATATATATATATATAAACAGATAAAATAAGAAACAAATCTAATTCATGCTTGTACATAAATTCATTTCTAATTATTTATCGATTAGATTAGTGTGTCATTTATGTACTTTTCGTGGTTCAATGAATTTTGTATGTAACAGTTAATATCACTTGATTTTTCAAGTGGCATTTATATATATATACATATATATATATATATATATATATATATATATATGTATGTATATATGTATGTATGTATATATGTATATATATATATATATATAAGTATATATGTATGTATGTATATGTATGTATATATGTATGTATGTATATGTGTGTATATATATATATATATGTATGTATGTATGTATATGTACTTTTTTGGGTACAAGGAAATGGTTAAATTAACGTAATCAAAATAATTGTATTATTTGAATTCAATTCAGTTAAACAAATATTTTGTCTTAGACAAGGAATCGCATACATTTGTATAATTTTCTACACCTTGTATGTAAAGTGCTAATTTTTGAATAATTCAAGATAATGTAATAAGTTTCTGGAGGACGGATCCAATTAAAATAATTCTAACTTCGGACGCTATATTTTCCTGATTCCGAACTTTTAACGTCTCGGCGGTGTGTCTAAGTTGGTACGACTGTTATCCGGGATAACCCAACGGATTTGTTGTTAACAATGCCATCAACGCAAGCCATAACTTACAATATATCTCGTTATCCCCTACACATTTTTTCATCACTTTTTCTATACGCGAATAGTGGCACACAGCATATTTTCTAACTACACATACTTGCCGCACTGCGGTAGACTTTTTTCTATGACTGTGAAATAGCAGCGCACTGAGCCAGATACACACCCGTATGTGGGTCAAAAGTACATATATTCATGTACGTACCTATAATATACCTATACTAGTAATCATTACCAAAACATTACCAAGCCACTGAATTTTCAATGACGTCAAATTGAATACTACTTTGAATCACAAACTTTGTTGTACAGCTATGAGTTTTTAGAATATCTTGCGTAATTCTAATACAATAGAGCAAATAATATAAAGTCTAACTTAATGTAACTGATTTACTTATTGGGAAAATATGGTTGTAAAAGCATTGGATGTTTTTCCAGTATGTAAATTGTAATACAAAAAATATATGTTAACAGATTACGGTTTCTTTTGAAATTATCACTTTAATGTATTCCAGTGAAAGATTAGAAATGTAATACATCATATTAAAATATCCTTACTTCCAACACATTGGCCCATATTAAGAAAAAAATGAATGAAATTAAAATTTAAATGTAAAAATAAAATCATTAGGCCCAGATTTCTTATAATAATATTTATATTAAAAAAAGCTTGTATTGATGGTATTAATTTAGATTTGTGTAATATTTAATTAAACGTTAAATAAATTAATGACAGTGTGTATTCAAATATCTCAATAACACATTTTTAAAATGACATTGTTTCAAATTGTATTGCCTGTCACATCGTTCGATTAATATTTCACTTTTTTATATTACCAACAGTTTGTTTTTTTGTTCTTTGTTTGTTTTTTTGAGCATTTTATTAGATATCTCGAGGCATCATATTAATTTGGTAAAAAAACGAGTACATTAGGTATTTTTTTTTGTATCATGTATGTATAGAAAATTGGGTACGTGAAAAATAGATATTTTTAACTAAAATTGTGTTTTGGAAAAAAGATTTCCTGTACTGTAAATATAAATAATTTCATTTTGTTATAATTTTTGTTAAAGTATATATAGAGTATATTTATAATATATATATATATATATATATATATATATATATATTAATTTAACAATGTTACTATATTTAAAGCAAAATTAAAAAAATATCCTATATTTAATTTTATATGTAAATATATTTTTATAGAGTTAATTAATGTGCACTTTAATAGCGCTAATTAACTACGTTTTCAAATTGATTTTAGTAATTTACAGTGAATTAATTTTTCGAAATTGCAATAAACTAAACGTATGATTGTTTTAATTCATTGTTATTTGTCTATGAGGTATCAAATATGTTTACTGATAGTTTTTTGATACGTTCTATGCCTTGCCAATGCGTTTTAGTACGATTTGTTGGTTCTAGTTATGTTCGTGTGTGTATTATCATATTTCATAAATTTGGAAACATTTCCTAGTAATTAATTTCAATCAGCAATGTTTTATGTCTCTTCGTAATTTGAAGAATAGTGGTTTTTCTTGCTGAGTAATGAAAAACATTTCTGAATTCACACGTTATTCACATATATGTAACAAAAACAAATATATTATGGTTTATTTACGCAGCGATATGACAAATTTAATTTTTTATCTCAATGCTGGAAGGAAATTTAGTTTATTTTGTAAGTTTACGAAGTGAAAGACAGTTTAATTAATTAATTAATTTTATATATTTTTATACTTATTAAAAATTAGCGGATTAGATGTCTATAATTCTGTTGGTTAGAGTTAACATTTAAAATAATTGTCCTGAAAAGAAATAGAATTATGATATTACTTCATATTTTGTAAATGATAAATATGTAATTTTAACTATTTTAAGTGAAATTGTTTTGTGTGAAATTACAATCATTTTATTAATTAGTTTATATTATTTTTTTAAACTATATATTTTTATAAAATTGTTCGTTTTATATAATTTGAAAAATATGCATCATTTATATTATTTATATATATATATATATATATATATATATATATATATATATATATATTTGAACACAAATATACACTCATGTTTTGTGTACTAACAGTGAAAGTGAAGTTTTTGTCGTATTGTGAAAGCGCAATTTTCGTTTTCATCCTTGTGCTTTTATAGCAGTGAGCTAGTCTTTTCTGAACATATTCTATCGTGTGGTTCGTTCCAGTGTTGCGCAAGGTCTTCAATGTTTCAAGTTTGGAAATAATGTAGTACATTGATACATCTCGCACACTTGAAGATTACCACAGTGATTTTTTTCTTAGATAAGAAATTGGGAGAAATAATAATGATTTAATGACCATAATTTCTAGATATTATAACACGTTGATTTTTGTGAGAAAATATAAATTAAATATTGTTTTATAATTATATTTACTATCTATATACAATTATACATATATATATATATATATATATATATATATTCAGTATTGTTAAAAAAGTATGACATCTTTAAAAAATGTTTAAGTTTATCAAGAATAAAAACTAAAGTGCTTAAAATTTTTGATTGATTGGTTTTAATTTTTTCTCTTATACTATATGCGAAGAAATTTAAATTGTTGACTTTAAATGTAGTATTTTGTGTGTTCAATATAACTGTTCACTATTTTTTGAATTCTTCCTTTGTAATTATCATTCAAACTTGCAGAATTACAATGCGTTTTGTTTCATTTTCTAAACGACGGTCTAGAAGAGATGTTGAAGTACGCTCAATTTTTCTCTATTCACTGTGTTCGATGATATTGAAATCAAAATTGTTTACGTTACCACTCACCGCCGCTATTTATAAAAATTCCATCAAGTTTCTTATTGCTCAAGTATTTTTTAACGATTTTTATAGAATAATTTGTGTTATTGAGTCGTATAATGAAGATTTTTATATCTTAAATGCAATTCTAGTGGTATTTGATATGCTCGTATAATCGATTTATATTTTCGATAGTGAGTTTACTATTTATTTTAATTACATCCCCAGATCCAAATGCATATATGCGTTAAGTATTTGTATTCTGACATACAGGTTTCATTTTAATAATATATCTATATATTAAAGCTCTTATCGAATTTTTAAAAATATCCAATAAAAATTAACGATAGCTTTTTTCAACATAAATATTGTAGTTCTATTAAAATAATGAAGAAGCAACAATATTTCAATAGATTTATTACTGTTTCGTTTCATATAAGTCAGTTCTTTGTTTCTTCTTTTCTTTTTACAGTTCTTTCTATGCCGGTCTTCTTCCTATGTCTCTCTCTCTCTCTGTATATATATATATATATATATATATATATATATATATATGTATATATATATATATATATGTATATATATACATACATAATCAACAGTATATTGAGCTGGGAATGCAAATATTGGAGTTGAAATTGATGAAAATAGAGTGAAATCCACCTGTTAAACACAAATATTAATAATACTTTTATTAATATTTGTAATAATTTTAATTACAATATGTAATGTTTGTGATTATTTCTAATATTAACAGTTTCATTATTTTTTATACAAACATTTGAATTTGATAAGGGTTACTAATCTTCACTATAAATTATATATTTTAAAAATATTATTTTTTGTTATTTAATCGTTAATAATTTTTGATTTTTTTAAAAAAAAAATAGATTACATGCATTCACACACACACACACATATATATTATATATATATATATATATATATATATATATATATTAGGTGTAAACATTAATTCTGTGCCTTTAAATTAAATTAATCGCAACTCTGTTTTAAATTAAAATATTTTCTAGTCGTTCTATGATTTTGAACTATCAACTTAAATATTAAAAAAAACATTACATATTTTGACCAAGCAGTTGGCATAACCTCATAAAACAGTAATGAACACAATGGCGACTGAACAACAACATATTAGGCATTGCATACTTTTCGTATACCCGTTGAAAAATGCTGTCAAAGCCGCGGGAATGATTTGTTTCGCTTTGGGGGAAGGTGTTGTGACGCCCTAAACATACAAAAAATGCTAAAACAGTGAAAGAGGATCGAAAATGTATTACGACTTCATCAACTCACAGCCGCCATCTTTTTTTCGACAAGTGATTCGTCAGTTACTCAACAGATGGAGCAAAATTACACAAAATAATGGAGGATATTGTGAGGATTGAAATGTGCTTCATTTTTCCATAAACATTCATTTTATATAAAAAAACACCGCAATAATTATTTGTACACCTAATATATATATATATATATATATATATATATATATATATATATATATTGATTGAAACATAAATAGATTTTGAATATTAACATAGAAAACATTTTAATAATCAGAAAATAAATGAAACATTAATTAATAATGTACCTTTATATTTTTCAGTTATACGTATTTTGTACTTGTAATATTAAAAATATTAGTTCTGAAAAAATAATATAATTTGTGCTATTATAAAATTCTATAATCGTAAATCTAATATTAATTTCAAGTAACGTATTCTGAATCAGAAATATGATGAACTGCAATATTTAGATAACATAAATAAT
>CM068320.1:29111480-29163980 GCA_034766995.1 Acanthacorydalis orientalis
AGCAGTATTTCTATACATTTTTAATAAGATTACTTGGAAATATATAATAATATCTATTTCTAAATTTGTGTTCCACACACGCATGCACATTCATATATATATATATATATATATATATATATATATATATATATGTGTGTGTGTGTGTTTATATATAAAGCACACTTAATAAAATTGTAAAATTTTAAAAGAGCATATTAATTTACCACAAGTTAAATATATAATTTCTGCGTTTGACATATTGGCTAATATAAATTTTAATATCATAACGATTGGAATATACCGCCTCTTGAATCATCAATTTTTGAATCAAAATATTTATGATTTTAAAAATGCAAGCAGAAAAATGTTTGGTAAATATTTTCTTAGAAATTTGATAGAGTCAATCGCATTTCAAAGAAAAATAAAAATAAATAAATTTGTTATTATATTGGATAGCATAACATTTTTTATAAAATTACACTAGTTGACAAATTTCTTAAAGTAATACGAAATTTTAACTTAAAATTTACAATAAGCAAGTTACAATAATTACAGGAATGCCAGTAAATAGAGAAGGATTAAAAAATGTTTTAAAATTATTTTAGTATTTTGTAAGATATAAATTAAACGCTATATATGGCTATTCAATTTTTACCCATTATGAAAGGAAATAAGTATAATTGAATATCGATACTCTGTTTATTTATGTGGAAATTAATTATTTCATTAAATATTGACATTCGTAGATTTAATGTGAGTACACAGGTGGGTCGGTATCATCGATAGCTTAACATTTGTCCAGCTATTAATTATATAAAACATATTAGTCTTTCTGCATACTGTTGTTTAAAATTTACTTTTGTAATTACTTATTGTAGTCATTTTCTTTTATCTTAGAGTTTTCCGCATTTATCCTTTTTAGGTTGTATCGCTTTCCTTTGAGATACATTTTAAATTTTGGAAATAGGAAGAAATCAGTAGCTACTCAATTATGTGAATAACGATAATTGCGAAATGATGGTTACTTCCTTGTAATAAAAACACTATCCTGATGTAATATCCTTTGTTTCATTCAAATTTATAGTTATTTTTGTATAATTTTGTTATGTTAATCATGTAAATCTTCATCATAATAATCTTTACTGTGCGAGTAATAGTAGCTAGACTAAATATCTAATCCATCAAGTCTTCAAATCGAAGAAACGATGAGCATAATTTTAATTGTTATTACAGAAATGGGGAAAGTAAAGAAATACACATAAAAATCACAATTTTTAGAAGCTATCGGATCGAAATGGCAGTGCCTTTTAATAAAAATAAACGTATCCCCTTCTTTTAATAATAAAAATCCATATTTCTCGTCACTTTGTCCGCAACGTGTCCGGCTGCCGCAGTCTTGCGAATGTGATGTACAAGGAAATTTTCACAATAGATAGGTTTCAAATTTAATTCACTAAGTTTCGTTCTTAGATATTTTTTATATTTAAATATATTATGTTGTAAAAACTTATAAACAGTTTTTCTTTCCATGTCTCTTTCTAGTTTCATGTCAATTTTGACGGGATATATACTAGCTTTATTAATAGAAAAGAAAAACTAACATGAATTAAGCAACATTCTTAATATTACTTTATTAAGTTTTATATGCATAATTATATATATATATATATATATATATATATATATATAAATAATTATACGCATACTTATTCGTCTTCCATCTGTTTTTTCAGACATTTCTTCTGTACTTAAAACATTAAAATTATTTTTATCATGTTTACGTACACTAAAAACATTTCGAATTACATACAGGTTTCATGTTTCTATAAAATTTCTCATCTATAATAATTGCGTATAAAATTATATGTACAAAAAAAATAATATTTCTAACGCACCACTACTACCTGAGAGTGCAACGTACGATGACATCACCTGTGCAGTCGCCCATAAAATAACAATGTAGCTAGTGCATGTAATTCAATGCTACTGCATATTTCGAACATTACACGTGCAAGGCCATTTCTGGTTTAAACTTCTGTTGAACCTGTGTGTAACATTTTGTACGCATAGCTAAATCAGCGGAAACACACATAAAATTACTTAAATCCGTTTCGCTCGACACTTAAATTTATGAAAATAATTGTTCAATTACTTCTTAATCTCCTTCCTCTACGTTGCATTTATAATAATTTTGTGAAGTTCGTTGCATAACCATCAAATATTTGAATAAATTATCATAAATGGCGACGTGATAACTGAATTGACTTTAATTATCAAAATCAAGTATATTTTATTATTGGAAATCTTAATATATTTATAGTATTTAATGTGTGTCCAAACTAGCGTCTACAACAATATAAATTTATTTGGAACTATCGAAAATAAATTGTGTATTACCCTTTATGTATAATTAGATTTGAATATTTTAGATTTATTTACATTGTATCCTAATAATTAGATTAATTTATTTACATTAACGAATAGAGATACTAATATTCTGTAATGCAAAAAATAATAAAAAAATATTCGCGTATTTTAATCTTTTGCACTCCAAGCAATTAAGTTATACAGCAGATCAGAAGTTTGTATTTTACGAATTGGGATAAGAGTATGATAAACATAGAAAAGTATAAATACCCGATGACATTGTTAGACGAACTTTTATCAAAGCTTTTGTATGTAAATGATAAAACATAGGAAGTGACATTGGCCGTAGGAGTAGAACACCAGTAAGTGTCTGGACAGTATAGCTGGCCTTGTCAGTGCAAAGGGTTAAGTTTTAGAAAGTATTCTAATTTATTCAGTCTACTTAAAATACTTTACAGTATTACTTAGATTAAAAAGATACAATTTTATAGAATTAATGCAATATATATATATATATATATATATATATATATATAATATAGGTAATATGTGTGTGTATGTATATATATATGAGGGTAACACCAAATGTTTTACCCCCCCCAAAAACAAGGTGTCAATCCACAAAAAAGATCATGGCTACAATTTTTTGGGATTACAAATGTATTTATTAATAGATTTTAAGGAGTGCAATACCACTGTTAATGGATTATATTATAGTCCATAATATTCCCGAAAAATGGCTTGGAAAATTATCAAAAGGAGTGCGCTTGTTGCACGAAAATGCACCAGTTTACAATGTTACTGTTTCTCAAGCCGCTATTCGGAAGTGAGGCTTTCAAGAGCTCGATAATCTATGCTACAGTCCAAATATGATCGCTAGTGACTATTAATTTTTTGGTAATTTGAAAATAGGTTTATGTGGACAGCGTTTTAATGATGAAAATGAGCTGAAAACAACTGAAATTGACCTCTTTAATACGAAAAAAGATGATTGTTTTTATAAGAGTATAGAATTGCTAATTAAACGCTGCAAAAATTTATTGTAGTTAAATGGGACTATATAAAAAAATAGTAAAATCTTGCCTTTTTTTATTTATATTCCTTCCTATCGAGGCTGGAAATATTTGGCGCTACCTGTATGTGTGAATTTATATGCAATAAAATGTACATTTGTAATTATTGGTTGGGTATTTAGTTTCGATGATTTATTAATTATTTAGAAAAATATACTACGTTTAGTTTTTATTTCATCGTATTACAACGAAAGAAATCAGTTTCCTCTAATATCTAGCTCTTAATTTTAAACATCTTTAATTTTATTCTTTATATTACGTAACATTAACCTTTTGTATCCCACGATAAAACATATATCAGATTACAAACGGTCATTACGACATAGAATCTCTAATTGTCGAAATTTGTTATATTTGAAAGCGGTTATCTCACAAACTGTTATTTCACTAATGATTTAAAATAATTTAATCTAAAAACTGATTGAGGATGACTCATTTATTTGTCTCTATTTTCCTTATATCATTTCCGTTTACTCTGATTTTCTGCAAACTAAACTATGGTAGAATATATGGGAGATATTTCTCATGGGATATTAAAGTATCATACGCATTCGCTAGAGGGGAATGAGAAACCTACATAAAAGTCTGTCACGGTGTGTTCAAATTGAACAAACTTCCGAATAACAAACGTTTATCATACTGTCTGATTCTCCTATGTGTATTCTATGTTGTTAACAGAAATTAAAATTTATTCTAAAAATATCGGCATTGTAGCATTTGAAATACTTAAATAATACAACATACTAAATAGAGACTATATATATATATATATATATATATATATATATATATATATATATATATATATATATATATATATATATATATATATATATATATATATATATACACGTATTTCCTCAATTTATAGATAGAACGTCTATTAAATTACTTATAAAAATATCGCTTCATTTTATTTAAATATACAGATGTTTCAACATTTAATCGCTTTTTATAATTTTATTTTAAAAATTATTTTTTTGTGAATACTTTGACTAAAAGTAATTTTTATGAAATAGATCAGTAAATAAGTAGTAATATTAGAAATATCTTATATTTATTGTTTTTTATTATCGTATCGTCTAGCATTAAGTTTATTTATTTTTAATGATTGTAATTAATTTTTCAATAATAGGAGTATTAATAGCGGTTTACCAAAAAAAATAACAGTATGATTTTTCACATCTAACAGAATTATATATATATATATATACATATTGCAATGTGTTGAATAATATTTGTCTAATTTTTAATATATAATTTATAATTATTAATGCCATTTTTATTCTTTTATTCCGCAAAAAATATATTTATATATATATATATATATATATACATACAAACATACATAGAACATTAGAAGTGAACACTAAATAATGTTTTTAAAGTGAAATATATTCGAATGATTATGCATATATCCAGGAAGATAAAAGTATCTGTATGTATATATGAAGCCAATTCATAAAAATAAATTTTTCGTTTAGAAATAATTTTAGTATCAGAATATGTACATAATATGTATATGCATTCAACAAAGTCTTTGCCAGCATAATTTCATAAATTCATCACTTAAAGCGAGATGGAGATTGCCTGTACGTATTTAACTTCATTATAACTTAGCGTTATTACTTTCAATCTCGTTTGGCAATGTGCCTGAGTGTCTCGCAGCCGTAGTCCGTGCGGCTCATCTGTTTATTGTCTACAGCTTCCTGGAAGAGAACAGGTGCCCTCTCAAAATAGAGGGATGAATGACCGTGCGGCGCATGCCAAAATCTATTTTCATGTTTAGCGGCAATGATACTCTGCATTTCTCATTCGTAATGAAAATAACGCAAACAAGCATCTTGCATTTACATAACGACCGATTTTTTCCAACTACTAATTTTCTTTTGATCATGCATCTCTATCATGTGTTTTTGACGGTAAAAACATTGACATTCATTTCCTGGAACACATCATTTTCATAAATTTCTATTATTTGTAGGCGATATACTTCGATATTTTTGTTTATATATTTATTCTTAATGGTATTAATGAAATTTACATACATTTTACTATCTGTTCGTGAAATTTAAATCAACAGTAAATAGCAAAAAAATGACCGGATATTATTTGAAAGAAATAATGTATAATAATGAATTTGATTTTTCTAGTTAAAATAATTGATTTGTAACCCATAGAAATTTATATATTCAAAAACACTATAATATATAACTTATGTATGTAATAACTTCACGGTTTTTAAATTAATGAATTTTTTAAATTATTTTAAATAATTTTCAGCTAATTTTGCGAAAATCTTTTGTAGAAAAAGTGTTTAAATATATGAAAATAATATGTAAACAAATATTAATTAACAACATATGAATGTAAATAATAAATCTTAAAAAAAAGAAATTTATTTAAATTCTATTTGCTTCTCAAAATTGATCCGTGTTTTTAACACAATGGGTTAATAATATAATATATTTAATAAAGTATTCATAATCATTCATTATAATTAGTATATTTAAATTGAGAACCTCGCGGTCGTTAATAATTATTAAAATGTGATTAATATTTAAATACTGCCAAATAATTTCAGTATACAGTTTAATTGTGATATTGTACGGATGTTGATTGTTAATCAACTTAAAAAGACTTTTATTTGTTGTACAATACAAACTATTTTGTGACAATTCTTTATTGATTACTTTAGAGTAATAAAAAACTAAGTTTTTTTAAATTTGTAGAGAATCAATTTTTAAACGCAATAAATATTCATAGAAAGTTTTATTCGAAAATTTTCTATCTATTTGGTTAAGTTTTGTTTCGGCCAGTGTTTTCAGTGTTATCCTTTTCCTCTGATTTATGTTCATATTCTAAAGTTGCAAAGCTGTTAGATCCAGAATTAAAATTTTCAAATCATCACTGTTTTATATGTTCATTTAATACGATGTGTGTCCGGATGGTCACCAGTTCAAATTATTACCAGTGCAGTGGCATGATAACTTGAATAAAATTCAAGTATTAAATATTTATCAGAATTAGTCATAGTAATATTGGATGAGTGCAAAAATTTTGATAGGTTTTTAACACGTAGATATCAAAATGTATTTTATTGATTGGAATATGAAATACAGTGCATTAGTATACTGATGAGGTACGGATATTGGATCCGGAGTCTAAACCTTGGCTTTTAAGCCGGTTTTGAAAGGAAGATGGAGTTAGGTACGCTTAGGAGTTGGAATGCCGGGACAAAAGTTTCAAAAAACCGGCGACGGGAGTGTACGTTATCAGAATGCAGAACAAAACAATTACAAAACTTAAAAACTAACATAGCATGACCAGTGACAAATATGACATGACGAACACAACAGTAGACATGACAGCGTGCGGTAAGAAATAAGAACAAACATGCATGCACAACATTTAATCAGCAGACATGCAACAATGATAACATGCAGACAGAAAGGCAGACATACGAGTATATCGTATTAATGCAGTTTTATATGATAACACTAACAAATATGCTGATGTAATATATACCTTTCGAAAGATCGCACTCTCAACTGTCATTTTAAGTAGGAATTGGTTTGCTTTGGACAGATTTAGTTGTTTTGAGGTGAAATTGAAAATGAATATTGATAAAGTCCATTTGCGTGTACTTGTGATGTGCGAGTTTCGGTGGGGAACAGGGATTTCGAATATCGTGAAAAACATTTACAATGTTTTTGGAGAGAGCGCTGTGTCGATTCTAGCCTGTGAGAGATGGTTCGGAAAGATTTAAACGGGATGGTTTTAACGTCAAAGACCAGCCTCGCTCTGGTCGGCCTTCTAGCGTTGATGATGACATTGTACGCAATTTAGTGGATATTAATCCACGAATTTCAGCACAAGGTGGTTGATGAAAGGTTAAACGTTAATAGACCGACCGCATTTCGGCTTTGAAAAAAACCTGGATACAATTTAAAGCTCGATGTTTGGGTGCCACGCGATCTGACCGAAAAGAATAAAATGGACCGAACTTCTGCGGGTAATACCTTGCTTGGCTGATTAAAAATTGATTCGTTTCTGGATCGATTAGTGACGGGAGACAAAAAATAATCCAGTACGATAATGTAAAACGGAAACGGACTTGGAGGCAGAAGAATCAATGTGATCAACTTATACCAAAGGCCGGTTTACATTCTCGAAATGTTATGCTGTCTGTATAATGGGATTGCAAAAGTGTGATCTTTTATGAGATGCTTCCCACTGACGAAACGATCAATTCCATAAGTGTTGTCAACAATTGAACAATTTAAAGGCAGCAATTGAGGAAAAGCGTCCGGTTTTGGCCAATTGGAAAGGAGTTATCTTCAGTCACGATTACACTAGATCCCACATTTCGTTGCAAACGCAGAAAAAACTCAAGAAGCTAAACTGGTATCTCTTATTGTACCCACCGTATTTTCCTGTCATTACTCCATCAGATTATCACTTATTTCAGTTGTTATATATAGTTGAAACAGTAGAAAATTCACTTTTCTACTATTCACACCCTAAAAACGACGTTTCTTCGTTCTTCGACGATAAACCGGTCACCTTTAGGGTAGAGCCGTACGAAATCTGCCAAAACGTTGACGAAATATTATAGAAAACAATGGCAATTATTTGGTAGAATAAATTTGTAATAAAATTACTTAGTCCATTTTTCTATCACGAAACCTATCAAAAATTTTGCCCTTATCCAAAACAATATAATTCTTTACTAAGACTAAATTTAAATTATAAATATTTTACTGTTGCCTAATTATGTGCCACTATAAATTCGTTCCAGAATTAAAATTATTCTTTCAACAATCATATATATATATATATATATATATATATATATATATATATATATATATATATATATATATATATACACGCATATATTAAACTTGACAAATTTATTATTTTTCATTTCATTGTGACATTAGCTAAGTAACTATACAATTAGTTAGCAGTTCTCTCCACATACGAGTATATCGCCCTGAAGCTATTAGAGTGGGTTGAAATGTTCTGAGACTCAAGATATATACTGTTTGCTGTTAGTGTATACATAAAGGGACTTAATTATACCTTAACACTTAAAGTTATTATTTAAAACAATATTATAAACAATTATATATATATATAATATATATATATATATATATATATATATATACATTATATATATATATATTATACATATAACATATATTATACATATAACATATATTTTCTATATATATATATATATATATATATATATATATATATATATATATATGCATGCATGTGTGAATGAATGATAATTAAAAAAAGGTTTCTTTTTATAATAAAACAACTTTCAACTGAATTGTTAATGATATAATCTAAAATTATATATTATTTATTCCTGTTCGATTTTAATTGCTTATACTTTCATTTTATATTTTTTATATTGTTTTCTAATTGAAATAAAATATTATTTAATTTATTTAATTTCCGATTGAAATATAATGTTTACAAATAAGTTTAGATATTGATTGTTTTGCAATGTCTTATTGTTTTCTAGTTTTAGTTAATATGTTTTTTAAAGTTATGTATTTAAATGTAAATCAAATGAAACGGAATAATGTTATATTATTATTATTGGAAACGATTTTTCATGAAAACAATTTCACTCGAAACAATTTCCTATGAATATAATTATAAAATGATTTATTTTAACAATATCGGATATGCAGTAAAGTTAATAGCATTAATCAGTGTTAATGAAAATCAGCGGCTAATGTATATTAAAATTTGTCTAACACATACGCTTGTTCGAAAATATTCAACTATTGCATGCAAAAACCTCACACGCAACAATGTTGATATATAAAGTTAAAAAAAGAAAGATTGTTATCCGCGATAAAACCGAAAATTATGTTAGCTCTTTCACTCGCACACCTTTAAACACAATATATTTGTGTTAGATCGACCCACCCTTCTATTCACTTTCCACTTCTATAATGTACAAGCATTTGCATAGAACGCAATGACATAGCTTTTGTGAAATGACATTTCAATGTCAAGAATTCATACTTGAATGCAAATAAAACGAAAACGTTAGATGCGAATGTATACATGCGCAGGTATATGAAGAAACGTCAATAACTCGGCAAACAGGCAGAAAATTTTCTGAGTACACTTAGGCATGAAAGATTTTATCATTATGAAGCTTTTATATAACATTATATGAATAAGAAAGAATAAGATAATTTGATTACTGGCTGTTAATTTATAGGTATTTAATATAGAAATTAGTAATCCGAACTAATAAGACGACCAAAAAAAACGGTTTTGTTTATTTGTTTAAATATGAAATAAGTATTTTTATTTCAGAAAAGTGATTGCTTAATTATAATTTTAATCACTGCTCTAATAATTTTGATTTGTTAGGAACATATACAGTCTGCCATACAGTTTTTTATGTAATTATCTATAGTTTTTTTATAAATAATTCTAACAATAAACAAAATCATTATCAAGTTGTGTCTCCACGTAATGACTTTTTAGTTATAATTTTCTAAATTTTATTTGATCACAAATATATACGTTTAATAATGGGAAAAATGTTAAATATTGCCCACACATTTTTTAATGATTTTTTCTCAAAGATTAAAGTTAGGTTTTAAAATATATTACAAATTAACAACAATTAGTAGTTAGTTATTTTAAATATAACTTTTTATATATTTGTATTATAAATAAGTATATATAGAAAAGTTTATATAGTAGTTTATTTTTTTTTTAATTGAAAAACCTTATTAGATTATATAATTTTGATTGTGTTCATCACAAAATATATATTCACACACACACACACACACACATATGAAATAAAAATGTTTTAGTAAGTATTATATGTTCATTTTGATTTCTTTTCTATAATTTATTCTTAAAGTTTATTTAACAAGAATTAGTCAGTATATATATATATATGAAATTTAATTTGTCTCGCAATGTATTACTAATCAATCAATACGTTCTATAAATTTATAACGATTAACATGTAACACACTTCCGAATTAGAATTAAGTATTTCTCTTATATCTCTTCAATTTCATGTTAAGCTCTTCTTGCAAACCTTAAAAGCATACAAATAAAACAACAAGGCATTGTTAGCAGCTTTCCCTATTGCCTCTTAACAGGCCGGAATACAATAGGGCACAGCAGTATAGGAATAGCGATATTCAATAGACGTACTAACTTAGAAAATAATTGTCGATAATATATGTTCTTGTATGTGTGCATGTATGTATATGTATGTATATATATATATATATATATATATATATATATATATATATATATATATATATATATATATATGTGCGCAAGTGAGTGGGTGAGTGTATGCATGGGTGTTAAAAAAATATTATTGTTAAAGTCGATTAGGAAGAATCCTTAAAACTGGCCAATGGACTAGAAAATAAAAGTATGTATTGACCAGACTGTGAAGAAGTAAGAATGATAATAATGCAAACTTTTTTTAAAATACAGCATGTTTATCAGTAATCGTCTGCAAAATCATTTATTTTATTGTGCTAATGTACTTAAATTGATTACGACTGAAAATAAAAAAATAAATTTGAAAGTATAATATTTGAAAGTCAATTCTTAATATTATTGTTGAAAAATACACAGTAAAATATATACAAAAGACTTAAAACATTTTTCAAAAAAATATATCTTTTTATCAATTATCCGTTTTTTTTTTATTTCGTTACATATTTATTGAGCAAAACAAATCGTTTATTAAATAAAAAATTAATGTAATTCAGGATTATGTACCAAACGTTAACAGTACTTTATTCCGAAATATAATCTGAAAATATAACATTACCTACCCACACGTCAAATTTATTCTAGAAACTTTTTGTAATGAGATACATATATAACTGGAACAAGGTATTATCTCAGTTTAATGTTAAACTCGCAACAAAGCACCATGCTTTTCAATATACGTATGTAATAACAACATACAGTCTTGATGTCACTGTCTCCACCCGCCATACCATAAACGAACCAGAATCTCAAAGAGCTGAGGGCAGCATTACCTTGGCCGAAGTCGAGTTGCTAGCGTACAATATCATCGCTGTGATGCTTGATATGTCTCTGTGTAGTCATAAACGTAGAAACCAACTGCGAACGGGTAGTTCGTTTTATATTTATTTACTTGACAAGATGATTACTTCATACTTGACTATTTTATATTCTTTAAGGTATCTCTCGGCTGTAAATTTGCAGAGACATAATATAAAAATATCCACCTGATCTAATTTCGTTTCTTTGTTTTTCTCATATATTTAATAGTAACACACATATGTCGGTGTAGTATACACGTGTCTGTCTATTTAGTAATTTAAAAAGAATCTTAATTTAAAAAATAATAAATTTAGAAAAAATATCCATTTGGATTTGAAATAAAATATCACTATAATTGATACTAAGCGACACATTGAAACGCTAGCATAATTTAATTTATATTTTTATACACAAGTTTGTTAAAATAAACACATGTGCAAGAGCCCTTATTTTTTAATTTCATGACAATTGTCATGAAAATATGCTTTAGTACAGTAAAAAATTATACATACTGAAAAATTGAGAAGCATAAAAGATATATTATTTTATGTATTTTATTAAAACGTTCTTAATTTTCTAGTGTCCTCTATTTCACATAAAATTAATCTTTTATTTTTTTCTCGAAACGAATTAATAGTCTCTTTGGTTTTTAATAAATAGAAATGAGCTTACTAAGAATAGTTTTAATATGTAATTGGTAATAAAAAGAATTTAATATTCTAGAAAGTATTTTGTTAAAAAATATTTCAGTTTAATTATAACAGAAGTGTTTGCGTTTTAATAATTTAATTTAAAAATATATTTACCCATTCTAATATTAATAATTCGAATCTCTTTCTGAAATTATTGAATTATTGAAATTATTTGAATACTATTTTTAAAGCAGTTACATAATCTATATATCCGGTCATAGAATACCTGATGTAGATATATATTAGGTTGGTAGAAAAATAATGGCGGTTTATGATCTTTAAATCATAAACATTTTTTAATTCAAGTGATTTTAACTGGTCCAGAACTGTTGGATGACTAACGCCTAATTTTTGTGCAAGCTTTCGAATCATTCGAATTATTATGCTTGGTTCTGATTCAACTAACGTCTTCAGTTGGTCGTTATGAACTGACGAAGAAAGCCCGCGACCTTCTTCATCTTTAAGGCTCTCATTTCCAGCACGAATTTTTTAGAACCACCATTATACCGTAGGTTCTTAATCAGTACCCACACCAAAAACATCGTTTAGTTTCTGTTGCTTTACCGTCCGTTTTGAGCTCACACAAAAATTGTTCGTATTTGCTTCTTTTCAATCTTTAATTCAATAGCTCAATTTGAAGCAAAATTGATAATAAAACCAAAGTCGATGTTACCGAAATATAGACCAAAAATGCACTTTAAAATGACATTTACATGAATACGATGAAATGAAATTTTCATTGAAAAGACTTATGATTAGAATTCAAATAACAAAAACCGTAATTATTTTCCTACCAACCTAATATTTTAAAAATATGATTAGGTAAGGTTATATTAAAATTTCTGAAAATAAATCTACAATATTTTTCGATATTCAAGAATTAAAATATTTTTAAGGAGGCACTTCATGTGAAATGATACTATCTGAACCATTTTTGTTCATAAAATCTTACACGAAAAGTAAAAAACTTGACGCAAATTATAATATTTAAACACGGTTCCCAAAGGGTTATTTATTCTTCAGTTTTTAACAATTGATTTTTTATCTGTCTTATATGGTTTACTAATTCTTATTCGTTTTTTATGCAATTAAAAAATTCAAAGTGTAACAAAGTACAAATATGATGAATCTACATTTATATTATTTTATTTCATTCATTATTTCAATATTTTTAATTTCAAATATTTTATTTTTAGAATAATGTTTGCATTCTAATGTTTTTTCAGTAATTATATATATATATATATATATATATATATATATATATATATATATAAATGAAAAACATACTTACTTCATTTACCTTAAATAATCATATATTTCATTAATTAATGAAACGAATTGTTATTTCAGGATAAAGTTAATACTACAAAAGTAGAAAATGCGTTTCTTTTCTTTTTATGTTATGTATAATTAAATATATTGTAATCACTTCAAAGTTGCTTTTTAATGTATTCTGGTATATGTTTAAATATAATGGAGAAGAATGGTGGTACGTAATGTGTATATGTATATATATATATATATATATATATATATATATATATATATATATATATATATATATATATATATATACACACACACATTATCCAGTTTGCTTGCTAGGAAGTTTGTCTGATCGAAGCAAAGCTCGTCCGTATCCACCCATGTGAACAATAATGGTGCGCTCTACAGATCCAAGTACACAGGCTTCCGTTTCCCCACTAAGTTAGAAGAGTGCTGCGTCGTATCTGGTCTACGTGTACATAAGGTTGCCACCCCCTAAGAGCCGTTTCGCTGACACGGAATCACTTTCTATTGACTGCATTCGTACGAGGATTATTGTTTCATTCCAATTTGCTCGGTGTTTGGCGAACAGCAGTCTCTAGCTGGTCTGATTTAATCATTTCGTTTGTTACTAGCTTCGCTCTTTTACCAAATATATACAGGTACTTGGAGCCGTAGTTGATTTAAACAAAAATAAAAAGATATTTTCGAAGTGTCCGAAATATTTTGACTGCGTTATTTTTAATTTTACCTTTTTTCTTTGTTGAAATTTCACGCTCTTATACACAAAAGTCTGAATAAATATTCATCAATATTTTTAATAACAGTAGTTATATTCTCTCGTTCCCTTTATATACGCATATATATATATATATATATATATATATATATATATATTTGCGTATATATATATATATATATATATATATATATATATACGCATATATATATATATATATGTATATGTATATATATATATATATATATATATATATATATATATATATATATATATATACAAATATTCAAATAGTCGAAAGAAAAGAAAAATCGATAAAGAGAACTATTCTACAAAGAAACTAACAAGTTAGCAGTAACTAAATAAAAATTGAACTTTATATACATATAAATATAGATTTTTAATTGTTAATAGTTTTGAAATCTCCTGCTTATAACGTTATATAAAATATCATTTGTATTTATATTTAAATAATTTTCGAAACAAGTGCCATTGACATGAAAACTCCATATATACACACATTTATAATATATTTATAATAATAAAAGTGTATATATATATATATATATATATATATATATATCATCAGCCTCTGTGAATCCTTTACTGAATAAAGACCTCTTCCTCGATTTTCCATTTTGTATTGCATCATGATTTGCCTCTCTTTTCCACTGATTTCTTATAAAAATTATAATTTCCTTATCCCATCTGTTCATTGGTCTCTTCCTTGGTCTTTTTATATTCCTTGGATCCCAGTTAATAATTTCTGTTGGACATTGGTTGTCTTCTCTTCTTGTAACATGTCTCGCTCATTCCCATTTCAGATTCTTTACTTTTCTTATTACATCTGTGACTCCTGTCTGTTATCGTATCCATTCTATTCTTTTCCTATCTTTTTTTGTTATTCCTAGCATGCATCTTTCCATACTTCGGCTGTGTTATTTGGAGTCTTTGAATGATTTTGGCGTTATGCACCCATATTTCATGATTTAATATATATATATATATATATATATATATATATATATGTAGTATGTCCTTATAATATCATAAAAATAACAAAGCAAACATTTTTAAAGTAATAATCACTGAACTTAACTTCACTGATTAAATAATAAATTCATTAAAATATGTTTTCATTGACACTAAATGACTTGAAATTGTATAAAAATTAATTTCAAAATGTCATAAAAAATAAAAGACCAGTTATTGGAAAATCGAATCATTTTAAATAATATCGAACAAGAAATTATAACCAATCGATGAAAGTAAAAATCGTTAAAATTACGAATCGAGATTTTGATTTAACAGCAACGATATGCAGTTTCAATCAAAATACAATATTGAACAACTATTATATATGTGTATGTTTTTTTTTTATTTATTAGACGTCTAGCATTAAAACAATATTCTATAATTTAATTCAGTCAGTCTCCATTTGAACTCTCGACTTAGTATATGAATTATTTCACTGGTAGGAGAATAAACTGAAGTGTTCATGTTCCCTATTCATGTACCTACTGTCTATTAAAATCAAAGGATTCGGTGTAATGAAATTAACCCTTTGCACTCCGACATTTTTCACCTCACCTATCAGCAACTCGAACATATTTTTTTAACAAAATAGCAAATAAAAAAATAACTTCAAATAAAATGATACAGCATTGTAAATAATTTCTTTATTCAAATGATACTTCAAAAATACATTTATTAATTCATGTTTTATAAAAAAAGAAAATAATATTGCTATTTGCTAGATTTACGATGTCCTCTCAGAGGAGACAGTCGAGTGAAAGGGGTTAAAATTAACTTGCGATAAAATATTTAGCCTAGCAGTACTTAATATTAGCTGTATCAATTTCAAAAATTGATATTCATTATGTATCTGTATATATATTAGTGAGTAGATATGTTTTTTAAATAAAATTATATAATTTCCTAAACATTTATTTCAATATCATATATATATATATATATATATATATAATAAATAGCAATCATATGAATTAACGATGAAAATACATAAGTTGAAAAAATCCTTAAAACATTCGTACGGCTGTAACTTTCTGCAGTGCTGTTCTATATCTATATGTTTTCATTATCTACATTGTAGTACTAGAGAAAATGTGTTGTGTGTATCCATGACTAAATCCATGATTAAAATGATTACGATTTTCTGAGTTAACTTTTTGTTCTACGTCATTTAATTCTTTCTATTGACGAAAAGAACAGTTTTGTCTATTTTGTAGTCATAGATGATCGGATTTATAATACTGTAATGAATTATAAAACTAATTATTTATATTATTTTATTTTTTCGTTACACATTTTTGTTAAATAAAATTATATTTACTTGTCAAAGTTATTTATATAGAGAGAATATAACTATATATATATATATATATATATATATATATATATATATACGGGCGCGTTTTTAAAGTAAGGTCCGTTTGACAATTAGAAAAAAAGCCATCAATGATAAAAATGATTTATTACAGGTAAAAACATCTAAATATATATATTCTTTTTTTACACAGTTCTATGCGTTTTTAGTATTATGTCATCAGCTCCGTGTCCAAGAAATCCGCCGCCTGTAACTTGAACTAATTAGTAACGCCTTTCTTCATGTCCTCGTCAAAGCATTGAAATGTGAGCCATTTTTTTAGGTGCAAGAACAGGTGATAATCGCTTGACACGAGATCGGAGCTGTAGGATATGTAGTCAAAAATTTCTCATTCAAAGTTTGATAACATTTTAACAGTTCAAGCTGCAGTACGAGATCGTGCATTATCGTATAAAAGCACAATTCCACTGGAAAGCAGCCCACGTCTTTTGTTTTGAATGGCACGTCTAAGTTTCCTCATCGTTTTACAATACGCATCGGCATTAATCTTCATTCCACGTTCAAGAAAATCAACAAGCAAGACCCGTTTTTTATTCCAGAAAACGGTGGCCATATTTTTCCTGACTGAAGGTACTTACTTAAACTTCTTTGCGTTCGGGGATGACGAATGGCGCCATTACATCGACTGATGCGTCGATTCATTTGTGCAGGAAATTCAGGTCTCAGTTCCAGTCATAATGTGGCTAAAAAGTCGTCTGATTCGTTTTCTTGGCTTTGTAAAAATTGGTTAACTGAATTCCCACGTTTCTGCTTGTGTGCATCTGTTAACATTTTGATACTCATTTGGTACATAGTTTTTTGTAACATTCTTTATCTGTCACAATGTCATAAATCACTGACAGTGAAACTTCTAGAAATTCAATAGACAATTGTGTAACGAGGATTTTCTCGAATTTTCGTGCTCACTTTTCCCACCAAATCATCTGTAATCACACTTGGTCGGCCAATATGCTCTTCGTCATGAATATTCTTTCATCTTTCTTCCAATAAACATCATTGCCTAACCTTACTGTTACTCATAACTCTTAGTCCGTACACCTCACAAAGTTACCTGTGAATTTCAGCAGCACTATTGTTCTTTGCCAACAAAAACCGAATCACAGCACGAACCTCTTAGCTGCCGGGATTATTTATTGTTGCACTCATTTTAAATCACACACAAGTGGTTTCAAGCAATAGTCTAAGACGACAAACTGGCTAATAGCTAGCCCATGAAACTACATAAAGCTATTGCGCATGCGCGGTCTTCTCATTCATGTTTAATTGGTGGTAATTATAAAGCGGACCTTAGTTAAAAAACGCACTTTATATATATACAAATATATATATATATATATATATATATATATATATATATATATATATATATATATATATATATATATATTTGTATATACACATACATACATTCATAATGTATTTAGTTTTCTCTAATGATGACAACAGTTTTAATATATTTTGTTCGTGGACATTCTAGACATTATGTGGTTCTCGGTAGGTAATTATACTGCAGGATAATGAATTTGTATATTTGTGGATTCGCACTTTTAATTACTCTTATATTATTGCATGAGTTTGGCACAAGTATATGCTTATAATCTCTTGTAATACACAAATACATTTACACACACACACATTATATATATATATATATATATATATATATATATATATATATGTTTTATGAAATACGAATAATGTTTTTTTTATTTTATTTGTTATTATCTTTAAATAAAATTATTTTATTTGCAGTTTTCTCAAACCGCTGCATCTCATCTTGCTCAATTTTTTGTGATCTAAGACGGCGGTTCATCCATTTCAGTAAGTAACAATATTTTTTTCACTATTTAGTTAATCAGGTATTATTATTTTTAATAATTTTCAATTAAGAATATTTATTTCATACATATATTTACTTATAATTTATATATATATATATATATATATATACTCATGTTTTTAAATAAATTTTATGTGTGTAATTACATTAACAAATCGATAGATAAGTTTTGTTGTATTTTTGTTCGAATTATATTAGAATTTTTTGAACTGTAACTAAACAGTCTATGTACATAGTGTGTGACTCGAACATTATGTTACTGAACATTTTTTATTTTTTTTAAAAACAGTCAAAAATAAAAATACGGTTTCCTGAAATTTTTCATTAATATTTTGTTTAATTTGGATTCTGCAATTTTTATAAGAGGTTTTTAATATTTTTTTTATATTTATAAATAATGAGTAACGAATGAAAAACAATCATTTTAAATGTCTGTAATTTTAGGAATTTAATAAATAGTCATTCGTATCATTTAAGGAATCTAAAGTAAATAGTCTAATATTAATAATTTCTAAGAAAATTAAACTCTAAATTAAAAATTCTAGGAAGAATGAAATAATATTATTACTGACATTTAAATTTTTAAATTGAAAATTGCCCTAAATTTGCATTAATCACTCGTCTTTAAATTATAGAAAATCCTCTGTTGGAACAGAACGGTACTATTCTTAAATAAAACATAAAAAAGTAATGTTTTAATTATTTTAAATTAATACAGTTTTTTTTACATCTTCATATTTTTTTTAATATATTTAGATGTCATAATTTATCCTAATTTTACTTCAAGTAAATCTATAGAAAAATAAAGAAATCAAATTAATTGATTAGAACATTTTTAACGTGCACTTGATAAAAAAATTTAATATTTTTGCATTAGTTGAATTTTGAATATTCTTGCGTTGTTGGAATACTTTTCGTTCTATATTATTTAGTTTCCTGGAAAAATATGTTAATGAAAATTACATTTCTAATTATAAGTGAAGCATAATAGGTTTAAATAAAACAAAATTCTAAAAAAATGACATGAGAAAATTAGAATTTTGTTTAAAATTACTAACCGAATACTTTTGCTGACCATTATGTATATATCTGTGTACTATTTAATAAAAAATATGAGTAACATATTTCAATAACAGATATATTATGATAAATTTATGTACTGACAATATCTCTAAAAATATTACTAGTATAAATATTATCTTTAAAGACTGACAAAATTCGTTCGAAAACAAATTGCACACTTTGCTCAAGGGTCGACTATATAAATTTCAGCATAAGATATTGAATCAGATAGAGGCAAACAGTCATATATTCAGACCAATTCTCACATTTAGAAAATGCTGATATCGTAACTCCATATCAAACAATAGTGTGCTTATTATAATGTGCCAATACACGTGTATATATATATATATATATATATATATATATATATATATATATATATATATGTGAAATTATGCTAAATAATCGTGATGCGCTGATACTATTTTTTGTATTATTTCAGTTTGGTATGAATTTCACTTTTTTAACATACAAATTTTAATTTTTCAATACAGATTATCTCGAAAATCTGTACCATTTAGTTTCTAAAAGCGCATAATTATAAATCAATTTAACGTTTTTACCGTATTATGTTTATTAAAAAGTTTCCGTTAATCGTTTTTATAATTTCATTATATGTATTTCTGAAATTAAAAAAAATGATTTGAAATCGGTTGAAAAAATATTATTTCGATATTTCACATATATTTGATTCAGTATAGAATACTATTATAGTTGTTTACAAGTTCTTTTAAGTTTCCATTTGATACTACATTATTTTTAAAATACATAATACATAAAAATATAAATACATGAAATTCTAATGAAATTGTGTTTAAAATACGCTTTGGTAACTGTTGTGTTGCCTATATGTATAAAAATCAGGCGACAGGTTATTTTTAGTTATTTGTATCTGTATTCAACAAATATATAATAAATACGATTACAATTCAAAAATGTACATAAATTAACAACGTCTGTTTAATGTTACACATTTCTTTATATCTGTGATATGCATAACACAAATTACAATTTTTTAAAGTTTTTTATATCTGTTAAGTTACATCGCAAAATCTTTACAGCATTAAAAAACAATGGTTCTTAATTAAAAAAAAACGAATTAGAATTGATATTATTAACATATAAATGGGTATTAGCGGTTTAGTTTAGAAAACATTTCTATCGAATATGAAATCATATTTAAAATAAAAGACACGTATTTACAATTAAACCACTGTATTTACAACATATTTTTTTCTGATAGAATCAAAAGATACACTCAGTCATTAAATCAAGTGTATTTAGAGCGGAGATTATTATATTAAAAATAATGTACACGTGTGAAATTTTTGTTATTGTATTTAATTCGTTATTTTATTGACTCGCATTCATATTTTTTATGCATGCATGCATACATATATATATATATATATATATATATATATATATATATATATATATATATATTCCCAGAAAACACGTCTTTGTGTATTATATATAAATGTGCATATAAAATAACCATCTGTTAAAAAACAACGAAACCATTATGGTTCTTGAATTAAAGAATTATTTGAAAATGCTCTCCCAAACATTTATGATATTTTTTTAAATATAGATCTGTATACTCATATGCTTGTATTTATTTAATGTAATGAACAGTAAACAAAATTATATAGAGAGAATAGTTATTTACGAATACAATATATATATATATATATATATATATATATATATATATATATATATATATATATATATTACTGTGATTTATAAGTTGTTAATGAAAATTAATCCGGTTTAGATTAATTTTTGAATTCATTACATGTAGTATTGAATATACAAAATATTAATCCACATTCAGTCGACGCACACATACATACATATTGTCTTGATTATCTGTTTATGAAAGGAAATGTTTCCATAGTTTTTATACATAATTCGCTACTTGTTTTCTTTAAAAGTAAGTTAAATTCAAGGTCAGAGGTTTATTATTATCTATTTCTATAAATATTATAAAGATTTATATGAATTAAATTTAATTTAACTCTTTGAGTTATATTGTGTTTTATAGGTTATTTTAATGTTAACAGGATTATATATATATATATATATATATATATATATATATATATATATATATATATAATTCATATATTTATTTACATAAACTAGTTCAAAATTTTACCAAATTCAAATCACGTAGAAGATAATGTTCTGGTATTATTGAATAAGAAAAAAGTTAGTATTTTTACTGAAAATAATATTTAACGGAAATAAATCATTATATAGATGCTAGTAAAATTCAGTCTTGAGTATTTATCAGTTTCATTTCCTATATAATGATACATTTTAATTTATGAATGTAAAATTTAATAGTAGGAACAAATAGACGAATAATATTAAAAATAACAATATAGTTATATATAAGCAAGTAACAATAGATTGGAATATAATAATATTTATTCAATTTGATTATACCATATATATTACTTTACAACAGAAACATTTATCTTTCGGTTTCAGAACGTTAAATAATCTCGGATGTGGATATTACGGTGAATTTATTTAAAAAAAAATTTTTAAACTACATCCTGGTATCATGCAGAAAATTAACTAGTTCTGTAATAGATCTATAATTAATGTGAATGAGCATGTGTGTGTGCATGCATACATATACATATATATATATATATATATATATATATATATATATATATATATATATATATATATATATATATATAGATAGATAGATAAATGTAGAAAGTTTGTGTTTAATAAAAAAAATCAAATTACATTTTCTTAAACAAAAAAGATCAACTTGTTATCAATTTGAAAAATCTAATATTTCATTGTAATAAATATATCGATTGAAAAAACAATGAATTACGTTTCATTATGCGAGGAACCTAATTAAAATTAACCGTTCGGAAAAGAATATCTGCAGTCCTAAATATGTGGAAACAATTTGTATTAAATATGTCTGTATTTACATAAAGCTCATGTCGGAAGTAGCATTACAAAACTTTTTAATTAAATTATTAGTTAATAAAAATGTAAATTCTACCCTTAGAGACACATTAACATTTTGATACTTATGTTACAATTGTCTGTTTTTGTTGTGTATGATTACAATCATGTATAGCCCATCCCATTGTACATATTCGAAATATTTCCTTAATTTAAATATACCATTTTGTGTTTTGTTGTCATACATGCATATACACATATATTCATTCATATATATATATATATATATATATATATATATATATATATATATATATATATATATATGTTGAACACGTAATAGAATATTAACACATATATACCGAAAAATACATATATACATATATATATATATATATATATATATATATATATATATATTTATATGGATACATATAAATGCACGAATTCTATTCATTTTCAAATCCGTTCATCCGTAATTGTAAGTATATTTTATAAAAGCTCATCATCTATTATATCAACAACATTTTATAAAGTTTACACTTAGAGATGAAGTCTACGACCTAAATCAACATCAGTGCTATTTTCTCATTGATGCACAGTAGCAAGTGTGAAGAGTGGTGTCCTTCATTATGCAGCAAAGATCAAGGCCTAATTACGACCTTGAAACGTTTTTTTTTTAAGCAAAAAGGATTGTAAATACGAAAATATTTTCAATTAAAAAACATGTCTTAATTCTGAACAGTTTTAAGCTGTCCTTTAGAAATTATTTTCAAATATTTTTTTGCAAAATTTATATATATATATCTGTGTCTGTCTTTTTATAGTATATACAAACATATCATTAACTTTTGTCGACATACCAGATGAAGGAAATATTTTTAAACTTATTTCTTCTAATTGAAATAATAGATTTCATTTTAAACTAAATCTTGGGAATTATTTTATATTTTTCACACATTAGTCAATAACTTGTGTACACTTAATCTAATTTTTGTTGTAGTGGTACGTTCTCACTAGTAATAGTTTTGACATTGTGACTAAATTCACTTTCACAAATTAATTTTGAATCTCTACTATCACTTTCTGACCAAAATGTTTAATGATTAAGTATTGACTATTCGGTAATAACTTACATGCATTTAGATGAGAGTACTATCGTCCTCACAGTGCGAAAATAAAGAAAAAAGATAATCACTGTGGAGATGATGGCATCCTTATCGAAATTCGTATAAGCGATTATATAAATAATCAATAATCAGTCATAGAAAATTTTGACCAGAAACAAGACTATTACTGGATATATGAAATAGCATCATTTCTCCTTTTGTAGTTTATAGTCTCTAATTTGTTAGTATCTTCTAATTAAAGATATTATACAATAATTGCAAGAATTATGATTAACTACAACATTTTTATTCTCTTATTTCTGCTATATACATATTACTTTCTGTTAATAAGTTAAGCAGTAATCATTATTATAATAAAAAAATAATTCTCAGTATTTCACCACTCTAAAATTCAATCGGCATCGCCCTTGAAACGATCAATAATCATTGATTGAAGATTTCTGACCAGAAAATCTTTTCATGACTTAAAAAGTGGAAAAGAATTTAGTTATGAAAATAAGATTTTATTATCAAAAACAAAGTTTGCAATTTTCATCAGTCATTTTTTATTTTTAAGATATTTTCGGAGAAACACTTTAATACAAATCTAGAATAAATTATCTTTTCTTACTAATGAAAGCTAAATAAATGAAAAATAAGAATTATTCATAATGTAACCAGATATATGAATAATTTAATCGACGAAATACAAATAAGTTTTATATCATAGAAAAGAAGTAAACTGAAAATTGCTATACATATATATATATATATATATATATATACAAAATGAGAAAAGATATACAAAAAATGTCTGTATACCTGAATAGCTATCCGCACAATTAGTTGCTTACCGGATCTATAACTTGAGTCAGTGCGGATTGTACATATAAGGTTAATGTTTTAGTTATTTAATGAATATTATTAATGTTAAGAATAAGTAGTTTTAAATTGTTATTTAAATTCTTGAATTTATGATTATTCGTCTGCATTTAATAAAAAGGATGCATTTCTTATAAGAAAAATGTAATATTAACACTTTTTTGTATCAAAAAAGTATTATATGCGCATATATATCTAGTTATCCAATATAAACATATATATATATATATATATATATATATATATATATATATATATATATATATATATGTACATGTACAGATAAATACATATGCGAGTGTAGTTTTATATATAATCTGTGCTAGCATGAGAGAAAGAACATATCTGCATTCAAGCAAAAAAGCTATGCAGAGCAGTTTTTAGCACATAGTACGCGGAAGAGATTTTCGATGCGCGAATCGCGTTGACAGTGGCAGCTACGGCTGCGGCAGTCCACAGCGCCGAGTGCACAGGGCGGACCAGTGCCCCATAGCCGCGACACGTGTACGTCTAATCACCGTGGCATTGACTCCCTGCTGCCGCCCGGGCCAAGCCTGTGCCAAAATATGTATTCGATATTGATAGAGCAACGCAACCAAACACATTCACCATACAAGACTTGTCTCACACTCTGATACTAAACAATTTGCATTCGCCCACTTTATCTATCACGTGCGATTTGTCGTCAGGTAGCATGAAAGTTTGCAGGCGTTAGAATTACAGTATGTGTAATATATTTATATGTATGTGTTCCGTGTATTTTTTTTTTGCCTGCGATCATTGCTCCGATGTTTGTGCATCTTGTGCCAATACACACGAATCTATTACAAACAACGATATTCCATCCAAACAAATCACCCTTTTTGATTATCGTATGGAAAAGGATTGAAATGTTGATATTGTACATGAAACCTATCACATTTTCAGTGACTGTATTCCAGATGGTATAGTAATTGTTTTAAGCTACTTTCTATAAAATAAAAAAGAATGAGAAAAAAATTATTACTTATAAATAATCATTATTGATCATTTAAAATCGTATTTCATTGCAATTAATATTGGATAGGTTATTATGAATGGAAATATGTGTTAATATATTGCTATAAGGTTTATTGCGCTATTTCGATAGACCTGAAGCATTTTATGAACATACTGGTACTTTTATTATACCAGTTTAATCTGTAACTCGTTTAGAATTATCAATTTTTTAATCTTTAGTTTTATGATGCCATAGCTTAGATTGGATTTGTAATATATAGTATAATTTTTATAAAAATTTGCATTTTTTAACTATTATACGCACACAGATATAATGTATACACGCATAAATACATAAATATGTACATATATATGTATGTACAAATATATATATATATATATATATATATATATATATATATATATATATATATATATATATATATATATATTTCACCACATTATGATAGGTTAGTGTTTTTTCATCTTGTTTGTTTAAAAAATTTCAGAAAAAATGTCAACTCATTTATAGAATAGGTCTAGGGTCAATGTAGTAATCTCATTTGATAGTTAAAACTAATTTTTTATAAGTTTTTAGTATCTCTCTTGTACCAATTTATCATAGCATATGCAATATATAAATTTTTATAGAAATGTATAAATTTTGTATATTTTTAGTTGAAATTGAGGTGAAATGTAAATTTCACATTTCGAATAATGGTGGAAAAAATTTTAATAGATAAATAATTCGCCACATAAATCTATAAATTTAAAAATATGCCGGTTTTCAAAATGTTTCGAAACCGTTATCGAATATTAAAATGTTTATAATATTTTTTATTTACAAAATAAATTTAGTGTAAATATTCTGCTTCCGTTGTATTTTTTGTTTGTTTAAAAAAGATAGTTTTTCTACGTAATTGAATTTAATTTTCTCATATTTATGTTTTTCATTCTTTAGAACGCAGAAAATTTATTTTTAATCTTTTTGCGATTTTTGATTTTAGAATATTCACGTGTTTAATACTTTGAAGTAGAAAATAATATGTAATTAGTAATTTAAAAGTGAAACATTCTCGTTTACTAAAAAAATACAATTTGTAAAATAATTCAATGTTTAACATTTTTGATAATAATTTTAAGAATATTTTTTACATACTTAGTTTATTTACAGTTATATTAATGGGGTATTAGGAAAATAATTTCGGTTTTTGTTTTTTTTTTTTGAATTATAGCTTTAATTTTTTCCAATGAAAGACCAACTGAAGGCTTTCATTGAACAGAATCACGGACAACAATTCGAGAGCTTGCACAAAACTTAGGTGTTAGTCATCCAACAGTTCTGGACCACTTAAAACCACTTAAATTAAAAAATGTATATGAATTTGAAGGTCATAAACCGCAATTATTTTTCTACCAGTCTAATAGATATCAAAGTAACAGATCATTTTTACATAAAGTTATGTTAGAATCTTGTTTTTTTCTTTTCGTTTAGTAACTTTTAGTTATTTTTTTTTTAATTTTCATCACATTTATTACAACAATTTCATTTTTAATTACATTCAATTATAAATTTGATTATAAATGAAAGAAATATATTTTTGATTTACATTATTAACTTATGTATTAGAAACAGTGAAATTAGGTATTAACAATTTTTTGAATTCATATACGTTTATATTTTTTTCACTATATTTTCCATGTAAGAATCAGTTTATATCTTGTAAATAATTTGATTATTTATTTATGTAAGAGGTATAAAATATCCGTTAAAAACTGGAATATGAGATTAGTGTTTGTCGACATATTCTTAAACTGAGAATTATTTTTAACAATGTCCTTCATTCAGGAAAATATGTTTATCTGCACACTATAAATGTTTGTAAATCGGTCATTGAACTTCAATCTTATTTAGATTGTTACGTTTATGCATTGGTAAATTTTATCTCACCCAATTAAAATATGACCTATTAACATATAAACATATTAAATCATAATTCATGTGTTGTCCTTATCACATGTGCCCGACTTTGCCAAAATATTTTTCCATGATTACATTCTATTCCGTGAAATATATTCTGTTATATTAATTTTTTTTATTTGAATTTATTTTCGTTACATATTATTTTTTATATTCACAGCTAATATTATTTAAAATGAAATTCATACCGAGATTAAGATAAACATTAATTGTTTTCTTTTTTTAAAATCATTTATGTTTATTTTATACTTGCAATAAATAATGTTACATAATGTATATACAATATATATATATATATATATATATCTTTATTATATATATATATATATATAAAATCAAAATTATCCGCAAAAAACTTGAGACGTCGACTTATTTATTTATGACGTCGTGGTTTCTATGGTATCCAAATATTTTTATTTCATATATAAAATAACACATTACAATCAGTCTGCGATAATGATTATATAGACATAAATGAGTTTTAAAAAATATGTTTATTGTTTCATTCGGTTAAATGTACATGCTTTTATAATTGACAAGTGGTTGAGCGCAGCGAGCCTGGGAGTTCATGAGTACAGAGGGCAAAACCCCCTAGTATATATATATATATATATATATATATATATATATATATATATTCATAGATTTTTATTTTTTCTAAATCTATTATGTATACGCATGTATGTAAAAAGAAATTATATTTATAAATAAATTAAAACACATATTTGATAATAAAATATAATAAATAATAGAAGTACAACTTCAACATACAAACATTCTAATACAAAGATGAAAGTAAATTAATACTGCTTTCGTTCAATATTTTCTGATTAAATTATAAAAATAATTATATTGACGTTTGTGAAAACCTAACTTAATTCTGATTTTTATTTTACAAACTTTGAAATAGGTACATTTGTTTGTATATATTGTAAAAAGATGGTTTTAATACCAATAGTTAAAAAGAAGTTGCCAGATAAAGTTATACTGAATTTATTAGAATTATTATAAGAAAGTAGCCAAAATATCCCTTTATTAATCTTGCTGACATTTTTTAAATCTTATTTTATTGGTAAACTCTATAATTAATAACTAGTCTATTAAAAATTATTATTCAAGGAAATATCTGTGTTGAAAGTGTGTTTTCAATTTATGTACATGTCACACACACACACACACACATGTATATATATATATATATATATATATATATATGTACATACTGAAAATATACTGTAAAAAAGCAAATAGTTGTAAATTGAAAGACTTTATAAAAAATAATCGATTCAGTATTTACAAGTTTCTCAAAACTTAAGTTATTTCTAATAAGGTTAACATTATCGTTATATATTTTGAATGTAACAATTTGTACTAACAGTTTGTCTTCTGTTTATAAGAACGTTTCTATTTAGAATATTTTTAGTTGTCAGTAGTATTAAGATGTTTTAAAAGATTTAAAGTGTTTTAATTTCAATCACTGGAGTTAATAATTAATGTGTATACAATATATAATGTTTATTAGTTATATTTAAAAATATTTACTTACTTCAATGTCATTGGCCGTTATTTTCATTGACAATATGAGAAAAAATTTTCATATATATATATATATATATATATATATATATATATATATATATATATATATATAATAGGTATTCATCTTGTTAAAGCATACGAAAAAAATTGCATATATTTTAATTGCAAACAATTATAATTCGACCGGTAAATTGTTTCATCTTGTAAATTATTTAGAAACTATTCTGATCCACCTTACAAAACCTGTTTAACTCACCTGCACGGTTTTGATTCATCATGTTTTTGCTCTAGTCGTATGTGAAATTCAGTGATATTCGCACCTTGTTCCTTAGATTTGTGCACGAGAAACATGTTTAGCGCTGGGCGTGGATCCTAAGAGCCTGTAGCAACGCTACCAGCGATGATGTCATACCTAATTTGTAATGTATACAGATGTTCAATATGCAGCACAACTGCTTACTTTATATACACACATATACAATATACATATGTGTGTGTCTGTGCTTCGTTACACATATGCGTGTAATTTTCTATGAATGTATATGAACACGATATTTATGTGTGTTAGTTTTATACATGTAGATTGGTTGTGTGTGATGTTCTGGGAGAGTACGAGTTTTTCGTTTGTGAGGTCCTTGTTGGGTTGTTATCTTCTGCCACCTTGCCATCAGGGATTTGGATGAACTATTTTATTGTCATTATATGTTTAATGTTTTTTAGTGACAACGCATAAAAGTTACTTGATTAAAAAGTTTTGTTTATTTTGAATGGAAATGAGCGGAATGAAAATATTTCACCGTCAATTTATTCAGCATATTTATGTAATTTGAAAAATGATAATAAAACTACGATCATTTTGCATACACATATACATTTGCATACAGTCATATTAACGTTTATACACAGGTACATTTGTGTAATATATATATGTACATATGTATGGCTATGTAGAACTGCAAATAACCACATAACTATATATCCACAAATACTTATTCATATCCGCATTGCATACATTGTGCATGTATATTTACGCAAACGTCTCTCTCTCTCTGTTTCACTCTCTCTCTCTCTATATATATATATATATATATATATATATATATTACATATTTAACCATAAATATATTGAAACTGTTTAAAAAAAGTTATAGTAGATAGTTCAGATAGGAATAATTTATAAAAAAGAACTTCACTTTCTAGCAGAAATTCACTAAAAATTCACTAGATCTTATATATAACAATTTATAAATTTCTATCCATTAATATATTTGTATATTTATCCATCTATTTTATTGGTGAACATAAATGTCTATATTACTAATATAATTATTTAATTAATATGTTTACAAATGAGAAATGAATTAATTTTGTGGAATCAATCTAATTATATTTTTTTCCTTTTTTCGTATTATTAATTTAAGCTTGTAATTTTAATGAATGCCGTTTTCCTTGTTATATTATTTTCAGTAAATGATGAAGTTAATTTTTAATTTTTTCATTGTTTTTCTCTACTGCATAAATATAAATTTATTGATAAATGTTTAATAAAGTATTAAATGACTTTCATATTGTCATCCCTCTCTCTCTGTATATATATATATATATATATAAAGAATTATTTTTTTTGTGTAGACTGTTTCTTCGAAATACTTTAAATGATCATATTTGGATACATTATTTATCTTACATTACTTTGAGTTTCTTATCTAATTCTTATATTAATATTTCAACTGATAGTTTTCTCCACGTGTCTAACTTAATATTAAAGTTTCTTCTTGAATGTCTTTTGTTGCCAAAGTGATATTTAATAAGTAAAAGAAAATTTTTACAATACTCGGAAAGAATGATACTGTACACAGGATATTTGAAATTAGTATATATATATATATATATATATATATATATATGTATATAAAAAACAGGAGAATATTATATAATTGTTAGAGATAGTGAAAGATCATATGTGATTACTAAAATATATTAGAGCATTATATTTTCGAGCAAATAGTAATTTCAGATGTTTTTATGTGTGTGTATCAAAAAGTCGATTTATTTCTTATTTTAATTTAAAATTTAAAAGAATGTTATTGCAAAAAAGATAAATAGTAGTATATATATATATATATTATTTAATTTTTTCGACTTCACATAAATTTATAAATATTTCATTAGATCAAAAATAATGAACATTAGATTGTAAGACTTAGTCTTGTGCAAAGTTTCTTCAAATAAAAAAATATCAAAATTCTTAGATCAAAGAACTCTATTAGAAAAAAGAGAGAATTATTATAGGATAAAAATTATAGACCTCAAGTTTAGACTTGCAATGTAACATAAGACATAATATATTATTAAAATAGTTCTTTGGTGGCATTTTTTTCAAGGATAAAATGAATAATGTAAATAAAAAATTGACATTTTATATGAGATGTTAAAAAAGTGAATTGTGTATTAAGAATCAGTATTAATAATGCCACAATGTCAAAGTATTTTTTTTAAATATTGTTGTTTAGAAACATCTAAAAAAACTGTTAATAAGAAGTTACTTGATGTTAAATCACTGTTTAAAAGAAATTAAATTAGGCGAATACCATAATTCACAATTAAAGCTTTGCAATGTGTAAACATAACTGCATGGTGATTGTTATATCCTGTATTAAATCATTCACTGTCATTGTCAATTCTACATATGTTTAAGCACAACTAAAAATAACACAGTGCGTATAGATAATTGACATTTATGTTAGCCTTGAATTCTTGCCAATGATGGAGGTCATCTCTGGATAAAATTGTCAATGTTGATATTATATTTACCTAATATTTACAAAACAAATGCAGAATATATTTTTCAAGTGATTATCTTAAAAAAAAATATAGAACACAAATTATTCTTAATATTTTGTTTAATGTTTCTGGTTACAACTTGTATTTAATTTTGAATTCATTAGTGGAAACTATTAAAACTACTAAATGGCGTTGTTTAATATATTCTTAATTTATACATAGAAGTTGAAGGTACGAAATATTAAACATTCTTTTTTTGACTGCGTATATTTGCGTGCGTTTGGAATGTTGATTCGTTCATTATAACGATCTTGATTTTTCATATCAACGTTTTAAACCAGTGTCAAGTAAAATATTGTATATATATATATATATATATATACGCAGTCACATACATATAAGTATATACATAAATATATATATATATATATATATATATATATATATATATATATATATATACTGAGCACATAATTTTTTATTATACTTAGTTAATTCCAATTTGAAAATTATAGCGTAAAGACTCATTGGTTAAGTTGATTATAATGTTAATAATGTATATGCTAGAAGACGTTGAAGATTTTTAATTCAAGGTCTAAAAATTCATGATTATAAAGAATGATTTATTGAATTTATAATGATATTCAAATAAAATTAAAAAGTAGATTTTTTTTCATTATTGCCTTTTATATTTTTTTCTTTTATAAAATTATGAAATTAAGAAGTCATCTGTACATATTATTTTATTGGTCTTGTTCAAGTTAGACTAAAGATGACCTGACTTCATTTGTAGTAATAATAAAATCCTGATTAATTTTTAAATTTAGTATGCAAATCTTTTTTCTGCAGTTCTGTAATTTGGTTATAATTTTAATTTGAAATTTTGATATAATATTATATATATATATATATATATATATATATATATATATATATATATCTGTGTGTGAGTACAAATAATAAAATTAATAAATAAAAAATTTGGTTTTATCAGTTTTTATTTTATAATACTAACAAATATAATTAATCGTTTGATGGAAATTATCGAATATTATTATAATTACAATCTTAAATTGTATTTTAATTATGTCACAAAAAAAAACACTATATACAGTTAATAATTTCTAACATATCACTGTATCTATTTTTATTCAAAGTAAGTATATAACACGATCTATAATATATTCTATTTGAATACAGAACATGAAAATTTCCAAACGAGATGTCATAGCAAAAAGATACAAAGTTAATAAATATTAAAACTTGTTTGTCGTTATTACTTGATAGAAGAAGTTATTATTTTTAATTGTAAGTAATAGATTTGAAGATTTTTTATGTTTATTAAAAACAGAAATTAATATTTGAAATTATTTTATAAAACCGATTTGAAATTAAAATATTTTATATTTCTGTACTTATAAGGAAAAAAAGTAATATAATGATAATAATTATAAGTAAACCGGTTTAGATTAGAAAATTCATTAGTAGGGGTTTCAAAAAGGAAAAAAGATTTTTAATTTTTTTACCAGTCTCCTTTTCAATCTATTTTTGAATGATTTTACTGATGATGATATTAGATTTAACATGCAGGGTTACAATTCCTTCCAGGCATGAGACACTCTATAAAAGATTAAAACATTCTTTATTTTTATAACTGACGAATTTAATTTAATGCATGATTATTTTTTCATTAATACAAGAAGTTATATTTTGATTAAATTCCGACCATGTAAGGTATCACATAAACGAGTTAAACATCCAAAACCAATCTTTTATTTTCGCATTTTTTTTGTACTTGGTGCTTTGAATATGATGGGTGTATTGCCATCGACATACATGTAAGTAAAAATCAAAAATAATCAATTATGATTTATTGAACATTCTTGAGCACAGACTTTTTTTGTAGTTTGTGGGGTGTAAAAGAGTTAATTTGTAAAAGTGAATTTAGCCAATGCCAGTACTGTGTTGTGACAAAATAACTTCCTGATCAACACAACCATATAAGATAATGTAGCAAGTTATATTTTTTCTTTAAATATTCTCACCCGAATGATTCAATCATTTCACTTAGATTATTTAATCTGAAATGTTTGTTTAAAATGAAATATACTGTTTTCTTTGAATTGATCCGATATCATGCTTTTTCTCGATAGAAAACGAATCTTATGTTCTCGCCGTATTTAAATAACTAATCATTAGTATCAAATAAGCCTTTTATTTCAGTTTAGAATTGCAGTCTTATATCAAAATATTTTATTTGGTTAGTGGGAAAATAAGTGCGGTTTTTGTTTTCTGAATTTTAATTTTATTTTTTTTCAATGAAAGTGTCATTTGGTCGTGTTCATGTTAATATCATTTTAAAATACATTTTTCAGTCCGTCTTTTCGTATCATCGACTTTGATTTTATTATTAATTTTTCTTCAAATTGCGCTATTGAATTAAAAATGGACAAGAAGCAAATAAGAGCAATTTTTGTATGAGTTTAAAACGGGTGGTAAAGCAACAGAAACTGCTCGTAAAGTAAACTTTTTGTGTGGGTATTGTTAAGGAAAGTACGGTGCAATGGTAGTCCAAAAATTTCGTGCTAGGGACGAGAAAGATAAAGAAGGTCGCAGGCGTCCTTCTTCAGTTCATAACAACCAACTGAAGGCATTAGTTGAATCAGAATCATGCACAATTCGATAACTTGTACAAAAATTAGGCGGAGTCATCCAAATAGTTCAGGACCACTTAAAACTACTTAAATTAAAAAATGTGTATTAATTTGAAGGTCATGAGCCGCAATTATTTTTCTACCAACCTAATATATTTACAAATTAATAATATCAACTTGTGACTTCATTTTTTGTTTTAATGAATTTCATGTTTTTAATAATAAAATGTTTAAAAAATACTAAACAGCAAAGGTCTGAAAATTTATAAAATTTCAGTTATAATATATATATATATATATGTGTGTGTGTGTGTGTATGTATGTGTGTGTTTTTAAATTAGTACGTTGTAACGAAATACATATTTTATCACATATAAGTTTGAAACTGTAATAAGGCAATAAAGTTACAAAGGCAATTTATAAATGTTTTCAGTGAGCCCTAAAAAAAGTTTTTATTCCCCTCGGAAGAGAACTTTTACTCAGAGTTTACATTTAGATTTTATCAAAAAAATATTTGAATCTATTCAGAAGTTAACTGAAAAAAATTAATATAAATGAATATAAGTTTTAATTCTAACTTAATATGCATTTTTTGTATATAGTAATATTTTTGTACGTTATACGCACCTATATATAGATATATTTGGTTATCTTGTTACAATTTCTCTCCCTTTCTCCCTTTCTCTCTCTCTCTCTATATATATATATCTTCTAGATATGTATATATTTATGTAATGTTCGTTTGGTGCCGATACAGTATTATTTTATGTAACCAAATTATTTCAGTGAAGATATATGACAAAGCGGACAATGGCTTATGCGACATCGATACCTGATCGAAATTGTAACACCTCTTAACCTATTGGAATGAAATATTGCTGGTGCGACACACCTCGAGCGAACATATGTCGCTAACGCTGCGTCAGCGGTCCGCGGGTCGCGTGTTTATGGGGATAATTCAATTATGACCGGGTCAGTTTGCACACCAACAAACACCCTCTAGAGATGTTTTCTTTTCTCTTAAGCGTTCTGTCACACTTCATTGTTAGTTTCCGTATGACGATGTGTAATAAGCCAATTGTATCATTAACTAATTATTTAGAATCTCTATGTGTTTGTGCATAATATCTCCATTTTGTTTTATTTTTGTATCTATCTACTTACCTATATATATATATATATATATATACATATTGTTTCATCATTTTGTGTTAATGTATTTATGAATATAATGAATATTAATAATTAAAAACATATATTATTTTGTCTAGGTTTTGTTGAAATTATTGCCACCAATAAGACATTGTAATATAAAATTTTGAGTCCGGATATATGAGTGACATTTACAGATATTTTTGTGGTTTACATATTTTGTGTGTTGTGGTTCACGCATGTTGTGTCATAATGGTATAACATGTGATTTGAAAATCTCATGGTCAAAAGTGGGTTACGAAATTTCAAATGAGTATCAGTAAATAAAATTATATGTTTCCTGTGTAAACAGATGCTCATAGACTCTCAATATGTTGTTGCCCTAAAAGAAAAAAATATTCAGTTGAATTATATATACATATGTGTAAATATTACCATTTTTAATCATCATGAATCTATTATTGCATAAATGTTTTTCAGATTTATCACATTTGAATGATCTTGTTCTTCTCTCTCTCTCTCTATATATATATATATATATATGTAAATTCTGGGTAATAGTTAAAAAAATGCTACATTTTTTGACTAACTTATAATTTTTCCAATGAATAATTTGTACAAAATGTGATATGACTAAGAAATTAATAATGAATCGTTACTGTGTATAAGAAGTTTATTTTGTTTATGACATGTATGTAAAATTTACTTTTAAAAAAAAAAAATTAAATTTATTTTTTACCATATACAGAAGATTTGAAATATTTCAAATATAGTTAAAATTCGTATTATGATTATTTGGACACGGATGTGTAATTATTTTATAATTTTTCATACAGAAAACAGAAACGTTAGATTGAAATAACATACCGAAAAAATAAATTCAAAGTGAATTTCGTGAGTCACTTTTGAGTAAATTCGTATTTTCTAATGTACCTTTACCTAATTGCCTTTAGCATTTCAGAATACATATATATACGTACATATATATATATATATATATATATATATATATATATATATATCTTATGATCTGTCGTTCCTTCTTGTTTCGATTTCGTGTCTACGTCAAATGTTATTTTGTCAAGAAAATATTAGACTACAACCGCCTAAGTTTTAATGACTTTTCTTGTTTCATGTTGAAATCAAAGCTTAAGCCTAGTTATTAATAATTTCACGAAATTCTAAAAGTGTTCTTTGACGTGTTATAACAATAAATACATTTTTAATGCTCTTCGTATTTTTATTTCATTCAATTAATTAGCATTTGAAAAAAACTGATAATATATGTCAGCCATTCTTTTAAACTGTAATATAATTAAAAAAGTTAGATGTGTATTATGTATATATATATATATATATATATATATATATATATATATATATATAAAGAGAGAGAGAGAGAGAGAAATGGATAAATAAAGATATATTATTGAAAATTCTGAAACTTAATGCAATAATACACAGAACATTTTACATACTGAAAAAAAATCAATTTTTACAATTTGTCTTATGGTATACTTTTTTAGTGATTTTAATGTTAGCTTCTGTGATTTTTTTCTAACTTTAACAAACAGTGAATAAATTATATCATTAATTTCGTTCAAGACATTTATAGAAAAGAGAATAGAAATTTAACGATTTGCTAATATTTCAAATTAAGTATGATAGATTATAGTAGTATTTTTCTAATTCATTGTAAGATTTTTGTTCTGATTTCTTAGTCGATTTTTAAATTTAAAAAGATATACATCTTGGATGGTTATTAGTTTTTTTTATTAATTGAATTGATTGTTGTTTATAAAATATGCACTTTTTTTCATTAAAACATGAATATTTCAAGGCATGTTCATTATACTGAAAATGAAATAATACAGTTATATTCGATTATTGTACTTATAATGTATTTAAAGCTGAAATAATATTTCTTTTAAATATGAACAATGTTTAGATTTCCAACATGACTTCATATATATATATATATATATATATATATATATATATATATATATATATATATATATGTAATATAATAGCGGATGTTATATTAAAATTGAATTTATTTAAATTGCTCTGTAGAATACTTTGTAAATAGATAGTCTAATTAAGAAAAAGAATTATTCTAGAGAATTCCGTTTTTTAATCAAAGAAAATAACCAACCTTAACAAGATACACAGACCAATGTAACATAAAACTAATTTAGGGACTTGCAAAATTTACACTACACTAGGTCATTTTATGGGAAACTTAATTCAAGAAATAATTGAAATAAACAAATAAAGGCAACCCTCTTTAACAAGAACAAAGGTATGTTTCTGTAAAATGCTGAGTTATCTATTTTCGTATCAAAATAAACATCGATCAGCAAATAAAAGGCGTGTAAAAGCTGTGAACAAGACTGGAAATATTACCAACATAGGTGGAGATTTGATTACTTGTTTGTTATTATACTACTCTTGTTTGATAGTTATTTATTATGCAACAAATATAATTTTTCGCAGAACTTTTTTTAGTAGACGAGAATCTTGAATAAACTTAATTTTTAGATTAGAATTATGTTTGTGTCCGTTATTTAAAAAAAACATTAAAGTATGTTTTATACAGACTGCTATATAAATAAAATTGATTGATTCATATAAATAAACAAAATAATATTATGAAATTATATTTTCATTAAATAAAAAGTCAGTTAAACCCTAATGAACAGTAGTACCAAATGTATGTTGATTAACTGACATATAAAGATTTCTCCTGAAATTTTATTTTAGATAATTTCATTGTTTTTATTTTCTCTATAATTGAAATTAATTTTATTGCATTTTAAAACATGTTTTTTCAAATTTTTGGATTCTTTGGCTAATTTAATTTCCGATATTTAACGAAAATCATAATATAATAGATTCATTTTTATATTTTCTAACATTTTAATAATCTATTTATTCCATTTCTCTTGCTTTTGTAGAAATGATTCTTCGTACGTTTCATCATTTAAAGTTATTTTAATGTTAATATACTATTAAAAAATGTTTCTAACTATAAATGTATCAAAGTATACACTATACTAGAATAAAAAATACACTTTCCTTGAAATGAGTATTGAGAATTCAATGAATATTAAAAAAAAAACTCTTGTAGTGCGATTGCATAATTTCTTTCCCGGAGATGATTTCATCAAGCGAAACGAACTGTTAGTTGAAACTAATTCAATACCAATACTGTATACGAGCAGTGTTTTACATTTTTTTAGATGATTTCGACCATAACAGTAAAAACCGTATTTGTCACCAATCAAATACTGCGATTGATTTATATTATACCTTTCTACTGATTTTAATAAGAAATATTTTATTTATAACTTTAATTAAAAAGTGTTATTAACATTTTTCAATTTTTTAGTATATTTACTGATATAATAATTTTAATAGTATTTTTATAAAATAAAAAAATACACAATTTAGTAAAAATAAATATAAAAATTAAGTTTTTTTAGGCTTTAAACATATGAAATATTTTTTTCTATAAGTTCTTTTTTTGAATTTGAATTATGAGGGTGGTATAAAAGATTCAGGCCTAGGAAATAAAACAACAAAAATATTGTAAGAAAAATGATTTTATTTTTTGACCTAGTCTCCTTTTAACTCAATACACTTATTGTAGCGATATTTTAATTTAATATAGACCGATTAGTCCCAATAGGTGTTTGTGGTGGCAATCATTTTAAAATTCGACGGATACCTTTTGCCAGTGTAAATTTTTTTCAGGTTTGGAAATAAATTAAAGTACGACGGAGCCAAATTTGACGATTAGGCTACACGAAGCAGCAATTCGAAGCCCAGTCAATGAATTTTAGTCATTTTAGCCATGGAAATAACAGAATTGTGACAAGACGCATTATCCTGATGATAAAGAACTTTTTTCTTCCCATTCGGGGCTGTCTCTCGCGAATTTTCTGGTGTATCTAGTCAAATAAGTTGCCATAGTACTCTCTATTTATTGTTTTACATTTTTCAAGATAATTGACGAAAAGTACCTTTCGCATCCTAAAATACCAACGCTATAACTTTTCCGGTCGATGGACCTGCTTTCACCTTCTTCGGAGCTGATCCGTCTCTCACAGTCCATTGTTTTGATTGTTGCTTGGTCTCCGAAGTGTAATGGTGATTCCAAGTCTCGTCCATGACGCAAAAATTCTGTCGATGATAGATATTCCCATAACCTCAGGTATCTTGAACAACTCCAATCAACGATCTTTCGATACAATTTTGTATATTTTTTGGACCATTTGCTCAGGGGTAGCTGTTTTTGGTCTGCCCGAATGTTGTGCATTTTCAGTGTTCGTATGGCCATGTTTCATCAGACCTATGTTTTTACAGTTGTAAACGATGGAGCAGAGTCGCCTAAAGTAAAATCTAGCCCAGCTTTTATTTCTGCTGGGGATAAACCCTTTATATTAAAGTATTTTATCATTGCGCGTACTTTGATTTTCACCATTGTTTACAAAACGCAAAACTTCTTCGCTTTAATAGCCTGTCAAATGCAAACTACTTGACATAGCTTTATGAAACTTCAAAGTCAAACTAATGAAAGATGACACTGCACAAAACAATAGACAATTCATGACAATTTGCACCATGTATCGGATAGGCTGGAAACTTTCATCCCACCCTCGCAGTATAAATTTTCGAAATTTAATTTTAAATTTCATTTAGAAATGATCTTACATTAGAAATTTTTTTATATATTATTTTTTTATATTTTTTCATATAAAATTTTATATATATATATATATATATTTATATTCTAAAAACAGGTAAAAAATATACAAATTTATCTAATCATTCAATTGTACAATAATTACTTGTTGTATACAAACAATTTAATACCTTGCAAAAGTAAATTTTATCTAAATATTAAATAATAATTATTGCTTATTTTAATATGCTATAATTAGTTTCTGATGAAATAATAAGTTTATTGAATTAGTAGTATGAACAGATTAAAATTATATGAAAAATATTACTGATAATAATATCTCATTCGATAGAAAATATAGCGATTAATATATTTTTAGAAGCTAGTTTTTTCGTTGTTCACTTCTAACAAAAATAATTTTAAAATGAATTTTATTTTTTAAAAAATGTGAATTGTCTTGTATTTAGATAATTTGGTCGAAATTATAGTATTACATTGTAATTTTTCTTATTTATACTCATTATTGTATTTTGTTATTTCGTGTTTATTGGTTATTTTCCCATTCAGTTTGAAAAGTAACTTTAACTTCAAAGCCTGTATATCCATAATGCTTTAGGTTTTATTTATTTTTTTACCCACACACTAAGTACATACTTATATAATTTATTTATAGTACAGTAAGAACATTTCAAGGATACAATTTAATTACTATGAGGATGTATAATACTTTCTTTCAGGATCATTTAACATTTACAACTTATAATGCGAAATTCATTTAATACAAAGGTTGTCATGTAGAACTGTGACAACCTTGACTGCGTTATCTGACAGGTTAAATACTTTGACATTATTAATTTACAGATCAAAATGTTCAATGTGAAGTTCAGTATAGCAAACAACTCATCTGATGATAGTTCAATGAACTTTTCATAATCATTAATTATTTTGTTTTTCTATTGCAGGAAGATAAAAATGTTGCACAATTGTGGTAATGTATAATGTTACATATCAGCAAATATATCTTGTATTATTATGCAATTATTTATAAATCTGCACGCATATTATCAAGTAGTAAAATTATAATTAATGTGCATGTTTGCAATGTGTATGCCAACCACTTGCGCTTTTCAGAGTTGTGCTAATTTTAGTTATACATCTATGTTTATGTATCGTCCGTGTATCAACCAAAAATTACGCTTGCAATTTAGATATTGATAAATATTTATCTATGAGTGTATAATTGCGTACTATTAATTACGATAAAAATATTTATTTTGACCATTTTCTATCCTCCAAAACATTCTAGTAGTTTAGAGTTTATCAACAATAATTGTGTAATTTCCAGTGGTCTGTTTATGACTTTACTGTTTATCTATAAAGATTGTGTAATTGTTAATAAAAGTTTGTTATGTGCAATAAATATAATTATTTATTGCACATAACATTTAAGATAATTCGTTTCATAAAATTAAGTACAAATATTATAAATATAAATATACTTTATTAATATATCTGGATTATACAAAACCTAACTAAATATTTCTGTTTCAGAAAAACATTATTATTTTATGAATAATTGTAGAAAACTAATTATTCTCTTTGGAAATATTAGTAAGAGAAAAAATATTAACTTGAAATGTTATTTTTAAATATATTGTAATATGTCAAATATTGCTTTATACGTAAACCAATAAATCATAAAAATAATTTATTAGTTGTACAAATTAATTCGGTGCCTTTTCTTATAGAAAATGAATGTTCACAAAGAAATGGAATATATTTCAATCCTCAAAATATCCCCCATTATTTTATATAATTTTACTTCATCTGTCAAATAACTGACAAATCTCTTATAGAATAAAAATGGTGACTTTGTGTCGATGAAATTATAATGTATTTCCGGACCTCTTCCACTGTTATAGGATTTTTTACATGTTCATGCGCCACAAAACCTTTCCTCAAGCTGAACAAATCATGCCCACAGCATCGGCAGAATTTTTTTTAACTAGAATGTGAAAAGTATGTCTAATATGTTGTTTTTCGGACGCCATCGTGTTCACTACTGCTTTGTGAGATTATGCTAACTGCTTGTCTAAAATATATAGTGTTTATAAATGTTAAGATTTCCACTTCAAAATTTTGAAACAACGAGAAAATATTTTAATTTAAAACAAAGTTATGATTGGTTCAATTTAATGGTACAGAATTAATTTTTACATCTAATATATTAATAAAAATATGTGTTCTTTCATATATATATATATATATATATATATATATATATATATATATATATATATATATATATATATATATATATATATATATAATACACGTATCTAAAATTAAACTCTAATATTAGAGGTTTTTCATAAAGCAGGAGGTTTGAATTTTGTTTATTTTCCTATTTAGTCTAATTCGGAAAAAAAATTGAATGTTCTATCATAACTCAGTTTTGATTCTTCTGGTCAGAAATATTTAATAAATCATTATTGATCAGACTAAAGTATAGGAAAATTTGTTATGTACATTGATGCTCTGAAAATGATGACATTGCCATTGAAATGCTCATAAGTAACAAAAAAACGATCAATAATGCTTTATTGATTTTTTTGATCAGTAATAAGTATGATATGTGGAACGAACAAAAAATGCATTTGTGAATTTTATTGTCAGTTTTTTTTAATAGTTTGTAATATGGTTTTGATTAATGAATTAAGAGCAATGTGATGCTGTTTTCAAGTTACAATCTCTTTAAGATCTTTGCGTTTGAAGTTTGAGTTTTAAAATTTTGTGAATTAATACTAGTTATTTTATAAAAAAAAAAATCATATTACTTCTGTTTGAGTTGTCTTGTAACACGTTTCCTTACATTTTAATGCATATATATATATATATATATATATATATATATATATATATATATATATATATATATATATGTGTGTGTGTGTGTGTGTGTGTGTATTTAAGAGTGTGCAGTATATTTATAAATCATACACATATAACAGAATGTTCATGTGTGCGTTGATAGCGCAGAACAGCAGATCTTCAAAAAGATTATTTTAAGCATTATATTTCATGTCTCTTAAAATAATTCTGATATACCATGCACTGTAACTGATTCAACTGTTTCATCTGACCTTCAAAAAAGGCCAAGGTTACCTTCTGACATGATCATAGTCGATTACTGATCTCATATAAGTAGGCTAAGGAGTATAATACTAAACCATTCTTTAATCTTGCCTCTTTCCTTTTCGCAGTCGTTTAGCTTCGTTGCATATATATTTGACGGTCTTCTTTGCATTGTCAATCCTTTGAACACTTCAGGTTTTTTTTTACGAAATCGTTTCTAATTTGATCACATGCTTAAATTGTTTAACTATTAATCATTATTGTCATTTCGTTCAGTACATCATATTTATTAAATTTGTTTAATATATAAATATTAAATATGTACTTTTTAAATACATTATGTATATGATGTATATAAGATTAAATCATTGTTCAAAAATTACATTGCACGAATTGAAATTGTATAGTATAGTCTGTTTTGTTGTTTTGCTACAAAATAGTAGATGAAAACAATTGGTAATAAAAAGATTATATTCTCTTGATGTAAATGTTATGTTCTAAAATATTATATTAAAAAAATATAAAAGTTTTTTTTCAGAAAGTTTCTACAGATTCACTTAAATAAATTTTTGATTTCTTAATATTATATTAGTAGGTACTTTATTAATAATCACACACACACACATGTATATATATATATATATATATATATATATATATATATATATATATATATATATATGCATGTATGTATGTATAAACGTATCATTTAAACATATGATTAAATTTTACGTTTATACATAAAATGTGTATGAAAACATGCCTTCCTATAATTAGCATGACAACTGTTGCATCACGTACCTATATACCTTTATATTAAATTGTTGACAAACTCAAACTATTATCACATATATTCAGTGTAGAAACTGTTTTAATTTTTGCATTCTCTTTGAAAGAAGAAATCCATTTAAAAGAGGAAATCATTCATTACTCTGATATCTGATTTATGTCACTGAAATCAATCTTAAATCATAACTATGAATTCATAATATCCGATTCCTAACTATTTCCATTTTGAAAGTATTTTTTCGTTGTCTATATTACAATCGAATAACTAACATACTAATAAATTCTCGAATATTTTTTTTAATCATGTCAAGTGAATATTAACTTTGAAAACGTAAGTATAGATATTAAAAATAGATACAAATGACTGAATTAAAAATAACTATTATTTATTTTAAACACATCATCTTCTTTAAATGAATAACAAAATAACTAACTTTCATGCCAAAAATTATTTTTATTTATATTGTAAAAGTTGTAAATTTATAATGTGTTTTCACTAATGAAATTATAATTACTATTTTTTTCTTGTTTTTTTTTTTTTTAAAGAAGACAAGATCATAACACAATCATGTACTTTCAGGAAATCATTTATAATTCATGTTTTAAATCTTATAGGTTGTATAATGAGTGAATATATTAAAAATATTTTTTTCTTTTAATATTTCAATAGGTTGCAATATATATATATATATATATATATATATGTGTGTGTGTGTGTGTGTGTACATTAATACATGCAATACACACACACACACACATATATATATATATATATATATTTATACATATACTAATATATTTGCACGTGTAACAAATCAGCTTTAGGATGTAGTGAATAAGGGCGATCGCCTTGGGGTCCGTTCTCCAACATCCGGTAAAAATCAAGTAGTAGAATAATTAGTATTTTATCAAATGTTAAGTTTTTTATTATATTTTTTTATCAGCATGGATATGTTTGCTGTATTTTTATTTCTTCGCTATTACATAATTTAATTAAGTAGTTAATAAATAAAAGCACACTAATGAAACATATGTAAACTTAATTTCCTAGCTTTTTATCTTTATATATAAATATTGTTTTTAAGCTCGATACTGATTTATACCTCAATTCAATGTTTGAATAATAAGAGTGTGAATAAAATGTGTTCAAACTTATTTTCATAAAACAGACTATCGGAAAATATTCTTTTAAAAAATTAACCACTTGAATTTAAATACTAGTGTACGTGTATTTTTCAAACATACAAAATTGGTTCTGTTTTCGAAGTTTTTCATGGATGAAAATTAGGTTTTAAGATTTACTTAAAGCTGTTTAGTTGATTTTAAATTATATTAGGCTTGTCGGTATTATCGATAAACACTAATTAAATAATGTAATAAAAGTATTGATTAAAAAATAGAAATTGTTGCTAAAGAAATTTGGAAACTAAAATGTTTTAAAAATCTCTGTGACAGGTTTATTAATTTGAGACAAAATAAGTTCTTAAACGTTTTCTATATGATAATTTAACTTAGGTTTGCACACGAAAGTATTAAAAAAAAACGCAAAAATTAAAATATTAAAGAAAAACATTTGATCCTCCATTTAGTATTCTAGTTCACTTGTGTTTTAGTATTGAATTGAACGAAAATACTAAATAAAAATTAATATAACTTTTCTTAACCCACACCGTCTTTTAATAATTCCATGTGGAAGCCTTAATTGAATCATTCTATATATGTGACATTTCTTTTTTAATATATTTAAATTGACATTATTAAAAAGATTTTTTTGATAATTTATGAATATTTCACGTAGATTGTATTGATACTATTGAAAATGTTTTTTTTAAATAAAAAAATATCAACGATCAAAAAATATTTTTAATAATTTCAATTTGACAATTTAATAATTCAATTTATCGTATGTAATGTTCATTTTTATTATCTTCTTTCTCTTAACTTTCATTATGTTTTCAAGATAGTTTCTGTACTAATGAAAAACGATATAATTTATTGTGAACTTTTGCAGATTTAATTAGTAATCCATTACTAGAGTATAATTGTTTTTAAGTTTTTGTAATTTAGTTTATAAAATGTTCTTTTTTTATAAATTATTTTAACAATTATGCCGAATTTGAATCTTGTTTCTTAAAAGAAAATTTTAAATTATTTTTATTTCAAATGATTCTATTATTTTGAATGCATGCAGAATGTATATTAAAAATTTCATTTCTGCATTTTCAGGTTTGTAATTATATATGCCTAATCGGTGGCGCACTCAGGATTTAATCTTGGAGGGGAACGAGTTGAACGGATAAATTTTTTTTTAATTTGAATGCATTAGGTGATTATAAAAAAATATTTAAATAATAGAATCCAGTTTTCTTTTCTTTTCACAAAGTTCTTGAATTACTTCAGTCGTGGTTGCATTAATTTCTTTATGTATATAGGAGAATTTTCGCGAGATGATTTTGTTTTCTAGTGTTTTTACTCTTTCCTTTTGGGGAATGCCAGGGCTCTAGTCCCTCTGGGTGCCCCACTGTGCCTAATAATAAAATAAGCATTTTTATAACTATTATATTCGAAGATAAACAGTTCTGTATTTCATATAATTCTGAATATTTTTAATGTATGAAATAATTTTTTTTAAAAAAAATAGTGTTTTATAATAAAATAAATTTCAAACATTAATTTTTAAAAAATTTTAATTTTAAATATATAATCAAGATGTGTTTCCTGAACGTCTTTTTTATTATTGACTAATATTTCCTGCAAGAAATCATTATAACAAAACACTCAAATATCGTTACTAATTAATAAATTTACGAAATATTTAACGTTTTATTTTTTTGCAATATCTAAATATTAAAAAAGTGTCTATAGTCATTATTAATTCAGTATATAAAACACCGCTTGATGAACTTATAATGTACAAAAGTTCATAATAATATAAGTTAATGAGCGGTGTTCAAAAAAAAAAAGAAAACGGTAAATGAAGAACAAGGAAATCAGATTCCAAATAGGAGAATGGTTAGTGTAACAAATATTGTGTAGGTATCTCAATTAATAAATTTACGAAATATTTAACGTTTTATTTTTGTATAATATCTAAATATTAAAAGTGTCCATAGTCTTTATTAATTCAGTATGTAAAACACCGCTTGATGAACTTGTAATGTACAAAAGTTCATAATAATATAAGTTAATGAGCGGTGTTCAAAAAAAAAAGAAAACGGTAAATGAAAAACAAGGAAATCAGATTCCAAATGGGAATGGTTAGTGTAACAAATATTGTGTAGGTATCTCGATGAAGGAGTCGTACGCAGAACGGCAAATAGTATTCGGTTGTGTTAGGCAAGCACCGGCTTAGAGCGCAGCGCTAAAACGCTAATTGGATCGTGTTCGCGAGCGGACGGGCCGTTCGGCATGACCTTGGGGCTAGCTAGATTTTCCCAATAGCATACAGTACACGCGCATACGCAACACACGCGGCAGCCTGCACATGCCATTGCGGCGGCGGCAGCGGCCTTAGCGCGGCTAATGCTCTCTGCTGTGATCCCCGTTGCTCCCCGCTTCTTGCTACCGCCCGTTGATTGTGGCCAACGGCCACATAGAGTTCTAGCTGCACTGCGTAAATCTATCACGGAACTAATACTTACTTAGATATGCCATTGTGTGTGTGAGCTTTTATGTCGATTCTGCTCTATAACTACCACGAGATAACGCCGAACGTTGTTTTATGTTCATGCATCGGTTGCGAAGTTTCGACATTAAGGAAACGTTTACACAGCGTGCGAATGTGTTATGCGTCGATGCAACATCCAATTATTTTTCTTATTTTTAATCACATAAACAAGTATTATGCAATTGCATTAAATAGTTTTTTTTGTCCCGCTTTGCACGTACACGACAATTTAATGCCTACAGATCTATTTTACATTTTAAACTTTTATCCACAAACACACTATGTTGACTTGAAAGTAAATTCTTCTTTACAAAAAAAGAATAAATATATAAATAAACTGTACATATTTTTAAGTTGTTTAATATTTTGAAAATGAAACAAATATATTAGGATGGTGCAAAAATAATTGCGGTTTTACGTATCGAGTACAAAGACGCATATTTATTAATCAAAATAAAGACCATTGGCCTGCGCACATTTCTCCCAACAGGAAACAAGTTTGTTTATTCCTACAAGATAGAATTCTGGAGTCCTGGAATTAACAAATTCATCAAAAGCGCTTTGAGCCGATGGTTGATCTTTCAAAACCTTCTCTCGTAGGAAATTACTCAAATGTTTTAAAAAAAATGATAACCTGTGGGACAGACAGGTCCGAAGAATAAGATGGGTGAGGTAAGGTTTCACAACCCAGTTCATTTATTTTTTTTAAAGTCATTTGTGAGGGTGATAGTGAGGTGTTGTTATGAAGAAGAATTCGTCCTCTTCGATTGACTAATGTTGGCCGTAAACGATGCGACTTTCATGCATTTTTTCAATTTCCTAACAATATTTTTCTGCTGTTATTGTTTCACCAGGATTTAAGAAGTTGTAGTGAATGATGCCACTTGCCGACCACCAAACAGTGACCGTAATCTTTTTTTCACGAATCTCCGGTTTTCGAAATTTTTATAATGCTTCTACTCGGTCTGGCCGCTGTGATGAACGTTTCAGATTGTTGTAGAGAATCCAAGTTTCATCACAGGTGACAATGCGATCAAGAAAGGGATCATTTTTGTTACGCAAAAGAAGCGCAGAGCAGACTTGCTTGATGTTCGTTTAGTTCATACGGTACCAATTTATCCAGCTTTTTTTGTTTTTCCAAATAGGCTCAAATGTCGAACAACTGTTGAATGATCAACATTGAGTTCTTCAGCCACCTCTCGAGTTGTTTTACTTGGGTCCGCTTCAATAATGATTCTTAAATCTTTATTGTCTACAACTGAAGGACATCCACGACCCTCTTCATCATCAAATCTTTCGTTTTCTTCACGAAATTTTTGGAACTAGTGTTGAGCTGAGCGTTCACTAATTGACTCTTTGCCAAAAACAAATTTGATATTTCGAGCAGTGTCTTGTTTTACGTCCCAATTTAAACTCATACAACAAAATCGCGCGAATTTGCTTTCTTTCCATGACTAATTTAAGAGGTTATATCCAACAATGCTAAAGAATGAAAACAATAGAAATAAGCTGAAATCAGTAGTGCTAATTTCATTGTTCACAATGAAATGACTATAACAAAAGATAACGTCAGTAGAAAATTCGGCGCCAAACTTAAAATGATAAAAACCGCAATTATTTTTATACCAACCTAATAGTAATTGCACAGTTGTGTTTTTTGCGAAACATTCATTCAAATCTATATAAAAAGCCTTTAACGGGTTACTGCTAAAATAAGTAAATTATAAAAGTCTTATAGCATATTTCTGACACTCTGGCTAAATTCATTTCTACAAATGAATTCTTTTTTCATCACACAAAACCACAAGAAATGCCTGATCAAAAATGTTCAATAAATCATTGTTGATTATTTGTTATTTTCAATTTCGATGCCATCATCCTAAGACTATCAAGGTAAAGAAAACTCTTTTTCTGATCAATGATCAATAACGATTTAGTGAACATTTTTGATTAAAACATTTTTTTATGATTTGTGGGATGAAAAAGGAAATCATTTGCGAAAGTCAATTTAGCTACAGGGTCAATCGTATCGATATAGGACAAACAATTCTTCTCCAGAATTGGATTGAATTGGAAAAATAAGAAAATTTGAAAATATGTGTAAAAATATAAAATTGTACTTAAATTATGAACATATTATGTGCAAAATCTAACCCGTTAAATACTTAACAGAAACGCAACGCAAGTAAGAGGGAGTTGATTTTTAAAAGTGAACTTGTTTTTATGCACAGTAAAAACATAATAGGAGCGTAACATTCTAATAAAAATATATTGATACTGTGAGATATGTAATAATCTTTTAAAAATGAACAGCTGATTTTCAAATGTAAAAATTGTAAAATATTTAACAATTTTTTGTTGCCGCAAACTGATTTAATCAGAAGTGGAATGATTTTATATGATTTTAATTATCTTAATATCTTGCAAGTATTGCGGTTCATAAAATTGTAGAAACAATTTCTATGAAAATAAGTGTAATAAAAATCATAAATTTTATATTCTTTATTAATGATTTTCAGTTTTATTTATTTTATTTAATTATAGATTTTTTCATTAAGTAACAAATCAGATTGAGTAATATAAATATCTTATATACAAAAATATCCATTCACTATTCAGATACTATCATTTTTAATAATTATTTCAGAAATAAGAATTTATTTATTTTTCGTATAATAAAACAACCCTCTTTTACATTTCAAACAAATAAATATCATTTCAGTGTTGTCATAGGTTAAAAAATAATATTTTTTTTCTAAACGAATATAAATAGTACTTGTAGTTCATTAATTTGACAATCTTCTTACTCGAGCTTAAATGTCTTTTACTTGTAGAAAAATTAAATCTTATTGATAATTTATGTACAGTACAATTATTTCAGACATCAAAGTGAACGTTTAATTTAAATACAAATATATTTTAATTAAGTATATTATAACGGATTTTATAGAAAAAGAAACTATTTTAACAATAAATATTCGATTATAACACGATAAAAAGGAGAATTCAGTCACGTTTTCATTTATATATTTTGTAAAATACATTTTTCGAGTTATTCTTTAAAAAATAAATCTTATTGCTTAAATTATAATTTTAAAACAGAATTTCGAGCTGTAAATATAATGATTTAAAATCACTATCAAAATACAAACATTCAAATTATGGCAGTGACTATTCTGTAAGCGTACTTTAGATTTTATATATATATATATATATGTTGGACAATTTTAAATTGGTAAATACGCGCACGTAGAAACGTATTAAAAATAATGATTTGTATTCGTTTTCATTAAAGATTGACTAATGAGCGAATTTCGGAAAACGTCTGGAGTATGTGAAATTTTTTTCTGTGAATTGTCGCACTTTTATTTCATTTAATTTCTTATAGAGCTTTTATAATATAACTTTTATTAAATCAAGATTAACTTTAGTTGGATCATTTGGTAAATTTCGAAAACAGATTGATTTTTCAAAACTAATTTTTAATATACGTTTACTGTTTTTTATCTAATAGGTATATAGGGATTATAATGTATACTGTTTTGTTTAGAAAGGACCGTACAGTATAGCTAATTATTAAAATTGGCTACTTGCCACATTAAAAAATATATATTAGAAGAATCAAATATTTTAAATTACATAAAAATGTAAAAAAAAAATAAAATAAAAATGAATTTTATTGATAATAAAATAATACAGGGCCGGGTTTGGCTTTATGTTTTGGACATTGGTCCGGTGCCCTTACCTGGACGGTATTTAACCGCATTTGTGGTGTGTGGATTGTGTGTAGTGTTATTTGTGATTTTTATTATTGTCTCTTGCTTGGGTTCCGGGAAAAATTTTCAAAAAACCGGGCATAAAAATGTAATTATTGAGTGATATTTATGATACCTGGTGATTATGTATAATCATGCAAAAAAATAAGTAGAAAAGTCGATTCAATTTGAAGAAATAACTGAAAATATGTTCTTATTGTCACTTAAAAATATCGACTCTTTATATTGTATAACTCTGTTAAGCACAAACATTCTAAGTCAAAGTAAATAAAGAAAGAAACGCATAATTTGATACTTATCGAATATATTTTATAATGCAAAATAAAAAAAAAAACGATTTTTAAATATGAATACTTTTACTAACAATTTAATCAGTAAAAACACGTACTTGAAAAATATAGGCATTGTTATAAAAATCAGTTAATTATACTTGTTTAAATAATTTATTATTTTGACCTTAAAATTTTATAATTACATTTTGATTTTGTTAATGATTTCTCTTTGTATAAATTCCAAAATACTTATTTTATTGAAATTATGTTTTTGTGGAAAAAATAATAAATTATTCCACAAAAGATTTCACACACATGATATATATATATATATATATATATGTACATATATATGTATATATATATATATATATACACACTAATTCAAAATATAACAGTATGAATGTTTAAAATAATTTTCATTAATTATTCCCATTATAATCGCATTTTATTTATGTCGCGTGCTATTGAGTTGGGCGTGACATATCGTGTCAGTGATTAAAAACCACTGTTTTATATGAATTAAATAAATTAATTTTGATAAGTTAGAAGTTAATATGTGCTATCACACACATTACAACAAAACTATCGACTTCTAAGTCA